>CM055279.1:39797875-40397875 GCA_029237695.1 Conchocele bisecta
TCCGGTTAAAGTTTTTTGGTTAAACTTTTTCCATCTACTATATCTATTTTTTTAGTGTCCATGCCTCGCCCCAAGGCGCGACATGCAGGCCACGGCCATCTAGTCTACAAAAAGTGGGTATAATTATGTTATCCAAGTGTCTATGCTTGGAAAAACCTAGCCTTCGTGGCTTTGCCTCGTTTCTTGTTTTTAACTTGACCCATTTTTTCCGCGCAATCGACTTAGCCATTTTCAATGTTAAGTTTTCGCGTTTTCAATGTTAAGTTTTCGTGTTTCAAATCCATTTCTTTGGTACTGTACCACCTAGGACCACCAAACTTTCACAGCTTCATAATCAAGGGGTGCCCACCACATATCACTATCCAACATGTTACTTTTTTTGAACTTGACCCATTTTTTCCGCGCTGTCGACTTAGCCATTTTCAATGTTAACTTTTCGCGTTTTCAATGTTAAGTTTTCGTGTTTAAGTCCATTTCTTTGGTACTGTACCACCTAGGACCACCAAACTTTCACAGCTTCATAACCAAGGGGTGCCTACCACATACAACTATCCAATATGTGACCATTTTTTTACCTTCACCTATTATTTCTACGTAATTGACTTAGCCATTTTCAACGTTAACTTTTTAACGTACGTCTGGTTAAATTTTTTGGTTAAAACTTTTTTGTTATACTATATCTCTGCAACTGCTTCGCCCATTACCTTGAAACTTCACATGGGTGTTTATCATCGTCCATATTTTCACTCTAACCCCCAACCGTGCGGCCCCTGTGCGCAATGTCAAGGTAAAATTACTTTGAATATATTTGTTAAAGTGTTTTCGTGTACTATATCTCTGCAACTGCTTCACCCATTACCTTGATACTTTACATGGGTGTTTATCATCATTGTCGCACCCGCTTGCGGAAAACGCGATATCGTCGGCATTTTGGCATACGTCCGTCCGTCCGTACGTCCGTGTGTCCGGTTAAAGTTTGTTCGTTAAAGTTTTTCCATCTACTATATCTGTTTTTTTAATGTCCATGCCTCGTCCCAAGGCGCGACATGCAGGCCACGGCCATCTAGTCTACAAAAAATGGGTATAATTATGTTATCCAAGTGTCCATGCTTGGAAAAAACCTGGCCTTCGTGGCTTTGCCTCGTTTCTTGTTATTATACTGAATTTATTACATTATCACAGCCATTTTGGCTGTGATAATGTAATAAATTCAGTATAATAATTCTGCATACTTTTAATCATCAAATATATGCAGTCGTAAGTTCTATATGACATAATGCATTTCGGGAAAAATAAATGATTACTCCCTGCATTTGTGTGTGTGATGGGATGGGTTGTGGTCTAGGGGTTAGAACACTGGACTTCCAATCCGGAGGTTGTGGGTTTAAGCATCGCCTTAAGCATCAAGAATACTGTCATAGTATTTCCTTCCTTCTTTCGGACGACACTTGAAACCGATTTCCCGTCCCTAAAAGACCCTAGCTGTTGCTGGGACATTAAACCCATTCACTAGTGGCTGTGACTTGAGAAATGGCTTATGGGATTTGCGACCAGTGTAGATCCAGATCAGCATGTGCATCTGCAAAGTCTGATCAGGATCTGCACTGCTCACCAGTCCACCAATGAAACACCTGTCGTGCTTCTAACAAGCAATATAGGTAATTCTCAGGTTTGAGAAGTGTGCTATTTGATCAGGAGCTGCATTGGTCACAAAACCCATGAGCCCCACTTCTCCAGTCACAACCACAAATAAGCAACACCACTCATTTAGTTCATTTTTTTCCTCCAGTATTTCGATGATAAATAGAGATGTTGTGAGTTTGTGATCCACGTAGCTCTAACTGAGCCTGTGCTTCACCACCGTCAGATCAGGGCCTACACTATTGTCAATTGAATGAAAAGTGATGTTTATGGAAACTATAGATTTATATCGAGTTCAGTCATTATCCTGGCTGATCAGTATCTATGCTGGTCAGAAAAATAAATTCAATCGGTTCATTTTTGGTGTGACACATAAATGTAAACTGGTAGAATATTACTCATCTAGGCCCGGTTGCTCAAAACTTCTGTTAGCTTAACAGACTGTTAAATCCTTAGCATTGCTAAGGATTTAACAGTCTGTTAAGCTAACAGAGGTTTTGAGCAACCGGGCCCTAGCTAATTGCTATTGGAGGGAGCCATTTTCAATTCATGCATAAATTAATTAATTTGTATCCCACCACCCACCCCCCCTGCCACCACCCCATGTCTTGATCTCGGTAAAACCAGGAGGCATCTAGTGTTTGGACTGTTTGTCAGTCCGGTAGCCGATTTCATCAAAAGTGCAAAGTATACTTATCTAGCAAAGTATACTTTGGGGGAATAATCATTAATTTTTCCTGAAATGCATTATTTCATATAGAACTAACGACTGCATATATTTGATGATTAAAAGTATGCAGAATTATTATACTGAATTTATTACATTATCACAGCCAAATGGCTGTGATAATGTACAATAAATTCAAGTATAACAAAAATAAAAAATTAATGAAGAATTGAAAATTTCTTGCTCAAAGTATACTTTTGCTAGATAAGTATAGTTTGCAATGTTGGTGAAATAGGCTGTAGGGGTGTGCCCGGTTAAGAATTTTGCTGGCGTTTCTCCAATCCGCAATAAAGCATATTAAACATTTCAGTACAAAAACAATAAGTACTTCCTGCGCACTAAAGTAGACAAGTGCAATAACTATTTCGGTGAAATCTGCTACTGGTAACACTTTTCTTCTCTCCAATTTCAGGTCCTAGAATTTGAAGCATCCAATGACGCCACTGGGGACCATATAGCTAACGGAAAAAAATAATCAATTAATATTTTATATCGTGAATTAAACTTGTGTAACGTACAGTATGCACACATGATATTTACTGTCTGTTTCACGAAAGCTGCCCAAATTTTACGGCCATGTAAACAATTAAAAAACAATATTTTTTTCGATGGTATTAAATTAAAGGAAAATTTAAGAATGAGCCTTTTTATTTCGTGAAATTTGGTCAAATATTGATTTTATTGCGAAAAAAAAATTTCCCCATGTTAAATCCCCATAGACATCTTCACGGAGTGAAGATGTCTGTGGGGATTTAACATGGGGAATTTTTTTTTGAATTTTAGAAATACTGGACCGATTTTTAAAATTTAACTTTTGTTTTCTTAGTTAGATCATATCCAAGCTATCTAGCTAGGTTTCGGAGTCAATTTCCAAAAATTTTCGTATTTTGACTCCTCCCACACTGCCTTGCCTCTTTTTCCCCCATGTTAAATTCCCATAGACAAATCAATTTTTCGTAATAAAATCAATATTTGACCGAATTTCACGAAACAAAAAGAAGGCTCATTCTTAAATTTTCCTTTAATTTAATATTATTGAAAATATTATTGTTTTTGAATCGTCTATATAGCCGTAAAATTTGGGCAGCTTTCGTGAAACAGACTATAGCCTATGCCGCTTCCATCTACATTTTCCTGTCTACACGACCTTAGCCTTTGCACCATTGGACATTAAACCCTTTCAGATTTGTCCTACTTTTTTATGCCCCCTGTCTCGGTAGAGCAGGAGGCATATAGTGTTTGGACTGTGTGTCCATCCGTCCGTCCGTGTGTTCGGCATTCTGAATTCCGAAATCCTGTTATAACTTTCACAACAGCACAGTATACATGTGGACAAATGCCACACATCCATGCTGCCCTTAATATGACCTTCACCTTTTGCCCTTGACAGGGATTCCGTTGGGGGAAATAAAAAAATAAAACAATTGGCGATAAAAAATTACAATTTTCGAAATCCAAAAATTTTGTTTTTTTTTGTTTTTTATTGTTTTTCGAAAATTGTAATGTTTTATCGCCAATTGTTTATTTTTATCGCCAATTGCGAATGTGGCGATCGCCAGCGGAATCCCTGCCTTGACAACTTTGAACTTTTTCCCACATTAACAAGTTCTCCGGAGTTTCTCAATTCTGTCATAACTTCTATATCCCTTGATGGATTACTTTAATTTGTCAATACACCATACTTGTGGACAAATGTCCACACATCAACACTGCCCTTTATATGACCTTGACATTTTGACCTTCATCTTAACACAGTTAATTATTAACACAGTTAATTACGGTAATGCCACAGTTTCTCCAATCTGCCACCGGGGGGGCAATCGTGTGCCAACAGGCCACATTTCTTGTTATGCCCATCACGATAGTGGATGGGGCATTTAGTGTTTAACCTTGTCCATCATGCACTGTGAATCACATGACCTCCATGTGACATTGAACTACAATTGCAACATGTGCATAGTTATTTACATGTACCTTGGTTAAAGTTTTTGTGTTTTTGGAATTTTGCAATTGTGCCTTGTTTACTAACAAAGCTGTAAGTGGGGCATCCGTGTTCTATGAACACATTTTCTAGTCATAAATATATCCGCGACTGTTTGAGCAGTTCTGGTGCAATACCTGGTATGTTATTACATGTATGTGTCGTTGGTCTCAACTGTAGCCATTCAGGGGTTATTTCAAGAAAACTTACATAAATATTGAAGGGGTCAGTGGAATAAGGGGACTAACTCCTTCAGGGAGTTAGCCCCCTTATTCCACAGACCCCTTCAATATTTATGTAAGTTTTCTTGAAATAACCCCTGAACCACTCATTAGGCATAAAATGTTATTTATATCAGACATCATCCGAGACATTTTGTGGCAAAATAAACATTCATTCACCATTACCTCACATATTGATTGGCATTATTATACATTTTATCAGGGGCGATAACCCTGTTTCCTTAAAATGTTAACAGACATTACTATTTATCATGTTTATTGTATGTATTTATTTTTTGATGTGCAATGCTCATACTGTATAATCTGTTGAAAATATTATTTTTTTCAGGTGACGTATTTAATTAGTATAAATAATTACAAAATATCATGCCTCATTTTCATATGAAAATAGCCTGATACCACCGTAAGTCACTATCAGCATGATCAGTAACATAAATATTACATCTGTATAGCGGGCACTCGTTTTTTTTAAAACTGTTGGAATAGTGACTGTGTAAATAGTGATTATACACAAATCCTATAAAGAACTTGTTGTGCCTACTGAGTGGACATGTACCTTTAAAGCATCTAGGGCCTGGTTATCTTCGTTGTATTATATCAATATTTTTTTCCAAGAGATTTTGGAAAATATAAGTGAGAGTAGAAGTGAGCTTAAATAGCATGTGTGCGTGACTTTACAGACAGTATCCAGTATGTATTGAGCAATACTGGGACCAATCCATTAAAAGAAGATTATTAATAAAATCTACAGTAAAAAGGATGTCGCATTGGGTTTCAAAAAACACATCACATACTGAAGTTGCGTATGTGCGTATGTGCCGTGAAAAGGTGCCGAGAAACATTTTTGATATCCAGCCAATACTATTTTTGCATTTTACAGCCATTTGTAGGTGTTGACGGGATAAATAGAATAGTAGGTTAGTGCCGTGAATGTGAAAAAATATCTGGCGCGGCACGGAAACGGGATGTGCTCGGCAGAGCCTCGCCCATCCCGTTTCCTGAGCCTTGTCAGATATTTTTTCACATTCACGGCACTAACCTACTATTCTCTATCTATTTTCCTTATTTCTGAACCAAAGTATATGTTGTTACCACTCATTTGAACCGTCTCGGCGAGACGGTTCAAATGAGTGGTCACAACATATACTTCTGATGAGAAATAAAGAAATTCTTGAGCCTTGCCGGATATATTTTCCCATTCACGGCACTAACCTGTGTATCCATCCAATTTGTGGCCGTGACTGAAAATATTGAGCTTATGGGTTTTGTGACCAGTGTAGATCTAGGTCCGCCTGTGCATCCAAATGGCCGCCGAAAGGTCAAAAGGTCATCCTTTTATTATAGATGCATGTATGTATTTATTTTATTAACGTGTCACATTTCTTATTTACAATATATTTAACAATAAAATAACTCGCAATACACCATAAGAAACCCGGCCGATATCGACCTACGAGACACCATGGTGGTATTTACACAAGTAAAACAATGTATGCACATGCGTTTTCTAACGCTTGAAACGTATCCAAAGTGAATTAAAATTATTGGTTACGTATTGAATAAGTTGGTTTAATAGTTACACATAAACTAAATAAAAGTATTAATTGGATTTTTCCATTAAGTTGAAAATGCCTGTGTTCCGGCAGTGTGGTCACATATTTGTAATATCTGAGCGATTGGCGGTGCAGATTCAGATCTGTTCACGTGTTTGCCTGATCACACTTGAATCTACACTGCACCTTCTGCATATTTTGTAAAAGTGCGTAAGTGAATCGGCCAAACAGTGAGGATTCTGATCAGACTGCGGTGGCGTGGTCTGATAAAGGTCCACTCTGGTCGGTAATGTTGCAATTCCGGAACGCAGAGTAACTTATGACTGTGTAATAGTTCTTGATAATAAAAGTGTAAAATTGAGTATTTGATTTTGTCATAAATATGGCACTGAACGAATAACATAATGTTATAAAAACTGCTTTCTCCTTCTATACATATCATATAGGGATGATGATGAAATAAATGTTAAATTTACGTGATGCAGTGTTTAAGTTTTTAATGTTTTCTCAATTACTCCTTAAATCCTTCGCCAATTTCAATAATATTTGCCCACAATGTCTGTATAGTGATGGTGCTTTCCATCATATACGGCACACGCCCGAACACCCAATGTCAAGGTCACTGAGTAATTATGTTTACCTTGTTTGTAGGGCAAATGCGTTTAAGTGTTTAATGTTTTTTCAATAATTTATGTTTCTTTTCACGCATCTGCTTCATATTTAATATACGCATTGCTCTAATGGTTCTCAACTGCCCTGTGACAAATCCACGTTCGTCCCGCTCCATTTCGGACTTGGAATATTGCCTCGTTTTCTATCAAAGCGGTATGTGGGGGCATCCGTGTTGTATAACACATTTTCTATTTTTTTATTAACAAGGCTGTCAGTAAGGGGATTAACTTAGTGACAACGGTGCCCTTATTTTGTTTAGGGATGAATATATATGTATATACATCGTACATTATTCACTAAATCTCCCAATTTATCAATTTACAGCAGTCTAAGTATTTATATTACACACGCTCATGGTGTTACCACACACACTCGTAGGACCATGAATATGTGTTTGAATCCCCTAAAATGATAAGGTATCCCCACAGCCTATTATCTCATCGGGATATATATTTCTCTTATTTGACAATGGCCAATGCCATTATATTAATGACCTAAACATACTATAACCACACTATAACCATGTACCATTTGCGCATTTGTTTCCTGAATGCAGAATTATATTTACCTGTTTAGCAATGCATACTACACGCAGTTATTAGTTAATAGACATTTCGTTGTGACATACCCGCTAGGTGCCATTGAATACACGTAATGGGTCGACTTTCAGATTTAATATACACTCCTGGTGGACACATTCCATTACTAAAGCAACCATAGACATGTATTAAAGTATATTATATGGGTTAGCAGTTTGGTGTCCGGACAAGACACGATGCGGAACCTCCTTGGTGTAAGGGTATTATCAACTACTTTAACAATTTGCATCCCTATTAATATAGGAATGAATGGCCTTTTTGTGGAATTTATCGGGGTATAAACTTGGAAAAGTCGCGGGAAGACTGGACGAAGGCCGGAAGGCCTCGTCCAGTATTCCTGCGACTTTTCCAAGTTTATATCCCCGATAAATTCAACAAAAAGGCCATTCATTCCTTATAATTCCAGCATTTGAAATAAATTCATCAAGAAAATGTGTTTATTTTCCGTTTTCTTAAGAATTATTTTAACTGCGTCTGACGGTTATGGAAAGTAGTTCGGCATGGGAGTTTACTGGGATATAAATTTTGGACAGAGACTTGCTACGGACCAATCAAATGTTAGGGAATTGTCTAAATATTTTTGTGCTGGAATTATTAGTGTATATATATAGATCCGTCAATAGCCCATCCTATATAAATTGAAAAAGCGGTCATGTTGATGGTCATTGCGACACTGTACATGATTACGTTTTTGGTATATTAGTTTCAATAATGTTTAATTAGAAAAATAGATGCAGCACATGTAGTGTTTAATGTAGAACTGAATACACCAGTGACTGAATTATATATCGTTACCATGTATTGTATTTATTTTTTAATGTTTGCAACTCGCAAGTTAATTTAACTCGTTAATTTAAATTATTGGCACATGTGAAGACATGTGGGATTCTTACTGTTGGAGAAAGCCATGCATATTTGGAATAAGCATCCATGCAATCCATCATACAATGTACCATCCTACATACTGCCTTGGCCAATGATCATCATCAATGTTGCCTAATTAGGAGAAGTATGCTTGTTACCAATCACATTAACAGACACATCACAGACAGCTCAATAATAACATTGTTTTCATTGTCAACAGTCGATAAACGGAAAAGCGCACACTATGTATAGCAATGGTATTTGTTTAATTACTGAAAACATATTATTGAACATCTGGTTATTTTGGCGGCCATTTTGAAGATGTAATCATAGCATTGTATAACTGGATTGCATTGTAATACCATTCGGTTAGACATTTTGCGAAGCGTACATGTGTAGTAGGAGGGGAATGTGTAATGAAGTGAAAAATATCTTGTCAGTGGCTGGGGTTGAACCCAGGCCGCCTACGTGTGAGCTGAACACTCTACCACGTCGCTATAAAAGCCGGCTTGTACCGCAAGGCAGTACACCTGTTCGATTATCCTACTATTAGTAGGGTCATTGCTGCGGATTCTGTGACCATCATGTTCCTACCTTTTTTAGCTCACCTGAGCGAAGCTCATGTGAGCTATTGTTACCGCAATGTGTCCGTCGTCCGTCGTCGTCCGTGAACATTTTCAAACGTCTTCTCCTCGGTAACCATTGGGCCTATAGTCACCAAACTTCATGATCATGGTCCTTAGGTAGGGGGATTACAAAATTGTTAAAATGACGTCATTGCGTAATCCAAGATGGCCGCCGTCTAAAAATAGCACAAATTCTTCAAAAATCTTCTTCTCAAGAACTGCCAACCGGATTTCGACAAAACTTGGTAGGAATGATCGATGTACAATGCTCTTTCAAAGTTGTTAAAATGGTGACCCTGGGGTCAAAACGGCGTGGCCCGTGGGGTCAAATTTGGGTCAAATTTTATTTTTGACCAAATATGGTCAAGTCATATATCGAATTGAAGGTATCAAAGAGGCGATCACTCTGGTGCATTTTTTGTCGAAATCTGATGGTTATGTATCAAGATGGCCGCCGAAAGGTCAAAACAGGTTCTTTTCTTTTTAGTAAGGATTTCAAATTCTTCTTCACATGAATCGCTGGGCCTATGGTAGCCAAACTTAAAGTTATGGTCCATGGGTGAAGCCTTTTCAGATTTGTTAAAATGGAGGTCATCGCTAATCCAAGATAGCCGCCGTCTAAAAATAGCATAAATTCTTAAAAAATCTTCTTCTCATGAACCGCTAGCCGGATTTCGACGAAACTTGGTAGGAATGATCAATGTACAATGCTCTTTCAAAGTTGTTAAAATGGTGATCCCGGGGTCAAAAATGGGCGTGGCCCGTGGGGTCAAATTGGGGTCAAATTTTATTTTTGACTGAATATGGTCATGTCATATATCAAATTGAAGGTATCAAAGAGGTGATCACTCTGGTGCATTTTTTGTCGAAATTTGATGGTTATGTCATCCAAGATGGCCGCCGAGAGGTCAAAAGGTCTTTTTATTTGAGATTTCAAAATTCTTCTTCACATGAACCGCCCATGGTAGCCAAACTTAAAAGTTATGGTCCATGGGTGAAGCCTTTTCAGATTTGTTAAAATGGAGGTCATCGCTAATCCAAGATGGCCGCCGTCTAAAAATAGCATAAATTCTTAAAAAAATCTTCTTCTCATGAACCGCCAGCCGGATTTCGACGAAACTTGGTAGGAATGATCAATGTACAATGCTCTTTCAAAGTTGTTAAAATGGTGACCCGGGGGTCAAAAATGTGCGTGGCCCGTGGGGTCAAATTGGGGTCAAATTTTATTTGTGACCGAATATGATCATGTTATATATCAAATCGAAGGTATCAATAAGGCGATCACTCTGGTGAATTTTTTGTCGAAATCTGATGGTTATGTCATCCAAGATGGTCGCCGAAGGTCAAAAGGTCGTTCTTTTATTAGAGATTTAAAAATTCTTCTTCACATGAACCGAACATGAACTTCACAGTTATGGTCCATGGGTGAAGCCTTTTCAGATTTGTTAAAATGGAGGTCATCACTAATCCAAGATGGCCACAGTCTAAAAATAGCACAAATTCTTAAAAAAATCTTTTTCTCATGAACCACTGGCCGGATTTCGACGAAACTTGGTAGGAATGATCGATGTACAATGCTATTTTAAAGTTGTGAAAATGGTGACCCCGGGGTCAAAAATGGGCGTTGCCCGTGGGGTAAAATCTTATTTTTGACCGAATATGCTCATGTCATATCTCAAATTGAAGGTATCGATGAGGCGATTGCTCTGGCGCAATATTTGTCGGAATCGGATGATTATGTCATCCATGATGGCCGCCAAAAGGTCCATTTATTTGAGATTTTGAACGTCTTTTTCTAAGGAACCACATGGCCGCTGCTGGCCAAACTTCATAGGAAGTTCCGATCCTTGGGTGAAGCATTTTCAGATTTGGTAAAATGAGTCCTCGCTTAATCCAAGATGACCACCGTCTAAAAATAGCACAATTTTTTTAAAACTCTATGTCACATTCTCCTCTGGTGTTCATGGAGTCAGGTGAGCGAATTAGGGCCGTCATGGCCCTCTTGTTTATTGTTGATTTGTCAACTTGAACCATTTTAGGAAAAAAATAGCTTCTATTCATTTTTCAAAAATGATGGGAAAACTTTTTGGAGATCAAAATTCAAAATGGCCGCAAACGCCATTTTGAAATATATAAAATGCATTAGCTCTATAATGAGATAAGCAAGAAACACAAATGAGTTTCGTTTCCCAATAATTATCACCTGCCAAAACTACTGGTATGGTTAATTTTTAGTTTGGACCTTTAAATCCAAGATAGCCACCGTACACCGTCTTAAAGTACATAATACTCCATAGTGTTAGTGAGAGCGTGTTGTGTTGTGTTGTGTTGTGTGTTGGTTTGAAAGTCACTAAGCCCTTTACATCCAAGATGGCCGCCGCCCGCCATGTTGGAAAATATAAAACAATATTTCTGAACGGAAATTAAGCTACACGGTACACAGGTACACATGGCATGACATTTTTGCTAATTTCAGTAGACCACTCGTACTGGAAATACTGTTTGTTAGGTTGGATGTTATCGGGGTTTGGAAATCCAAGATGGCCACCATCTTCCATCTTGAAAAGACAAAATACAAAATTTCACACAGTTTAGCAGTCCATATCTGCTCTTAAAGCAGTTTGATAATTTGGAGGCAAGCAATTAGCAATGCCTTGAAACCGAAGATGACCGCTATTTTGTAAACTCATAAATGTACATATATATGTTACAATTACGTACGAGTTACTTGGTGTGATATGGACCTGGCACCAGGTCAGGTTATTCTAATTTCAGGGCTGAATATATTTGTTCTCGACGTAAATATTCCGTTCTGATTTTGGGATTCCCCCCCCCCCCCCCCCCCCCCCCCCCCCCCCCCCCCCATCCCCCCCCCCCCCCCCCCCCCACGATGCAGCAGGTTAAAATGGGATCGAACCCGTTTGCCCGGCCTTACATGACCTTAGCTGTTGATAGGCCGTTAAACACTAATAAACAAACAAACAAACATACAATTACATAACAAATCTGTTTTCTTACCCATAAATTAGAACCTTGCAAACTTGTTATTGCTTGGCTGTGTGTTATACTGAGTTTTAAATCCAAGATTTCATCTGTATGCCATCTTTAAAGAAAACATAATCTGCAAATAAGATGGAGAATCAAATTGCGTGGCTGTTCTTAATGATAGCTGATGGGAGAAACCACAAGAATTAATTCGTATTGTCTAATCTTGGGGTAAAATATATTGTGATGCTGGCCTTCCATGGATAACAAAATCTAAGATGGCCACTTCAAAATCATACAGTGCTCTACTATTAAGACTAGTGAACGCAGAAGTATACATTTTTTATCCAATCATGACTCCAAAATGGTGACATTATTACATCTTTAAACGCTTAAACATTACTACTAGTGTTATGTTATTATGAGTTCTAAGGTTAGTACACTGGTGCCAGTAAGTTAATGAAAGTAGAAGATGTGTTACATGTTGGTCTTACGTCTACTGATAAGTATCAGTCAATTGTCCATCAACTAATCACTGACTGACCGTGATGCTGGGTGTATCTAGCTAGATACTGCTCGCAGGTCGTCCATCATATTTCTGTAAAATGTATAAGATGAATATAGAAGGGGCTTCAGTTGTGGCCACCTCTAGTGATATATTTTGTTTGATTATAAATCAATTATACGTTATTGATGAATCCATATTATATGGCAACTTACCTCCAAGGACACAAATGACATGTATGTACGACATGATTTGTAGAACTACCACGAGTAAACAGTCAGTGGTGAGCTAACTACTAATAAATGAAAGAAACAATTACATAGTGGCATACTCCCCTTGTATACATCAAGTCTGACCATGTTATCATTACACATATAAACTATATATGTTTCTCAGCATGAAATGGTGTCGAAATATATATTGCTTGATAAGTGATTGATGCTTATGAAATATAGAAAGTTCTCATCACATACAATGTGACCACAACTCAAATTAACTAATAGCGGATATACAACCCAAATTATAAATAGGAAATATGATTGCACTATATGGTTGACAAGTCCATAAGACCACAAGTAATGTATATTGGCATATTTGTATCTTCCATTCCCAGAGCATCAACTAAACATAAACTATTAGGAAGAGGATGCCAATGTTACCTATTGTTAAGAATTGTGATTCTGACAGCTGAAGTAGCACAAACAATTTTTGATGTAGTAACTGCAAACTATGATGATCGTATAGTTACTGAATATGTTTTACTTTGAGTTTGGAAACATCTAGCTAAATTCACATATCCAATGTCATATCACTCACTATATACAATCATATAAATATATATATGTGTTCGGCTAGATGTTTAACATTATCTACACTTATATAAAGGCATGTATCTGTTCTGATGTATGTAGTCATTGGAGTTGCACTCCCTAGATAACTCACATACATCAAAAGAAAGCATGTTGCTGGTTATGATAGCTTCTAGCACCAACGCAATGAAGAAGTGAGGATAGCATACAACTATCCCACACTCATGTTACTGACTGGCTCATATATAATATTAAGTGTGATGTAGACATACCTATACATTACATATATAATAATTGGAAATAAGTGGTTAGGAGTCGCACATTCAACAAATTATCAGGCTTAAAAGTACTGAGTGTTATGCATTTCAAGATAGGATTATACCGGACAGCTGCTAACTCATATGCTATGATAAAGGGAATTATAACACATAGTCAATCGACTAGTTATGAAACAAACAAATACAGAGTAAGATTAATATATACATGTATACTAAAGTGAAAGCCAACATTTTCGCGGGGTTGCCGTGCATAATTAATATCCAATTACCCAGTGAGCGACTTTTAATGCAATATATAATAGGTTATATATCGTTGCCCTCTTGAAATTCGGCAGTCATGATAATCTCTAAGGTAACACAACATCCCTTAAAGCCAATATATAATTCTAAACTTAATGAGAAATCACACTGTTGGTACATTTACTTATACGCAGTCTCAAAACTATTGTGTTTTCAGTTTTTCAAGATGGCATATGGTGGCCATCTTGGATTTCCTGATCCTGATAGCATCCAACCTAACAAACAACCCTTCCAGTAGGTGTGGTCTGCTAAAATTAGCAAAAAGGTCATACCAGTTATACATTTGGCTTATTTTTTTCCATAGAATATTGGATTTCAAGGACTTAGTGACTTTGAAACCAACACACAACCCCTACAGCAGGTGTATGCTAACATTAGTGACTATATACACACTAATTTTACTTTTAGCTTAGCTCCCACAAACAATGTGCAGTAGTGTACGTGTATATTTAGGTAGTATGTATATTTAGAGGATGGACGGCAGCCATCTTGGATTTCAAAGTCCAAACTAAAAAATAACCGTACCAGCAGTTTTGGCATGATGTAATAATTGGTAAACGACACCTCGTGTGTGTTTCTTGCTTATCTCATTACAGAGATAATGCATTGTATATATTTCAAAATGTCGCTGGTGGCCATTTTGCATTTTGTACTCTTAAAACGTTTTCCCATCATTATTTTTTGTCGAGCCCGCTTACGGAAAGCGAGACAGTGGTGATCACGTCCGTGCGTCCGTCCGTCCGAAATATGCGTTAAAGTTTTTAAATACCTTATATCTCTGCAGTCCTAAGTCACATTGACTTGAAACTTCATATGCTTATTAGTGATCATCCATATATTCATGCTGTATCCCACTCATGCGGCTCCTGCGCCCGAGGTCCATGTCAAAAGCATTAAATCTGTCAAAATTTGCGTGAAAGTTTTCAAATACCTACTATCTCTGTAACCGTAAGTCGGATTTGCTTGAAACATTGTTGTATGCTTATTGGTCATCATCCATACATTCATTCTGTGTCCCACTCATGCGGCCCCTGTGCCCATATGTCAAGGTGAAATGACTTCAAAGTTTGCGTTAAAGTTTCTGTCAAAATTTGCGTTAAAGTTTTCACATACCTACTATCTCTGTAACCGTAAGTCAGATTTGCATGAAACTTCGTATGCCTATTGGGCATCATCCATATAATCATTCTGTGTCCCACTCATGCGGCCCATGTACCCCAAGATCAAGACGAAATGACTTACAAGTTTGCGTGTTTATAAAATCTTCGTTAAATGTTTACATACCTTATATCTCCACAACACTTACTCCGATTTACTTCCAACATCCAATACTTGTTATTCATCATCTATATTTTCATTATATTGCCTGCCCATGTGGTCCACATGCCCAAAGGTCAAGGTCAAATGACTTTGAAATTTGTGTTAAAGTGTTTACATACCTTATATCTCCACAACACTTCTCTGATTTACTTCAAATAATTCTTTATTATCATCCTTATTTTCATTCTATAGCCCACCCATGCGGCCCACATGCCTAAGATCAAGGTCAAATAACTTTACAATTTTTGTTAAAGCTTTTACATACCTTATATCTCCACAACCCTTAATTAAAACTTCAAATAAATACACTCTGAGACCATCAAATGCCTCGGCGGGCTCGACGTGCGGGCCTCGGCCATCTGGTTTCTAAAATGGTTCATGTTGACAAATCACCAATAAAAAAAAGGTAGGAACATGATGGTCACGGAATCCTCAGAAATTACCCTACTATATGGTCGTACTACGACATTCCTCCTTCCTACAAAGAGACATTTGTTTTATAAATGTCTCCCTCCAGGTACTTTCATAGGTTCCCTTGTTCATTATGTAGGAAAGACTTTATACGAGACATGACTTGGCCTATTGGCTCGAAGGGTAATATATCCTGGTCCATTGGCACCACTATCGTTGCAAGTATCTATGTGTGTTTCCGGTGAATACATGCATGTGGGGGTCACGTCTGTGATTGTTTTGGAGTGACGTAATTCGGTGTTTTGTAAGGGTGTCTGAGACAGCTCTGCTAACCAGCTAACGTGAACGTACTATCTGTATTTACATCCATCCAATGTACTGATGTATGAACATCCGCGTGAATATCGCGTAAGAAAGATGTAGTCTTGTATTCATACACTTTATTTTCTGTCGAATACATGTATCTCAAGCAATAAGTACTCCGTACCCATTTGTCCATCATAATTTTCTTCGGAAAATGAGAGCTTGTGAAATGTGTTTGTATAAAGTTTGTCATTGTATGTCACTGACTGAGTATAGGCTCTGTTTGGCCACCGTACATTGACTGTGATTGTTTAGGGACCGTAAGTATACGTATAAGTATACCAGCCTGACATAGCGTTGTGTACATGCTTTGTTTATATAAACATTGGTGTATAAATAAACATGAAATTCCTGTAGGTATTTCCCTGTGTATTATGACGCGTCGCTATAGTCATGATCGATATATTGCGATTGATAAAACAGTTTCTCATACTGGAGCAGTGGGTAAACTGGTGGCTAACGGTGGCACTTGCTTTTAATTTTGCACTGCATGCGTTCGATCCTCACTTTGGCCATTATATATATATAAATTTTTTGTTTTTAAATATTGTTTTTGTGTTTTCTTTTTCTTTTTCTTTTTAATGCATCTTTATTACATGTAACAACAATTGACATGGTAATTATGAACCACATGCATCCACGTTTATTTATTTATTTGTTTATTATCTGAAGTGAGAGGTTTATTTTTCGACATGGTGTTCTCCGTAACATATTTGCATTTGTAGTGAGTCGAGGTGGACTTTCACAATAACACACGAATGTGCAGAATACATTTCACAATGATTAGGTTCAAAGTGAAGTGTTTTATAATGTGTAAAAGTAAATGCACGACTGTTTCGGGATGTGTGTGTTACCTCTGGCGCCAGAATAGTAAAATCTAGAGAAAAATGTATGCCTTTGGAAGGATTCGAACTCACGGCCGTCCGATCACCAAACAGCATATCTACCCACTAGAGCACTAAACGATGTTACTATTATTAGCAATTATATCGAATGTTAATGCGTTTGCGCTGGTATACAAATACCATGTCTACAACATATGACGTAAACTATTTAAAAATAGCACGTGTTTACAATAATATTTACAATAATAACGCGCCAGCTCAAATCGGTACACCTCTACTTGTAACTACATTCGTCTTGTCTTGGTAATGCAAAAGCTTCGGCTATCTACTGACACAGTTTGTCCACCATATTGCGGCGGTGTTTGTTTTTCGACCGGAAGTGTCTGCGAGCATTTTCGACGAATAGAATGATTAGCGTAAATGCCTGTCTGAGTATTGTCTCTGATTTGGCACCATACGCTGACTGTACTTGATGCGAAACCGGAAGTGCATGTTCGACGGGACCTTGAACAAAATGAATACAATTAGTTGTGGAACTGTTGGTATTCGATATCATTGTGTGCGTAAAGATGGCCCCATCTGACCACCATAGTTTGTTATTTCGGCTGTATGTGGAAGTGATCGATTTTCGAGACGTTTATGCCATGGGCCAAATATGGAAACCCTCCCCCCCCCCCCCCCCTCCCTGTGGTACATAAGCAG
This sequence comes from Conchocele bisecta, assembly GCA_029237695.1. Lineage (NCBI taxonomy): Eukaryota > Metazoa > Mollusca > Bivalvia > Lucinida > Thyasiridae > Conchocele > Conchocele bisecta. The sequence goes on from CM055279.1 coordinate 39,815,299, forward strand.
ACACATTTTTCAGATAACTACAATCAATTACGAGTGGGTGGCAGGTGGGAGCATGCGATGGGTAATTTAACGATCGGGGTTCATCCTTACCCACAGGGGTCCGAAGTTGTGCTGGGAAAAGTGTACTGGGTCCGAATCGGTGGGCGTCTTAGTCGGTGGGCATCTTATAACTGTTTTTTGATAAGATGCCCACCGACTAAGACGCCCACCGATTCGGACCCAGTACACTTTTCCCAGCACAACTTCGGACCCCTGTGTCCTTACCGGAATCCCGACTGGAGACCTGGTTTGGCTCTCACATACGTCGTTGGCATTTTGTATGTGACAGTTGAATCTGGTTATACCCCTTATAAGAGTAATCCTACCGGTATTACTTTTAAATAGTGGAAGGGGCCAAGTGACTTTGGTGTAGTATGGACCTGGCATCAGGTCAGGTTATTCTAATTTCAGGGCTGAATATGTTGTATCTCGATGTAAATATTCCGTTCTGATTTTGGGATTTTCCTCCCAATGCAGCAGGTTAAAACGGGATCGAACCTGTTTGCCCGGCCTTACATGACCTTAGCTGTTGATAGGCCATTAAACACCAATAAAGAAACAAACAAACAATCAATTATGAGTCTAATGCAACTTGTCTGCGCTCTGTAACCCGCTGGATGAATGTATGGCACCATTTTGAAGTATACCACCCAGCAACTTTTTGCCATATTAAAAAATCACACTTTCTGTAAAAATATGACAAAATTATATTGTTAAACACGGTAACTGCTGTTGTTTTGCAAGTTTTGAGAGATGTGTATAGCAATACTTTGCATTTAAGCACAATTAAGGACCGTCCGATCCTTTTAAGCAAATATTTTGCATATTTAATTACCCCACCCACTCCATTTCAATGGTAACACATGCATTGCCACACATCTCTTTCCATACGGTATTTATAAATTGTAACTATGGAAAATATGCATGCATGTGCTCATAAAACATGTGCAAACCATAGTTCCTGTTTTTCTTATGCTTACTGCACATGATACTAAGTTAACCACAACTGAATTTGAAACCGTTACCCCACCCACTAAATATACAATGTACATTTTACACATATTGAGTTTCATTAGCTGTCTCCACTTACATTTACTTTTAACTGGTACATATGAATAGTCAACTACTTCAACATGACACTGGCGTCATTGCAGACACAAAAATATCGTGAGTTGTCATGATGAACAGTTGGCATGATGAAAGTGCTTGGAGTGAAGTATATGTATAGCAGCAAGTGTGAAGAAAAAGAGAATTTCTCCACATTATCGGGCAAGAAATGATTCGATATTTACAACAAGGTCAATGCTATATTGTGAAATAGCACATGTTAAATGTGAGCATCGATATAATGCACAACAACAGTTGTAGACATGCGTAGACTGATTTGCGTATGATTATACAACAAGGTAATTAATTTCAATCAAGGTTTAAAGCATCGCGCCTGTGGCGGGGACAATCCCCATAACATCAGGTAAAAAACTATTCATTATTTGCATCGTCACATCAAATATGGTTCATTAAATCATTAACATAAACATATCATCAGATACACGCACGCACGCACACACACACATCACACACACAACACACACATACACACACATTAACTATTCATTATTTGCATCGTCACATCAAATATGGTTCATGAAATCATTTACATATACATAGCATTACATATATATAGACATACATACATACAGTTACATAATGTGTCCAGGCCTTTCATTGGTCTTGATTGGTGCATGATTATACAACAAGGTAATTAATTGTCACTCAGGAGTGAAAGCCTCGACACCAGGTAACAAATATTTCGATATTTACAATAACAGATGAAATAAAATATGGTACACAATATTATTGACATATTCATATCCGCATATATAGACATACATACAGTTACATAATGTGTCCGGTGCATTCGTTGTTCTTGACTCACGTATGGTTGGTTACAACAAAGTAATTCATTTTCAATCAGGTTCGGAAGCATCGCACCTGTGGCGGAGTCAATACCACGGCATAGATAGATATCTAGTGAATCCGGCTTAAGAGAAGCAACCTAGTCATACGCTTCATCCACATCAAACATGCTGTCTAGTAAGCTGTCAGGCTCCGGCGCATTTGTTTCATCAACATCCACCGTATCCACTTCTTCCTCTTCTTCTACCAGTATATCTATCATTTCAGTTGGCAGGTAATCCCCCTCTGTCCATTTGCACTCCAGTGTTCCGTTTATGGCCTCCCACCCACGGCCATTTGGTGGCGGTATGCATGCATTCGATTGGTCAGCGCTGCACCAAATGAGGGTTTGGTGATTAGCTCTCATTATATACATTCTCAACGATGACCTGCATGGTGGCAGAATGCTAAGATCAGCGCCATTGTAACTTGACCGCAGCTCTCCTGACTTGGGACTGACTTTTGCAGGAATAGCTCCATGCGCAGTTTGTTATGTCTGGAATACTAGTACTCCTGTACATCAGACACACAAAGTGTTCAAGGTCTTCGAAGAGTTGTGGTTCTGCAGAAGGGGACAAAACCAACTGCATGAATGTGTCAGTGAATTCTGGGTGCCTCTGAAGTAGTTTTAGCGGTGTCACCTTTCCACGACGAACGAAAGCACTCGTGCTGTCACAACCGGTGAACGCATGGAGTGCTGGTAATGCCAAACACAGCTGCGTACCAACCTCAGCAATGATACCGTGTATGCCAAGCAGTCGTCGTTTGTTGCCGACACCGGTGTCAAACAGCACACGCTGCTTCACCTGCTGTGTAAACCTGAGTAACAGTACAAACACGTCGGTATCTGCAGATCTGACAACAAATGTATTGTTCTCCGATACATGCGATGCATGGTGCAAACAATGCAATACCAGCCATGTGTCTGCATCCATACTAGTTAATTTGATGCATTTGGTTTCACACACAAACACAATTGTTCTTCCTTCACCTTGTGTGCGTATTTATCTTGCATCCATTCATTAATTAAGAATTTGCACAATCGTGTCTTGTTCACATCGTTCGAGAGGAACTGCTTCCAGTCACGTGGAACCTTTGTCAGTGGTCCCTTGATCCAGTAGGTATTTGTGGTACCTTTTCGTTGTCGTTCATTGGTGTTAATTGACAGAGGATGGTACGTGTCTGTTACAAAATCCATGCGTTCTGCTTTCGGCATTTGGTCATATAGACTCTCCGCCAGATCTGCAAATGTGTTTGGCAAAGCAGTTTGCATATGTAGAATTGCATTTCCTTCAATGATGTAGCTCACCTGTTCTAGCGGAGGCCTGTTAACCATATGCGTCTGCCCTTCCAGTTGGTGCATCAATTTCGCTTTGTCAATCCTTGCCGGTGATCCATCAGCTGTTGCAAGCGACCATGTAACTGGACCTAACGGGTAACTGCAGACCTTAGCCATGTCAATGTTGTTCCTGAATGCAATGGAAACACGAGCTGTCCAAATACATTTCGTTCTGCTACTAGTTCCTTTGACATTCGCTGTGGACTCGTAAGTGTCACCGATTTTGCAAGCGTTGCAAATGTCTTGAGTTTTTGGCAGATATTTCTACAAACAGAATTCAGTCTGCACCTGGCAGCTAATTTGTGAAGTTGACTGACAAAATGTACCGAAAGACATTTGAGAGCAGCGTAACGCCAGATGTGACAGTATGGCACATGCTGTTCGCTATTCAATCTATATTATGAAGTGTCATTTCTATTGAATATATTAGATCCAGAACAGACTGCATGTGTCAATACATGTGTAAGTCAAGACATACATAGGTCGCATATGTCATAAGATTAGGCCATGGGCCAAATATGGAAAACCTACCCCTGCGTAAAACACACATTATATTACGCAATTGTCATGTATATTGATATCCATCAAATCGCATTAATTTGCGGTGTAAAAAGTGGTTCAAATGCCACTTATCATCAGCTAACATGGAAAATTGTTAACATGGAAAATTGTTGAAAAAACGCCTTTTTTGGCGGCCATTTTGAAAATTTCCACCCTTTATATCATGCTGTCAAGACAATATGTATACATATTTGATATGCATATTGATATGCATTACAAGGTATAAGTTACAATGTTAATAGCGGTTCCAATAACACTTAACAGCAGTTAAAGTGCAAACTTTTCGCAAAAACACCCTTTTTGCTAAAATAAATTAATTTTTAATGTATCACACACTGTTTTATATTCAATTAGGGAGTAGATAAGAACGATTTAAACAATTTAAATGGGTCCTATTACCGGTTAACTGGCGATAAAGCTTGTCCTGTAAACCAAAACAATTGTTTTTGACGGCCATCTTGGAAAATGGCCGCCATTTGTTCATACAGCGGCTTTTTAATGGCAGACCTTCTGGAATGACAAACAATTGACTACTGAATTTGAAAATCATAGTGGCGTTATGTACCACAGGGGTGGGGGAGGGGGGGGGTTATTGGTGGCCCAAAGACTAGTTTGTTTGATAGTGGAGGTCGTTATCTACCCGGCCATGTGGAATTCGCCATAGTCGTAACATGGGTTATGCACAGAACAAACTGGGCCCGGTACATGTATTTGCTGTGACGCATAGACCAGGTTTGGGAAATGTCATATGTTTCTTTTCTTTGTCCGGAATCAAGGTGCATGATCACGTGGTTATAACAACAACAAACATGACAACAGTGGCTGAAAGTGTTGAAATCTTGACATTATTATTTGATATTTTCCTTAAAGGTACATGCCCACGTAGTAGGCACAAAATGTTTTTTATAGGAATTAAATAAGTGTATAATTATGTCACTATTCCACCAGTTCTAAAAATTACGAGTGCCAGAACGGAAATTGTATGAAACGGCGTCGGCCAAAAAAAGGCGAAATATCTGAGGGACAGGCAGTACAGAGAGAGAGAGAGAGAGAGTGGTTAATATTGACGACCAGATCACCAAATGGAAAGAGTTACGTGGAGATTTAGATTTGGACTCGAACAGAGATTTTTCTTCTAAACGTCCGATACTTCACTGCGCATGTCAAAGATGTGATATGATTGACCGTGTCACGTGACGCGTGTTGGTAAAAATAGCACGAGGTCGGATACCCTTTCAGGTCGCGGCATATAAAATGCGATTTAACACCAATTAACACGCGCCGTAATTAAAAATAACTCGTTAGTGGGTAGACAAATGGCTCATATAAGGCATGACAGAAAATGAAAAATAGTAGTACAGTGTAACCTGCTGCGTGGGCATGTACCTTTAATATGAAACGGTTTTTTGATATAATATGGCACAGCAAACGCGTCTTCATGAGCTGCATTTGGTGGTCCATGGAGATTGGTACAGACGTATGTCGTTTTTTCGAAGAATCGATACGGAAATCGATTCTTCGCAAAAACGACAGAAGTTTGGGCGAAAATACAGAGACCACCAAATGCAGCTTAACAAGACGCGTTTGATGCGCCATAGTTCATCAAAATCCGTTACGTAATAAGGACACTATAAAAGAATACGTACTTTGAATCAGATTGATTCTGGAAATTTCAGTACTTGTTGTTGTTAGTACCACGTGATCATACACCTTGGGGAATGTCGTCAGTGGTTGTGGTAAGCATGGTAAGAGGTGCTACATGTGTAGCGGAATCCGTCCTGTGTGTGGACAGTGAAGTGTAGCTGCTTTCACTGATAATTTCTCTTAGTGTACACTCGTTAAAAGGGGATATAGACGATAGAGAATAGTAGGTTAGTGCCGTGAATGGGAACAAATATCTGGCAAGGCTTAGGAAACGGGATGGGCGAGGCTCTGCCGAGCACATCCCGTTTCCGAGCCGCGCCAGATATTTTTCCCATTCACGGCACTAACCTTCTATTCTATTTATCCCGTCAACACCTACAAATGGCTTTAAAATGCAAAAAAAAAATAACCCCACCCACCGCACATATTCATACGCAGTGATTATGTCGTATTGACAGGATTTCAAAAAGTTTCACGGCACATACGCACTGTGTTGACGGGATAAAGTTGTGTATTGAACTCGATCAGGTTCGAGAATTCGTCATGGCCGTTCAATGCCATATTGTATTTTACAATGAACAAGCTGTATGCACGGCACCACTATGTAAGAGGGGAATGTGTCATAACGTGGAAAATATATTGTCGGCTACTGGGGTCGAACCCCATATAAAAGCCGACTTGTACCACAAGGCAGTACACATGTTAGATTATCCTACCATGGCCGTACAATATGGAACGCCAAATCTACATAAACTCAAATAATTAATGCTAGCTTCAAATAATTTGTGCTCTCTGTAATTGAATTTGTGCTCTCTCTAATTCAATTAGTGCTCTCTCTAATTGAATGTGTGCTCTCTCTAATTCAATTTGTGCTCTCTCAAATTCAATTTGTGCTCTCTTTAATTCAATTAGCGCTAGCTGTAATGATAATTAATAGAGAGAGCACAAATTGAATTATAGAGAGCACAAATTGAATTAGAGAGAGCACAAATTGAGCACAAATTGAATTAGATAGAGCACAAATTGAATTAGAGCACAAATTGAATTAGAGAGCACAAATTGAATTAGAGAGAGCACAAATTGAGCACAAATTGAATTAGATAGAGCACAAATTGAATTAGAGAGAGCACAAATTGAATTAGAGAGAGCACACATTTGAATGAGAGAGAGTACAAATTCAATTAGAGAGAGCACAAATTCAATTAGAGAGAGCACTAATTGAATTAGAGAGATCTTTCATTGAATTAGAGAGAGCATTAATTGATTCGTGCTAGCTCTATATTATTTGCAGAGAGCTCCAAAACACATACATTTAATGCTCTCTCTAATTCAATGAGTGCTCTCTCAAATTCAATTAGTGATCTATATAATTCAATTTGTGCTCTCTCAAATTCAATTAGTGATATCTCAAATTCAATTAGTGCTCTCTCAAATTTAATTCATGCTCTCTCTATTAATGAAATTGAATTAGAGAGAGCTCAAATTGAATTAGAGAGAGCAAAAATTGAATTAGAGGGATCACTAATTGAAATTGAGAGAGCACTAAATAGAATTAGAGAGAGCACTAATTATATGAAGCTAGCATTAGTTATTTGAGTTTATGTAGATTTGGCGTTCCATAGAACTACTACACATGTATTAAATAAACTATAGTCTGAAGTGAGGAATTTCTCTTACCTGATTCTAGCTTCTAAAGATTAATCTCAGCTCTACGGATGTCTTTTACTATTTCGTCACAGATTGAAATAGTAATAGACATCCGTAGAGTTGAAATTTTCTAATAATCTCAGCTCTACGGATAGTGTAAGACATCCGTACAGCTGAGATTATCTAAGCTAACCCTGATTCTCAGATTCAATGCACCCCATCTAGATAGCAGGTGCCCGTGACGTACTATGCCAACCGTGATTAAGCTCGTGTTTATATTATTATTTTACTAATTTAATTTGCTTTTAAACGTGATCATGGTGAAAGTACATTACTAGTAATGACCTTTAATTAATGACCATCCATATGGCCGAAGCGTCCAAGAACGGTGTCAAAAATTACCACATCAGCATTTATTTTACATTTTGTTTTGCTGGAAATGTCCACCTTCCATTTCTGCACGTCGTTCGAAATACTGGTCAATGGTTCGCAATGGCATTGGTCCGAAATATCCATGGTCCGTAATGACTATGGTCCGTAACGTCGAAAACGTTGGATAGCCTCCCCTGACGATCTTTAACGCCATTTGTTTTAAGTTTATTCCTAATAGGGCTGCCATTGAAGTCGCTTCACCGAAAGTCCCCAAACCGGAAAAATATATAGACATTATCGTGAACATGGCTCAGAGAGACTAGAAGGTATAGCGGCCGCCGTACAGAGATAGTTGGGCGATTAACGCTAAGTAAAATAAAATGTCGATGGACCAGTGCTAGTTCTGTGTGACAAAATCTCAGCAACTTTGTGTTTGTTGTTGTTGCTGAGTTTTGTTCATCGGTATGAAAGCCCATTAGCATTTTTGCCATTTCAAAATATGCCACTGCCACCTCCAAAACTTAACTCTATTTCATAAAACCATAAATCTGAAGTGTTAATGCAAGTATCCTTTCCTGGTAGATGTAGATCTTAATGGAATAAATGATTTAAATTGAAACCGGTGTCTTCAAAACTTTCAGCTCCTGCCATCTTGGATAAATACAAAAAGAAAAATCAAAATATTAACGAAACAAATTCATTTAGATTTTAAATGAAAGCGCGTGGAAAGCTACTAGTAAGATAACAACAACAACAATATGAAACGGGCACTACCTACATGTAGCGGGCGACGTTGGTGTATGAAACTAAATTTACCAATTTATAGCTTTATCATGTTATGCTACATGTATGAATGGTACTGTAGTAGGTCCGTGTGGTGGGGGGGAACAAGTACTTCGGTTGTTCAAGGCCGCTTTTAGGGACCTGTCATAGGCCGTAATCATAAGGTTGGAAAAGGCTGACGGTTTATTAATAAGTCAGTAGGATGAAAAAATCCACCCAGAAACGTAATAAACACGTTTCTGGAAGAATAATTTCACGAAACCGCAAGCGTTCGTATATATAAATTGTCGATAGTTTAGCTCAATAGCAATTTATTTGAATACACAAGAATACAACACAAAATATAATGCGTTAGGGCAAGTAACACAAGTGAGAAATAAGGAGCGAGTTTGGGGACGAAACCTACCGGTACGAGCGAGTGAGCAAGAGAGAGAGAGAGGTCTGAAGTGATGTGATCACTGTATTAGTCTGCAATAAGCTGACCTGGTACATACTTTTTTTCTCTTATATTTAAGGGTGGGAAATGGCTCGAAGACCTTCCATACCCAGGCATGTGCCCGTAAATGATCAGGCCAATGGCCGTTGGCCCATTTCTTTCCGAATTTACTAATATATGCGATACAGTCGAAATATGTGCATCAAATGAAGGAGACGATGAGGCGGTGAGTTTAACCTAGTTAGTTCATTCTCCTATTGCACAATGCTGATATGTCAGACCGTGAACAGGGCCGAGTGTGCATGCACATGATATATGGAGACTCAGCCGTTACATTGTTATATTACCTGCTAATGCAATTAGAGGGACCTGGTACATAGCACGAACAGTGCTTATATAGCGGTTGATAGGATTAACCTCTATGACCCTTCAAACACCAAAGACAATAATTGATTGGTCCATTTCGACCAATCAATTCATTGCGCAATTAATCGCCAATTTGGCAGGTTGTAAAATACCGGAAGTTGTTGAAAATTATTGAGTTATGAAGAAACTGTGATAAAAATGCAAAATACATATGGTGTATGAACAGGGTCAAAACTAAACTGCATTTTTACAGGTGCAGCTGTATTTTTTTTACATATGCAGCTGTATTTTTTACAAGTGCAGCTGTATTTTTACAGGTGCAGCTGTATTTTTTATAGCTGCACCTATAAGTTTAGTTTTGACCCCATTCGTACACCATACACCACAATGTAACCGCAACCGGTATTTATATATTTAAGATTGTGTTAAGGCTTCTCCATTATAATTAAATAGTGGCATTGGCGTACTTCTCTTTTTTGAGTTCACCAGTGATACAATTTAGATATTTCCTTTTCATACATAGTACATTAATAACCTAGGCATTATAGAAACGCTATTTTCACTATATTTTGCTCCGGTATGTTGCACCTAAGGATAAAATATGAAGTAGTCCTCACTGGAAAATATTTCATATGTACCAATTGATTTACTTTCTGACCATATAGCCCTGAAATAGTATTGCTAAAACTTGAGTCGTTCAAAAGTTACAGCTCTTTCCATTTTGACAGTAATGCTGTTGCGGACACTACATGTATACTGCTGTTATGTAGTCATATTTCTCAAATGATCTAAAATACATTGATTTTATTTGTCAAATCAAATTCATTGAAATACATCAAAACACAAAAGTTTAACATAACATTCCGGTATTGTGTCTGTATAAATTGTGATTTTTTTTATTACAGGTTTCCTATTTTTCATGCAAAATTAGTTTACTTTGGTTCTGTTACCATTTATTTCACAAATTGGTCTTAGTTTCTGTAGAAGGGTAACTGGTATCAACAGGCTGGGTGTACTCTTCAAAATAAACACAAATTGGTATGCCATGAAAGGAGATTTAATTTGAAATCAAGGTAAATATATAGTGCATAATTGTGTTGCGGACACTACATGTTCAGGATAAAAGTGTGTTTTCATAAGGTGATTTGAAACCATAGAAATTAAGGTGCCAGCCAGATTCTAATGAACGTTATGTGCATAGAAGAATAAGTAATCCCTACAGACATTTTGTCTCGTGTTGTTAAGTCAGATAATAGTTCGAATTAAATAAACTGACACATGTGTATACAACCTTATGAAAGTTATATCAAATATGTGTATACAGTATTCTAACTTATCTTCTGTTATAATTCAGACACGTATTTAGAAAACATGTAACAAGTAAACTCCGTGAACATTAATAACAAATACATTTGCAATGATACACGCATGAACCAACTCTGTTGCGGACACTACATATTTGACAAGAATGAATATATACTTTTACATCCACAAATATAGCCAAGGTCCTATGAGTTATGGGTCCAATCCAATATCACGTCACTAAACATATGAATAATAAGTTCCTAATATAGTAACTTAATCGATTAATGAAAGAAAACACATTGTGACATTACAATTGCATGTGTAACTACAAGTAGTGCTATATCGTACAATCATCAAAATATAACATTTTTGTCACAGACACTACATGAATGTAAAAACAACTAACTATTAACACCAACAGTTTAACACTTTAGCAATAATAACCATACATCGTCTGTTGTTGTGTGCATATAGCACTGTCATTTTGATAGTTTCAGAAAAACGCAATTATTTAAACACAAAATAATTTCTCCTGTTAGTGCTTTTCTGTGACAAATTAGGCTCTGGGAGAATGTCCGTGACACTAGTAGTGGGCTCCCAAGATTCATCGGGCGCATCGGGCCACACATACACTCCAGCTTTCTGGGCCATAAACGAAAGTTTGACTTCATTGCTCTCTGTGTCCATGTCAACAACCTGCGCATAGAAATGTGTATATTATGCAGTGCCCTCACAAACAATACGATCATTACATGTATGCAAAATGCAGATGTGAGTGTGCAATATAATCAAGAGCTATATTGATCAACAACGCCAATTGGCCCTTTCGTGCTCAGGTTTGTCAGTCATGTACATTAATTACTTCAAAAGTACACGTATTACATATGTTGTAATTTTTTAAAAGTATACTGTTACAAGTATGATACATGTATGTGTGTTTTTTTCTCAATATTACCTGAGCGACAAATTTCTCCTTGCTACTCGACTTCGAACCACTGAGGCTGACTGACACGTATCCATTTAACTGTAGTGGCTGTAGTGGCTGTTGTCTCTGCCCATCTGTGCCTGTAAATGTAGCCATACAATTTAATTGTGTACATTCTAATGGACTTATAAAGCTCACAATGAAAACATTTTGTCAACTTGATAAGGACATGGTTCGAGTAACATTAGTTTATAGTATTAATCACTCTGCATTTGAACCTTGGACTCATAATGCATAGGCTGTGGAACTTCCCGTAGGATTTTTATGTGCCCTATGTTTGACACTGGATTCGTGAACTAGACCATGTAGCATGTCAAAAAAACTTGGGTAGACATTTGGTACCCCGGCAACGAATGAGAAATCCAAGATGGCCGCCGGTGGCCATTTTGAATTAGTATCTCATTTAACTTTGCAACCAATGGGTCTAGAAACATAAATAACACATCATTTCTGACTCATTTCAGGACGAGGAACCCATTAGTGTGGCTATATTCGCGATTGGAGATCTCTTTGACTTATTAATCCAAAATGGCCGCCAAATATTGTGCGGAAAATGCATGATTTTCTTAAATAGTTGTGATAGTCATTCAAAATGAGTGTATGTGCAATTGTATAATATGCATAGTATATACTCAATGCCAAAAGAAACCAATATATATCATGTAAATGACGGCGACTTCAGTGTACAGAATAGGTAAAGGTAGGTACGAGATATTACTTGTAACTTTATATACTGAAATTACATTACTGGTAGTTGTAAAACATGATTACTTGTTTTTGAAAATACCATACATACATTGTAGTTGAATGAGGTTGTCACGTTGTAATATAAAACATTAACTTACCATGTTCCCGCAAAAATTCAAATAGTTCTTTGTTGTTGTTGTTGTATCCAGTCACTGACTTTTCGGCTCAATCTTTCAACAGCCACCAATACAAAGTTGAAAAGTTCAATGGGACACTGTCGCGTTATGTGTGAAAATTGTACAACTCTTAACAACATAATATTACTGTACTTCACTAACAGTGTTGTACATAGTCTAACAAGATGCCATTGCGATTCAATTGGGATATCAATGAGGTACCTTTATATGACTGACCAGTCTGATAGAAAGTACCTAACTTGTACCTTGTTGTATGTGGTCATATTAAGATATTTGATCTAGTTACTGAAAAGTACATTGTTTGTACCTCAGTGATAATTTGGTAGTAACTTGTTCTATATTACTTTCGTTTGGGAATGCGTAGTGTCCGCAACAAATACAGAAACTGTATCCCTGTTTTATGTATAGTTTAACTGATATGTAAATAGTGTTATACACCCAATATGTGAATATAGCACAGTCTGTGACACAACTGAACAGGTGCGATAAAACCGCACTTGCAATGTTTTCTTGTTTCTGTTAGTCATGTCCACTGATTGTCATGGATCGCTTGACTATGTCTTGTAAAGAAAATCACAAATTCACAAACAAAGGTGCCTGTGGTGAACATAAATGTTCAGTGTTAATTGGAATAGGTTTATTTTCCAATTAGTTGAAAGAATGTACATATGTTTGCTGATCAACTGGCTAATCTACTGAATATGAAAGTTACAGTTCTCTCCATTTTCCTGAATATCTATGGTCACAATTAGCTCCGTTCATTATGCGCGTGTGCCTACTTACACCATCACCTTGTGATGTGATCCAGACTACTGTGCAGGAGAATGCTATTGACCGCACTATAGCTCTACTACCGATGATGGGGAGTACATGTAAATCAGGGTAACATTTTGAGCAACTAATAGATGTACATAGGTACCCATACTGTCAGCATATTTCACTCAAAGACTCTGTCAATTATGCATATACTTGGCTGTCATGCACATTAGTTTAAAACTGTATTTGTTTTACAATTATTACAAACAATCATGAGGAAACTTGTCCAAATGCTTTCCTGTTGACACAGGCAGATACATATTGTGGGAGTGGGCACGAAGCTAGGGTGGGGAGTCACACAGCGGGAATCACGAAGCTGGGGGAGGGGAATAATGTTGGGTTGGAGTCATACAGCGGGAATCACGACTGGGTGTGGTAGTCACCCAGCGGGGCTGGGAGGGGACACGAAGCGATGGTGGGGAGTCACACAGTAGGTGGGCACGAAGAACGGGTGGGGAGGGACACAAAGCTAGGGCGGGGAGTCACACAGCAGGGATGCACGAATCGGGTATCGGGAATCAGACAGCAGGGGTGGGAGGGAGTACACACAACAGCTAGGACTCATGACGATGGGATGGGGATCAGCTAACGGGGGTGGGAGGGGGGCACGAAGTTAGGGTGGGGAGTCACACAGCCGGGGATCACGAAGCTTGGGTCGGGAATCACATCGCAATGGGGAAAAAGTGGGTAGGTAATGGGATATTGACATTGTCATATTTACACCCAATATTAATATTCAATAATGCCAGAATCACATTCAAATCATCACATCTAACGATTAACGGACCATGGGTAATATTGTCGGTGAGTAATAGGATAACATTTTTGGGGCCTTACAAGTTTTCACTCCTATTTATAGGTTTTGCCAGTGATTGGCTAGATTATGTAGAAGGAAAGCTCCGACCAGACACGAGCCAAAACAAGCAGAACCAGCAAAGATGGTGGCTGCATTCAACACATACAGTAAATACACAAACTATTGTGAATTATAACTAACTAAACAAGTTTCCTTGTGTATGAAGGCGACAATCATAAACTATTGACAATTGTGAACATTCAAACATGCATCAGAGATCGTGGTAAGTTGTAAGTAAAAATTAAATTATTTATTGAAATAATGTAATCAAATTGACCATGTAAGCGGAATTTGCAAAATATTTATTTTAATAATCAAATGCAACTTTTTACTGTAATCAAATGAAAATATAGATGTGGGTGTACTGTGGTATTTCTGAAGTTATTATATCAGAACTTTTGGCATGGTACATGTATCAATGTATGCCAGTGATGATAATCCACCATGACGTGAAAAAACAACAACTACAGTACCATGTCCCATCAGCCTACAGTGTATTGATATGAAGAAAGCGTGCAAAACAATCAATTATCTGCCTCAATCTGAACCTACAAATCATCTTTAGTAAAAGTTGGCATGGAACTTCACTTTAGAAATTATTTTCAACTTTATCAATTAATTATTTTACAAAACATATTGAAATACCCAATAAACAAAATATGAGGTGTGTTTTTTTTAAAAGAGGACATTTTAAATACGCAATTTGTTCACAAGTATAGCGTAGCAGTAAGTACCAAATTTCCAATTTCTTATCTGCACTGCAGCCTGCGAAATTAGCCGGGTGCCCGATGCCCGAGACGTGTAGAAATCGCGACGGACGTGTACATTTTCCAATCTCACATGACCGACGGGCACCTGTTTTAAAAACGCATACACGTAATAAAACTGGACAGTAGAAATGTTTTTCTAAATTCTTTAAACCGGAATTGAAAGTCGTCTAGAAGCGGACAGGTGTAAATTCGCGTTTGGAGATCGAGATCCAATTCACATAAACACGTTTGTTGTGTCACTTTAGACTGGTTCCCGGTAGTATTGTTTCGCTACGCTGCACATCCGACAGGGTACCAGTCTCGTGTGGACTACGTGACTGACGTCAGCAACCACGTGTATTGATCTTTGATATGTATCTTTAAGAAGTTTGTCGGAGTTTCTCAATTCTGTGATAACTTCTATATTCCTTGATGGATTACTTTAACACCTTGAAATTTTGTCCTTCACAACTTTGAACTTTTTCACACATTAAGAAGTTCACCAGAGTTTCTCAATTCTGTCATAACTTCAAACTCCCTTAGTCATACTTTTAATTTAACTGTCATACTTCAAACTACTTAGACTACACCACTCCCCTTAACAACTTACCTTTTCCTTACAACTTTAACATGGCCACATTCCACCAACTCTTCTATACTTTTAAACTCCCTTGATGGATTACTTTAATTTAATATTTCAATACATCATACTTATGGACAATGTACACACATCCATGCTGCCCTTAACATGACCTTGACCTTTTGTCCTTCACAACTTTGAACTTTTTCACACATTAAGAAGTTCACCAGAGTTTCTCAATTCTGTCATAACTTCAAACTCCCTTGGTGGATTACTTTAATAGTTCAATACATCATACTTGTGGACAGATGCCACACATCCATCCATGCTGCCATTTTGACCTTTATAACTGTGCTGATGAATACTTATCGCTTTTGCTTAATTAAATTGGCCTCAGTTTCACCAATTTGCCACCGGTGTGCATTCCTGAGGCCAAATTTCTTGTTTACTTTTACAAATGTATTATTGATTTTTTCCGTATTAAATAGGGAACAAATAATAAAAAAATAAGTCAAATTTAAAAATTCACTAAATTTTCAACTTTAAAACAGTATTTCCACTACTCAATATGAAAATCAATACGTATTTTCACATTTCTGTGAGTATTCTGTACTCCTACTTTTCATAATTAATGCGTATTCTGCTAAGATAGGTGCATAAATTACGCCAATACGCACGTTATCTGGAGCTATGTTAAATTTGTTATATTACACCACCTTAGGAGGCTGGCTCAGAAACACCAAACATGAATTGGAGTCCTTGGAAACTTTAAACAGATCCAATGTTTTGAAAACCACAGTATACGCTACATACCCTTAGTTGTATCCATTCAGTAGATCTGCACCACACTGTACTAGCTATAGAGAGCTACACTGGTCAACTTATAGAGAATAGTAAGTTCGTGCCGTGAATGGGAAAAAATATCTGGCAAGGCTTAGGAAACGGGATGGGCGAGGCTCTGCCGAGCACATCCCGTTTCCGTGCCGCGCCAGATATTTTTTCCCATTCACGGCACTAACCTACTATTCTATTTATCCCTTCAACACCTACAAATGGCTTTAAAATGCAAAAAAGTAACCCCAGTCACC
This sequence comes from Conchocele bisecta, assembly GCA_029237695.1. Classification (NCBI taxonomy): domain Eukaryota; kingdom Metazoa; phylum Mollusca; class Bivalvia; order Lucinida; family Thyasiridae; genus Conchocele; species Conchocele bisecta. The sequence goes on from CM055279.1 coordinate 39,831,705, forward strand.
GCATATATTCATACGCGGTGATTAGGTCGTATTGACAGGATATCAAAAATGTTTCACGGCACCGTGTTTCACGGCACATACGCACTCTGTTGACGGGATAAATCTGCATCACACTGTACTAGCTATCGAGAGCTACACTGGTCAACTTAACAATAACACACTATTTTCTTGCATATTATTTAGATAGTTCTTTTTTTCAGATACCGAGGGAAAGACAGTACATGCATTACTAAACAAAAAGGATGGATCATGCAGCCATATACGCCGAGGACAAAATACCTACACAACTCGTTGATCATACTGCCAACTTCAAAGATACAGACAAAACACCTAGACAACTGATGGATCATACACTCGCAGATACGTGTAAAGTATCTACACAACTAATGGGTAATTCAGCCGCCTTCACAGATGACAAAATACCTATACAACTCCTGTATCATACAGTTGGCTTGGCAGATAAGGAGGAACTACCAACACCCGTGATCGGTAACGCAATCGGCGTTACAGATAAGGACGAAACACTTAGTAATACAAACATGGTGGATGATACACCTAGACAACCGATGTATCATACAGTTGCCATAACAGATACGGATAAAGTATCTACACAACCGATGAGTGATGCAGTCCGCTTCACAGATGACAAAATAGCTATACAACTCATGTACCATGGCTTGACAGATAAGGATACACGACATACGCAAGTTGTGGATCATACAGTTGACTTGGCAGATGACATAGTATCTACACAACCGATGGGGAATTCATTCGCTTTCACAGCTAATGACAAACAACATTTACAACCCATGGATCGTACATTCGGTTTGACCGAGAAGGACAAAATATCTACACATATGATCGGAAATACAGTCACCTTCACAGATAAGGACAAAACACATACAAATATGACGGATCATACACTCGGCTTCACAGAAAAGGATAAAATTGGGGTCACAGATAAAGACAAATTAACGTCAATGATGGATCATTCTGGGGTGCGGAAACATTCATGTAGTTTTTGTGATAAGAGTTTCACTGACAAGTGCACGCTTACTATACACACAAGGATTCACACCGGTGAACGCCCATATAAGTGCAGCCTTTGTGACAAAACATTCACACATAGCGGCAACCTCACGCGGCATATGTTCATGCACACAGGAGAACGGCCATATGCATGTCCACAATGCGAGAAAACATTCACGCACAGTGGTAACCTGAACGCACATATGCTCACCCATACCGGAGACCGGCCCCATACATGCAGTCTGTGCGACAAAGCATTCACTCATAAATGCAACCTTAACAAGCATATGCTTATTCATACCGGGGAACGTCCGCATACGTGTACCGTGTGTTCCAAAACATTCACACAGAGCGCTAGCCTTAGCAGCCATATGAATATTCACAATGGCGATCGTCCACACAATTGTCCCGTATGTGGTAAGGCGTTCTCACAAAGTGGCAGTTTAATGCGTCATATTCGCATACACACAGGGGAACGTTCGTACGTATGCACGATTTGCGATGCGGCATTCGGCCGGAAGAGTCAACTGACGTCGCACATGTCGAATCACACAGGTGAGCGCCCGCATGCATGCAGCTTCTGTGAGAAGAGTTTCTGTATGAATGCCGACCTGAATAAACACTTGAGAATTCATACCGGAGAGAGGCCCCATGTATGTACGATGTGCCAGAAGGGCTTTAGACTCAGCGGTCATCTCAAACGGCACATGGGCACACACAAAGGGGAGCCAACACATACATGTGGTGTTTGTGGCAAGACTTTCACTGAAAATGCAGACCTCGATATACATTTGCGTACTCACACTGACGAATGATTGATCCACATACGGCTAGTTGCTTTTGATTTTGATCAAGGATGAAAATCACCGATCAAGACTAAAGTGAAATGTACTATGTTTTATATACAATGTATTACAAATATGACCCCTGTGATGCAAATTGTCAAAATCAAAGTCCAATGGTCAAAATTCCCCCAAATGGTCACTATTGAAAAACACTGTATAGGGTACACCAGGCTAGTGTATTTTGATTGGACTTCATGACATTGGACTTCAATACCGGAGGTTGCGAGTTCAATCACCATAGGAGTGGAAAATACATAATGCATGTATTTCCATCCCACTTGTCTGTCGGATGAGACTTTAAACTGTGGTCCCGTCTCTATATGTTGCTTGTACGTTCAACCCATTCACTCTCCATATGGATTCTTATAAACTATATACTTTGTATGTACTGTAATTGACCGTATTCATGTTTGTTTTGGTATCTGGGCGAGGCTGGACTTATTGCAATACAATGTGATTTTCAAGTGAATAAATTCAGGTTACTGCCCGGAATTGTTCCTGGGCCGCGGCCATCTGGTTAATATAAAACAATGATTTCGTTGGTTTAAATGTGTCGCGCTTAAACGTCGCACATTTAAACGAAAACATAATTTTCTAATTAAAAAGGCAAAGGGTGTCGGGTTTAGCGAGGTTTCACTGTAAACCAGCATGCCTCGCATAATCCCAAAACGTCGTCACTTACACACATTGGCAATCTATATCGTCTCGCTGCCGTTCATGGACCGCCGCTAGTTATTAGGTACTAGCCAATTGAACATCATTGCAATTACAGCTTTCTACATTCGTAGTATATGCAATACATGTTTTCAGACTTTGTGTGAAATGGAATTATATTTAACATGGTCACATTTAAAGTTTGCTGCCCTCACAAAATAAAGAACTTATCGGTCCGCTCCATCTCGCTTTTAAAACGAAACTGGAGTAACTGATTGTGTACCCCGGACGAAAGTGGGGGTGGGGATACTATGGACTTGACACCGAACATCGTCCCGCATACACTTCTTGTCCGGAGCTTAACTCGAATACCCTATGGAATATTTTCATGAAACTTTACACATGCATAGACCATGACCCAAAGTTGTGTCACATGTGTTTCCTGCCAATCCTAAACTTGATTACTCTGAACATGTTCATCTTTCACACTTGCTTAAGCAGGGGTGGAATTGGAGTGGGGGGTTCTGTGATTGCAAACCCCCGTTCAGCCACAGAGTTTACATAGATCACAGTTTACCACCAGTTGGAGTCTGAATTTAAATGCCGTAAAACACAGGAAAGTGCACTTCGAAGAGCTCCAAACTAGGACAACCCCCTAGATGCGAACGGTAACTCTTGCAATTACCCTCGTACGGGAGTAGATTGCAAGAGTTATGTAAAGTCTATGGGAATCTAACAAAAAATAAACCTACTAATAAAACAATAGCTACTTACATAAATAAACCATATGGGTGCGATCAGTAAGTCATGTAGATACTCTTACCTGGTTACCACTGAAAATGTGCACACACCTATAATATTCAAATAACAGACCAAGTTGATGTAACACATTTATATATACGTCTCTACACAGGCGTGTAGAAGTCAAATTGTGAATGTAAAACACCAAAATGAGCTTATTGTTTTCTAACTACAGCATATGGTGTGATTTCCGTCCGTCCGTCCGAAATATGCGTTAAAGTTGTTAAATACCTTATATCTCTGCAGTCCTAAGTCACATTGACTTAAAACTTCATATGCTTAGTCAGCATCCATATATGCATGCTGTATCCCATTCGTGCGGCCCCTGTGCCCAAGGTCAAATGACTTTGAAATTTGCGTTTTTTTTTCAAAATTTGCGTTAAGTTTTCAGATACCTACTATCTCTATAACCGTAAGTCAGATTTGCTTGAAACTTTGGATGCTTATTGGTCATCATCTATATATTCTTTCTGTGCCCCACTCGTGCGGCCCCTGCGCCCCAAGGTCAAGGCCAAATGACTTAGTTTGCGTTAAAAGTTTCTGTCAAAATGTGCGTTAAAGTTTTAACATACCTATTTATGTAACCGTAAGTCAGATTTGTTTGAAACTTCGTATGCTTATTGGGCATCATCCATATATTTATTCTGTGTCCCACTCACGCGGCCCCTGCGCCCCAAGGTGAAGGCCAAATGACTTAGAAGGTTGCGTTATTATAAAATCTGCGTTGAAGTTTTGTTTACATACCTTATATCTCCACAATTGTTACTCCAATTTACTTCCAATACTTCCTTTTCATCATCCATATTTTCATTCCATAGCCTGCCCATGTGGTCCACATGCCCAAGGTCAAATGACTGAAATTTGTATTAGTTTTTACATACCTCATATCTCCACAACATTTCTCTGATTTACTTCCAACATCCAATACTTCTTATTCATCATCCATATTTTCATTCTATAGCCTGCCCATGTGGTCCACATGTCCAAGGTCAAGGTCAGCTGACTTTGAAATTTGCATACCTTATATCTCCACAACACTTACTCCGATTTACTTCAAACTTCAAATAATTATTTATTATCATCCATATTTTCATTCTATAGCCCACCCATGCGGCCCACATGCCCAAGATCAAATGACTTTAAAATTTGCGTTCAAGCTTTTACATACCTTACCGAGATATCCACAACCCTTAATTCAAACTTCAAATAAATACACTCCGAGACCATCAAATGCAGCGGCCATCTGGTTTTAATTAGATTTCCATTGAATTTACATGGGGACATCCATCGACTTTACATGGGGCCACACGAATGGTACAAACACCTTAAATCATGACCCAAATGTGCGTCTCATGCAGGAACGACAATTCTCACCTTGCGAACACATTAGTTATCTCCCTTTATTAGTGGCTGAAAGTAAACGGGGAGGGGGATACACATGCCCTTGTGCACAAGCGTCCATTTCTAGTTTGAACATGTCGATATAATTATAGCATTTATTTAGCATAATACTTGTTACAAACATAGCCATTGTGACATGTATATTTCACGTTATACATGTATATACCTCATGTTGTCGTGTCTATATGACCTGAGTGAATACATTAATTTAAAGGAATAAATACTACCCGACAACTTAATGCAGTTTCTGTAGCAGCCTCGTTTACATATTTGTAGAGGATGTACGATTCACATTTAGGACCGAAGTATCGGATGTACGACTCGCATCTGTGGGTGGCAGGTGGGAGCACGCGATGGGTAATTTAACGATCGGGGTTCATCCTTACCGGAATCCCGACTGGAGACATGGTTTGGCCCTCACATACGTCTTTGGCATTTTGTATGTGACCGTTAAATCTGGTTATACCCTTTATGTGAGTATTACGATATTCGTAATCCTATTTTAGGGGAAGTGACTTGGTGTGGTATGGACCTGGCACCAGGTCAGGTTATTTTAATTTCGGGGCTGAATATATTTGTTCTCGATGTAAATATTCCGTTCTGATTTTGGGATCCCCCCAATGCAGCAGGTTAAAATGGGATCGAACCCGTTTGCCCGGCTTTACATGACCTTAGCTGTTGATAGGCCGTTAAACACTAATAAACAAACAACCAAACAAACGACTCGCATGTAGGATCGAGGTGTCGGAGGTACGATACACACCAAGGAACACGGTATCGGATGTACGATTCACATCTTGGACCAAGATATCGGATGTACTATACACACCTAGGATCAATGTGTCGGATGTATGATTCACATCTAGGACCAAGGTATCGGATGTACTATACACACCTAGGACAAAGGTATCGGATGTACGATTTACATCTAGGACAAAGGTATCGGATGTACGATTCACATCTAGGAACAAGGTATCGGATGTGCAATTCACATCTAGGACCCAGGTATCGGATGCACGATTCACATCTAGGACCAAGGTATCGGATGTATGATTTACATCTAGGACCAAGGTATCGGGTGTACGATTCACATCTAGGACTAGGGTGTCGGTTTTAGCATGTAATTCTTTGAAAAGGGGGCACGTCACGAAAAACATTTTTTAAAAACAAAATACTACATGCCAGCAGAGCTCCGGATAAGTTGTGTATCAAAAGAGTATTATAGCCCCAGATTTCAAATTTCACTTTTACAAATGTATTATTGATTCTATTATTTATAAAATAGGGAACACATAATACAAAATAAAACAACTTTAAAATTTACTTAAAAGTTGACAACATTGTAATAGCAAATGCGGAACGCTATTTTGTATTTGCTCTGAAACGTCCGTCAACTTTCGACGTCATTACAGAAAATATCATAACTTTGTAATTGTTTTTCATGAAGACTCGCCAAGGTCTGAATCGTACATCGGCTGGAGATTATCATGGATCGCAGAGTGCATGTTTGTACCGCGTTGCTTAAAGTCTCCTCGCTAATTTGTTAGTGTCTTGTTTGGGCATCGTGTTGTCTTTTGTAGTTTCACTCATTTGTATTTGTATGTTCAATGGCTAATGTATGTATCAGTTTCAATATTTGCCGTGTGGACCTCGGTCCTAAATGTGAATCGTAAATCCAATACCTCAGTCCTAGATGTGCATCATACATCCGATACCTTGGTGCTTGATGTAAATCATACATCCGATACATTGGTACAAAATGACATGGCATGTCTCAAATAATGATGAAAACTTAGGACGTGCGAACCTGCATACTGGGCGAAGCCGGGTACAATTACTATACATGCTTTGGTTTGTCACCAGTATGAACACGCATATGGCGACTGAGTGTGCTGCTCTGTGCAAAAGATTTTTCACAAACTGTGCATATATATGGCCGTTCCCCGGTATGAACTTGTCTATGACGACTGAGGCTGCCACTCAGTGTAAACGTTTCATCACAAATACCGCATTTGTGTCGACGTTCGCCGGTATGAATTACCATATGTTGGTTGAGGATGTCAGCGCGCGAGAAAGCCTTGCCACAAACTACGCACATATATGGCCGCTCAGTGGAGTGTGTAACCATGTGTTGTTTGAGATTTTTACTCCTCGAGAAAGTTTTGTCACAAAGACTACATGCATGTGGACGATCCCCGGCGTGAACGAGCATATGCTGGTTGAGGTAGTCACTGCGTGTGAAAGCTTTGTCACAGAAGTCACACGTATATGGCCGTTCTCCTGTATGGATGTACATGTGTTGTCGGAGTCTGTCACTCTCTATGAAGGCTTTGTCGCAAACAGTACATACATGGGGCCGATCCCCGGTGTGAATACGCAAGTGTCGAGTAAGACTACCTTTCTCACTAAATGTCTTGTCACAAAACACGCATGAATATGGGCGTTCGCCGGTGTGTATACGCATATGCTTGATCAAGTTGTTCCTCTCAGAGAAAGCCTTGTCACAAACACTACATGTATGCGGACGATGTCCCGAGTGTGACCGCATATGTTTCTTGAGTTTTCCCCTGCCAGAAAAGGACTTGCCACAAACCGTACATTCATGGGCACCATCTCCGGTGTGTAAAGACATATCATTATTAAGGCTGTTAGTATGTGTGAATATCTCGTCACAAACACTGTTTGGATACGTCGGTTCGTCGTTGGTGTTATCCATCATGTGTGAACTAGCGCTGTGAATCCGACAACTCTCTCTATTTGTGGCCGAGGGACTGCAGAAATCGGGATTATGCGAGTTGTGATGTGTTCGTTCAAAACGTACCCTAAACAAAAGGGTCAAAATGTACCGAACATCCTGTCAAAACGAACACATTATCGGGTCAAAACGTACCAGCGAGTCGAAACGTCCTTAGATCAATATATAGCATATCTCAAGTTCACTTGATCATCGATTGCTAATTGATTTCCACACTACCAATTAACAACATTCATCTCACAAATGCAACAAAATACATTGTAACGTTGGATAGGTTAGCTGAAGATATGGAATATATGGATATATGAAAATCTTTAAGGGTAATATGTTTTGACCCGACCATGGCTACGTTTTGACCAGACAAATGGGTACGTGTTGACCCTTTTGCTAAAGTACGATTTGACCTGGGTACGTTTTGACCACAATCCTTTGTGATCAGTGTAGCTCCTGATCAACGAGAAGTCTCCCGTATCTTGATTATGATCTGTATTGCTTGTTAGAAGCATGACGGGGGTTTCATTAATGAAATGGCAAACAAAGCAGATTCTGAACTGACTGGGTGGATGCAAAGGCTGCTCTGGATCAACACCGGACACAAACCCACACGCCCCATTTCTCCAGTCACAGCCACAAATCAAGCAACTGTTTCATTCATCTGATTCATGATTGATTCGTTGAATTTGCACAAAAACACGACCATATTCAGCCCAGAAAGCATAATGGTAGACCAGTAGGTGCATATCGTCTAGCCTCCTTCATACAGTTATTGCCAACAGCGCTTATGCACTTATTTTAGCAGAATATGCATTATCAAAAGTGGGAGTACAAATACTCACAGCAATGTGAAAATACGCATTGATTTTCAAATTGAGTAGTGAAAATAAAGTCATAAAGTTTAAATGTTACTTAGCCCAGCTGCAAAAAGCAAACAGTGTTTGATTTTTTTGCAGCTCAAATAAGTGAATTTGTTGATACACAACTTATCTGGAGCTCTGTGCCAATAACCATATTGAAGAGGATAGACGTTATGCACCTCGGGGCCGTTTCACTAAACTCCGTACGACCAAAATGTTCGTAAGTGCAAATTTAGGACCATCTGGAAATGTCAATTGATGGGTTTACATTTATTGAGCATCGGCTGCATATGCAGCCTATGCTCAATAAATGTAAATCCAATAATTGTTTACCAAGAAAACATTGTTAATGAGAAATTTACAGACTATCATAATTTTGCACTTACGAACATTTTAGTCGTACAAAGTTTAGTGAAACCCCACAGAGATGGCAGCTCTGCCGAGTCCGTCAACCAGTGATGTATTGAACACGGAGCATATCACCTGTGGAGTGCTTGCTCTTGTCACCTGAAAAAGAATTAGATAATTATCAGTAGGCTGACTAGCCAATATCACCAAAAGTGCTATGCATACATGTACTTATCTAGCTAAGATAAGTATAGTTTGAGGGAGTGATTATTTTTTATTGAAATTCAATATTTCATATAGATATAACGAACGACTGTTTACATTTGATGATTAAAGGTATGCATACATAACTGTATGTATTGCATTACCACAACTACAATTACTAATGAAGTTATGCATACATTAAAACGTTGTCCCTCATAGTATACTTAGCATGATAAGTATGCACTTTTGGTGAAATCGACTACAAAACCAAGCTCATGCATGGGGCTATAGAACATGCAATTGGACCGGACTGTAATGAATTACTGTTCAACATAATTGAATGTGATTTGGAATGGGGAATATAGTCGGTGTCAAAAAGTGAACATGCTGAAATTGTTGCTATAGTCGTTGGACATGTGTTTTTATGATAGATATCGTACAACATACAAATTGGTACCATTTGTTCGGTCACACGTGTGGCGGCGATCTTGAATTTCAAAATGGCTGCAATTCAATACATGAATACTCATTGTGTCAAGAGAATAAGCACATTTTAGACCAGAAGTTAGACAAATTATTCATGGGATAAATACAAAGCATGAAATAGTAACATTTTTGTTCAATAACAGTTATGTCTGCCATTTAAAAATTCAAAATGGCCGCCATAACAATAAATGTTGTGTTATTTTCAATTAAATACAAGCTACTTCAATGGCAAATGGATAACTATCTACATAATCATGCAGTACATGAGTGAGTGAGTGAGTGAATAGGGTTTAACGTCCGCTTTTCTGACATAGAGGTACAAGCCTCAGGGAGTCTACACGCAGACGGGTCAACGGGGTCGTGTCCCGTATCCACCTGTCCGAGGGGGGTAAATCCCAACTTCAGAACTCAATATTTACAATCAAAATATATATTCAGTCCTGAAATTAGAACAACCTGATCTGGTGCCAGGCCCTCGCCACACCAACATCATTTATCCCATCCCCTAAAAGTAATAGGATTAGTGCTAATCTTACTTTTATATATGGGGCATAGCCTGACTCAACTCTCACACACAAGAAAGCCAAAAATGTACATGAGGGCCAAATCCGGTATAGTGGGTTCCGGAAAGTATGAACCCAATCGTTAAGCCAGTTTAGTCGCCTTTTACGACAAGCAATGGCTACTGCAGCACTATTCTCAGGATCAGTTGATCCCGCCCCGGTGCCTGCACGGGGCATGAAGTACATGAAATTTGTCATTTGAACATGTATCATTGTGTAATTAGATTGATGTTTTTACATATGTGTATTTCAAAATGTCCACCGTTCTAATCAAACAGTTGTATCAGCAATACAATAGCAACAGCTTCGACTAGAATTGTGGCTGATTATGTGCGATATTGATTGCAATATTATTTTAGACCCATTGTTATGAAATAACACGTACGTCTGTCATTTTAAAATTCAATATGGCCGACATATTTAGCATACTGTGCCGTTTTCCAATTGGGACCTGTATTTTAAATAAGCAATATCATTATTTATGAAAACAGACAGAAAATGATAGAAGTAAGTGTTTGACTATGCACTGTTGACATATAGATGATAGTTAGACAGCCAATGCTCCACATGACACGTTATATGACATATTTCTGTAGCCTACACACATGCATGGTATTGTGACCACCACTCTGTTGGTCAACATTACAAATGACCGTCTTATAACATGCAATCTTTGATTATTGTCCTATATTGTTAATCATATACGCCTGCCTTGCTGCAGTTTCTCTTTGTATTGTTTAGTTCCATGTAAATGGTGGCATGCATTCCCCACTAACTCATAGTTGATGACATATAAATTGCATAGGGCATGATTTGTAAAAGGGTGACTTTTATCTTGATATTCAGATTTAAATTTAGGGTGGTATACATTTTCACATCCGTCCACTTTTACAAAAGCGGCCTGGATGTCGCGAAAATGTTCATTACTTGCTATTCCTTATAATTGTTCGTATGTAAGCTAACAGTAAATTTATTAATGTACATAATGGTTTATAGTGTTCTGTCAACATCTACGGCCATTTTAGGTCGTGTTAACTGGATTGGTTCACGTATTTCACCTGTACGGATGGGTATTCAATGTGAACATTCCAATTGAATCAGGGCTGTTCTATTACGTTTGCGACCGGTTGGTTGGGAGCATGCGAATGGTATTTAAACGATGGGGTTTCATCATTACCGGAATCCAAATGTCCCTGGTTTGGCCCTCAAGATACGTTTTGGCTTTCTGATACAGGAGTTAAATCCAGTTATACCCATTACAAGAGTAGTACAATTAATACTAATGTTATTTCTGTTACGGGATGGGGCTAAGTGAGTCTGGTGTGGAGAGGACCTGGCACCGAATCAGGTTATTCTAATTCCAGTGCTGAATATTGATTTTTATGTAAATATTTTGCTCTGATTTTAGTATTTTTCCCCAGATGTACAGGTGAAATACGGGATTCGACAACATCACCCCAGCCTGAAAGTTAGCTGTTGGCAGTCCGTTAAACAAATTAAATAAATGCAACACCATATGTAACGCATCCCACTTTATATCACCACTTGCATTTAATTTAATTTTAAATTCCGTCCTATCACAACACACGCACGCACTTCTACTCAGAAATCATTTCACTTTTCATTTCGTTCCAAGACCACTAAACCCGGTAACTTAATATTTATTGAAGCATTATGTGCACGCTTACTTATTATTTATATGCCAAATATTCCAACATTATGTAATCCTATGGCGTATACGCCACCGCACATATTCATACACAGTGATTATGTCGTATTGACAGGATATCAAAAATGTTTCACGGCACCGTGTTTCACGGCACCGTGTTTCACGGCACATACGTACTGTGTTGACGGGATAAATATGTATATTACACAGACGATCACTTACCCATGCTTGCACACCTTTTAGGACAGTGAAAGTGGGATTGACATGATCAGAATAGCTAGCACCGTTGTTGAACTGGTCAACTGTCCACTCTACATTTAGTTGGCATACGTGTACTAAACTATCAATACATAGACTAATCACACTTTTGTATACCATGAATATGTATTTTTTTATTTATTCTATTCATGCTGATGAGAATGTGCACATACCACCAGAGATATCCAAATGCATGCCTGGACTGCACGAGTCTACTTCTCTACGAGATATGTTTGACGATAATGTGGGACATAGTGATTGGAGCTCAAAATAATTAATTCTCATGAAATGCGAATATATTTGGACGATCTTGTTTGACAACAACTGGTGTTTTTAAAATATGATATTCTAACGGGCCCGTCATGTGTTCGTGACAACATGACCCAGGGCTCCAGATGAGCTTCGTATTTGCTTAAATACCCAATTAAAATTGCCAAAAATCCAATTGAAATCAGAAGTAGCGAGTATCAAAAAGCAAACTTATTTTCCATGAAAACACATCTTGGTATTTCATTAGAATTGTCTCCAAGAGACAATTCTAATGAAATGCCAAGACATGTTTTCATTTTGAAGCAAACTATTCAATACTTGCTGTCTGTTGATGTGTAGACAGTAGCGTGATTTTATTTTACCCAATTAAAATTTTGAAATACCCAATTGCTTCAGAATGATGGAGTGACAATACTCAATCAATAATTCATTATCTGGAGCTTGATGTTGACCCCATTTTGCAAGCCATATGGTTCGGAAGTCATATGCATCGTGTGAATAACGATTATTGTGTTATTTAATTTTTAATTGGATTTTGCTATGTGTTCTCAGGTTCGAATATCACACTTGAACCATGTTGGTAAGGGGTTAAAGACGGGGCTGCTTCTATCTGTAGATTAACATGCAATACTTCCACCTGGGTTTGGTTGGCATAGGCATATGACATCACATACAAACCTGCCAAAATAGTTCCTCCATTCCTCCTTTTAAGCCAATAAATAGAGACAAATGCCTATCTTATACATTTTAAAGGAGCAAAATACTCATAAAACATATTTATATATTGTTATTGGCACAGCATGTTGCACTCCTAAGGACTTACAAATCCTTTCCAACGTGGAGCGTATCACGCATGTGTCAATGACCAATAATCTGGATTAATCAGAATACCAAATGAATTCATCACACTATCAATACTTCATCACCGTTATCACAGGTTGTCCGATTTCATAGGAAACAAAGTTATGCCGATTTTCTAGTGAAATCGGTCGACCGGTCTGGTGGACGTCGTATTGAATCAGCACATGCATGTATTATATTGTATTTAATAACACAACATCATATATTGAACTTGTACGCATAAAATAATTTGTAAAACATGTGTATGTATTACACGAGTGTATTATTATTTATAAAACACCATGTTTTTTACACTGTGAAAGCAACTCCGTATAACAAATATCATTTAAATGTACTCTGTATGTTAAGCCGTTGCTCTCAACTTTAGATTTCGCATCATGAGGCCAACGGTGTGACTCTTAGGTTAAGGTGAAACAGGCATGCAACACCGTAGTCCCGTCTCCGGCGACGCTCGGAGGCGGAATTGTCATGGTGTTGCTAATTAATTTACCGTAAAATACGCAACTTATGAAATCCAAGTCGCAAACACCGATTACACACGACTGGAACGCGTGATGCGTAGACCGATCTGGGACTAAGCCATATAAGAATGTCTCTTTAACACATTTCTTTCTTATTACACTCTTTTTTCTTTTTGCAATAATTACTCTTGAAATGTACGAATGAACAGTGCCCTCCCATCAGAAAGCGCCCTGTGGTTTCTAATTCTCTTCCAGTACTCATTAATAAACAATTGTAATGTATTATCTTGTCAAAATAATCTATAATTATATTAAGAAATTGTACATGTACATGTAAGGTATATAATGCATTTTGATTGTTACATGTATCGCCATTGTGTCATCCTACTATTATGTTGTATACCTCATGTTGTCATGCCTGAGTGAATAAACGATTATTATAAACATCTGATGGAAAACATGAAAGCACCAATACCATAAAATCCCATTGCATGATGCCCTAATTAGTCTGACTAGTCTGCTAAGGGTGAGATGTTGGCAGCATCTGAAGGGCTAATGCAGGGATTCCGCTGGGGAAAATAAAAAAAATCGCCATTTCCAAAGAAAAAAAATAAAAGAGGAATAACGAATAGGATAAAAATAAACAATTGGCGATAAAAAATTACAATTGTCAAAAAAAAAAATCATTTTCTTTTTCGAAAATTGTAATTTTTTATCGCCAATTGCAAAAGTGGCGATCGCCAGCGGAATCCCTGCTGATGAGTTTCTTGACACCGCAAACAAGGCATACAAGACACACAGGGGCGGATACATAAATAATTGCAGGGGGAGGGGGGTTCTGTAATTACAATTCGGCATAGCCGACCTCCGCGAGCGCGAAATCGTAAAGTGTGGGGGGGGGGGGGGTATGGGGGTCTTCCCCCAGGAAATTTGTAAATGCCAGATCGCCGCAGATGTGATTTCCTGACACCTAGGCCACGAAAAAAGTCATCCAACTATTCGAGTATTGTAGATTTTGTTTTTGTTTTTCACACGGACAGTTACCGTGTGGAATTCCCTCCCGTCACATGTAGACACAATCCTTGGGTTTAAGTCAGCACTGGCTACATTGACACTCCCTTAGACAACTTGAGGCTAATCAGTAATTTATAGTATTTTAACGATTCGGACGCTAGCAAGCTCGGACCAAAACCGTTTCGGGACAATCTTGCTATTTTTTACTATGCGTAATCAACATATACGCAAAAGTTTTTTTTATCACATATGATATATGAACCATTCGCATGCTCACTGTTAATATATCATTAAGTTTAAAATTATGACAAAACAATCAAACATAAATAACAAATCTGTTACGGTCCGAAACGCCCTCAAAGTTATATATAGATCAGCAGGAAGGAAACTATACGGACACCGGGCAATTTAAGAAGAACTGGCGATCCAGAGTAAACATCTCAATTTATCCATGAAATTGACGTGTAGAACCATTTTTATGAATTATTACTTGTGTCACATGTATATATGGTTTATAAAGTATAACATACTTCACTATGTTACTTGTATGTGTAAATTAAGCATCATACGTATAAAAACACCATTATTTCGACTTGCCTTAAAACGCACATTTACAAATACAACTACGCCATAACTCTTATGTAGTGCAATGTAATGAAATGTAATTAGAGTTATGTACTCAGAACCATAGGAGCTTTATGGGATGAACGAAAACCCGATGTGATAATCCAGTTACACTGAGGATTAGTATGAATCTAGAAGGAATGACAGCATTCATCATCTCAGTCAACGGAAGTAACTTCATTTACCTTTGACCGGCTCGCTAATTGTAAGCTACTAATCCGCATGTAGGCTGGGAACCATTTTTAAACCAACGGAAGTACGGACTGGTTTCGTGATTTGTTTTGTCACTTATCTGAATAGGTAATCATGAATTAAATATTGTAAATGACATTAATATGGGCTATTTCTTGCCATGTGTTCATGCTAATGTGACTTTCCATGTTGTATGTTAACACAGGCAGTGTCGATCTGGCACAAAAACAAAATCAGCTGGTGAACAGCAAGATAAATCACGAAACCAGTCAAAGGTAGCCTAATTTACGTCACTTCCGTTGGTTGAAAAAACAACAACAACAAAAACATGGCGAATGTCCCACCTTCTCATATACTATACATCCTGCGATAGGAGTCATTAACACATCGGTTTTCATCCCATAAAGTGCCTATGCTCAGAACAAGAACCGTATTTAATAACGGCACCGTCGCGCAAAGCTCGTACAGCCAGATGGACCGACAGACCGTGTGGCGACTATACTACACTATGGCCTAATTAACAATGTTGAAGAGCAAATACGTTGATTTTTTAATAAAACGATGTGTCTTTACTCTTACCAGTACAAGATCCAAGAACGCTGATTTCTCGCGGATTTCTCTACACCTACAATTAACATTTAACAAATGGAGGAAATTCTCGATAGGGGAGATAATTAAATTTACGGTATCACTAAATGGCGTAATGGTAGATCTTTTGGATAATTGAGAAATTGGGGCGTAATGGTGGAAAATTGGGCATAATGCTTGTTGTTGTATATATGTAATTCAGGCGCTTACTGTTTGTTACCTTGTACCTTGTAGTTAAACTCATTTAGCCTTCTAGTCTCTCTGAACCATCTCCATTATAATGTATATAATTATATTCTTCCGCATTGGATACTTACATGACTTAGTTGTGATTGATAGCAATCTGGGATGATTTTCATTGCCAATCAATACGTATCGGTAATGTAGGGTGATGATGAATGAATGTTTATTTTGCCAGAAAATGTCTCAGTAGATGTCTCAGATATAAATAACATGTTGTGCCTAGTGAGTGGGTACGCCTTTAAAAATATGCATTGGTCGTAATTTAAAAATCTATATGTTGACAGGGACAACTAATCTATAACACAGATGCTTGGTACACTTTTTGATATATTAAGTATAAAATTAATGCATATTTGTTTTACGTACATTTTTGACAGTTATTATTAATCGAAATCCAAGATGGCTGCCAAAATGTAGAAGAAATATTTTAAATATTGCAGTAAGGAACACAACAACTATTACTACACATGTTGAACACTTTTCTGTCTAGCACTTTCACATCAGTGATATGGCCGCATCATAAAAAAAAAAAAAACCCAGATAAAACTATACCATACAAACTCATGATAGCTCTCAACCCAGATCGCTGCCATTAATGCAAATAGGACTCAAACCATGATGAACGATGTCAAATGTATTTATACAATATAGTTAAAAGAATGTTGGAGAAATGTTCATCGATCATTATCTATGTAAATAATACATGCATGTTCAGTGTAATGTGTCTGACATTTTTAAATTTACTAAATAATTCAAAACGGCCGCCAACATTGTAAAGAAGACGAACGTGGCATATGTAGTATATCAAAACATTCATACTTTCATTGAATGAGGCTGGGAAATTTCTATTCATTATGCTATCACCGTGACAATGTATGGTATTATACCTACAGTAGCACTAATCATATATATATGTTTCTTCTCCATGTGTTCAATATTGTTTACTGTTAACACATGCCAACGTCCAATGGTAGTTTAATTTGGATATTAGGTTTCCTTTAGGTATATCGTGTTCTATCGGTCACCAATGGGAAATTATGCCTCAGTAATGACTCCCAGTGACATACCTAAGCTGCGTGAACCGTACTGTAATTCACTCATGTGGCCAGGTGAACCGGTGTTGTGGGAGTGCTTTGCACTGGTTCGGGAAAGTGTCATTCAGTGCTAAACATGTTACTTATGTTTTGGTCTGAATGTGCAGTGCTCCCCAAATATACACTCCTAGTGTATGCCCATTTTATTTAACAGACATAAAACCATTACTTAAATCACTAAATTATTTTAATAGTCACTCGTTTTATTAAATTTTCAACCACCTGGTCTTTATCAAAATAGTTTCATCATACACATTTTCTAACTATTTTGATAAAGACAATGTGGTCGAAGATTTAATAAAAACGAGTGACTATGAAACCAATATATATTAAATGTGCTTCTCTTCGGTGGTTATTGGAAATTACTAAATCACTATAGTTTACGTCGTTTCATAGACGTTTCAGCTAGGATCAGCGGGGCTGCTCCCCTTCCAATGTTGAAAGTGACAGCGGATAACTTATTGCATATAAGACTGCCAGGTACAGCCGATTATGTTAGCACTAAAAGACACCTTTTATACAATATATATACACTGTCAAGATCATGAGCAGGTAGTGTGCGATTGTCCCACAATAAAATGTGGAAAGTCGGCACACGAATGCCCCCAGTAGCATATTGGAGAAAATGTGGCAAAATTAATTAATTAACCAAATGTGATATGTATTCATAAGCACAGTTGTGAAGGTCAAAATGTCAAGGTCATAATAAAATCAGCCTGAATGTGTGACATCTGTGCACATGTCTTATGTAAACACTGGTAAACGTAATAATGTTTTAAACAGTTTCAAAGTTGTGAAGGTCAAAATTGCAAGGTCATATTAAAGGCAGATGGATGATAGGCATTTGTCCACAAGTATGCTGTGTTTAAATAATTATGCAATCCATCAAGGGATATAGAATTTATGACAGTAAATAGAAACTCCGGCAAACTTCTGAACGTGTGAAAAAGTTCAAAGTTGTGAATGCCAAAATGTCAAGGTCATATTAATGGCAACAAGGATGTATGGTATTTGTGCACACGTATGATGTATTGACATATTAAACTAATAAGATTTAAAGTAATCTATTCAAGGTATATATAATTTATAACAATATTGAGAAACTCTGGCGAACTTCTTCAATGCCGTGATCGTTCACCCTTGGGAAGACGTAAACCACATTGAATTATCTCATTAAATTCAGCTCATGTCAGTTATATAAAAATCCATGCTCCACAAACATTAGGAAACAGAATTGGGTAATTACCCAGGTTGCTGGCAGTCCTGCCACACACCAGAGATAACAGCAGTATCATGGCACATGTAGCCTGGTTACACACCACAATAGCCCCCGACTCCCCTGTGCCCACTGCATGTACGTCTTGATATGGCACTATCAGTGGCATGTTGTGGCATGCATCTGACCAGTTCCTATCCTATCGCATAACGAAAATGAGATGCAAAAGCTGTCCGTCCGTCTGTCCATCAATCTTCCACCAGGTATACTTGTAGACCAATTCGTGTGTACAAGAGGTAATTGTGCAACACTTTTTCTTCTGCACCCAGGTGCACATGCAGACTATTTACAGGTGCACAAGTCAGTGGGTTTGCAAGTATACCGCAGTGTACATCCGCCCGTCTGTCTGCCCGTCACGTTTTCCATTCGCCTATAACTTATGAACTGTATTACCTAGTCCCAGTATTGGGCTTGAAACTTCATGTACATGTTCATTATCATCCATACTTTCATATTCCCTGCCCCACCCATGCTCTCCCATGACCAAGGTTAAGGTCAAATAACTTATAAATTTACCTCCAGTCAATGCGTGAGCATTTCTCCATTCTCATATAACTTGTTTGAACTGTAATACAAAAGACTGCAATGGCATTCGCGTGACAATTACCTACTTTTCGCAAGTCCAATGGTTTGAGATCTAACGGTATAGCCACTATGCAGCACAATAGCATGAGTCAGTGACAATAAACGAATGACCTTCAATTAGCATGACCTTGCTCTTTTTGACTGTCGCAATATCGCTGAAACACTTGGCCATCTATTTACGTTGAAACGTTCGTAAGACTTTCTTCATTAACCCTTTCAACACCACATGCCTGCATAGTGGTATTGGCAAAACGTGTAGATCTAGATGAGCCGGCTCGTGATGAGCCGTCTGACCAAGATCTGCACTTTTCATATTTTTGACAACAAAAACACCCCCTTTTCATAAATGGACTATACTGAAGATCATTTTGTGACAATTGGATTGGTTGCAAAATTAACATCAAAACACATTCCAGTTACTTAGGGGTGAAATACAAACATAATCTCTCTATAGTTTGGCCTGGTAATTTCACGGTCTCATCGAAAACATTCTTTGGCAGCACTTGGGAATCATTTTCAATGTAAACTAGATTTTTCAGTAAGCGATGCATACGGAATACCCCCGCATGGGCCCAGGTGCCCCTAAATGTGATTTGTAGTATGTGGATCTGTGACCTTGACCCTGGGCTTAGCGGGGGCGACACGGTCATGGATTTGTCATAGCATGATTTATCCGATGTTAAGCTTTAGAGGAATGCATCTTTGAAATATTAACATATTTCACCGATGTTAAGTTTTGTGAAGAGACTAATTATGTGACATTGACCCTAGGATCAGCAGGAGTTGGACAGTCGTGGATTTGTAGATCCTTAGGGGAATGCATGCGTGAAATATTAAGAATGTTCTATAAAGGAAATAGAAGTTAGAACATATTTCTCTGATGTTAAGTTTAGTGACGGACGGACGGACGGATGGACGGACGGACAGACAACCTGACTTCAGTCCCCCCACCCACATGCACATCTTGTTGTGGAGGGGTATAATTATTCTAAAGTGCTGACAAACCATGTATTTACTGATAAAAAAGAAAATATATAAAACAGCAGCAGACGACAATTTTTGTTTCCTGCATTTGAAGGGTTAAAGCAATACAATACATTGTACATGACTTTTGACTTTTATTCCTGTATGTATTATGATAATACTGAAATACTTGAAACAACATTATGCCAGACAGTCCCCCCCCCACCCCACATGCCTATGCTTTAGGGCATTTGAGTACATTGATCTGTTCATTTGATTGGTATGGAATATATTCAAGTCAATTTCCATTGTTAAATATTTGATGGTATAATACTTCTGGTGCAATAGTAAATGATGGCTTTTTAGATAGCCTTTACAGATGGCATGTCCAGTCTGTTGGGGTCCATTCACACTAATTAACTACCATTATAACGGTTTACCTAAGGAGTGTCAGATCATAATCATCCCCGTCCTGCATTTAAACCCATGCATACTGATAATGTTCCCTAAATGTTTCAGCAGTGCTGTTTATTTCAAGAATAATGATGCCCCAATATATTTATTGAGTATTTTCAGCCACGGCCTTTAATGTGTGAAAAAGTTCAAAGTTGTGAAGGTCAAAATGTCAAGGTCATATTAAATGCAGCAGGAATGTGTGGCATTCGTCCACATATATGATCTATTGGGATATTAAAGTTTTCCATTAATCAGATAATGTAATGTATATGTCTATTGCTAGTTTGGCATGTTTAAGCGGGTTGTGTGTCCCGATACGGGTTGCTTGGACCGATGAAATGATCGCGTGTGGGAGGCCATTTTTTGGTTCGAGTCCCGGTTCGGGAGATACATGGCTCTGAACATGTTGCACGGCATAATTATGACAGCATAATACAACGTAATACGAAGTAATACGAGTATACTTTGTAAATATGATAAGTACGTGCTTAAGTTCATGAGCTCATATCGTGCAAGGTGTTTATTGGGTGAATCATAGCTGTTATTCAGAAGTAATGACTAATAGTCCATTATAATATCTGACCATTTACACATCACTAAAACTATATTTACAAGTTATCAGTGTACGAACATGATCTTACCACAAATATGGTTAATAGTGGTTCATCTCAATGATATATTCCTGCATGTCACCTCTCACGATCGCACTCTACGCTCGCTAGTCCCTGTTAAATGTGGTAAGCATTTTGTCAGCATACATGCAAACTGTTAGTTAACACATAGTACATGTTAGTGCAGGGAAACACGCTTAGTTATACTACACCACCATTTTGTGATAACACGTGGCGTCCATTACATATTTGAATGTTTCCCTACCAATTGTTTGTCCGAATTTCAATATATTTTAAAAACACGTTTTAGTCAAGTAAAACACGCGAGTCTATTTACAGTTCCCTCATTGAAATATGCAGATGACAATAGGCTATCCAACTCAAATTACCTTGAATTCCTCAGTAAGAACTGCAAGACATGATGTTTGGTGTATTTTTAATACTCTGAAACAGACAATAGTTGCTATTATTAAGCCGACAACACTGGCACCGCCTCTCGACCAATTAGATGCTTTGCTTACACCCATTTACTCCATAGCATAGTATTGTCCAGCAGCATTCATTAACATTCTATCAATGAGTCCGAGTCTATACCACCGTGAATGTATGTACACTTGTATGTGTGTGGCTTGATATATATATATATATATTAAACAATAAGAATAATACTTATTATTTGCTTTGTGTTGTTAGCTTATAAACAATACATCATTTGGCGACGAGGATCAAAATGGTCAACATCCTGGATTAACGTGAATTATGAAACAATTCCATATTGGATTAGGCTGAATTTATATACATTTCCTGTTGACATATAACCGTACAGTACACTCGTTATTTCGTGCACAACCATCAGGAATTCGTTACCGGACATCATGGCGACATCAATACCGTCATTTCCGAAGTTCGACATCCATTCTGATGAACATTCCGTTGGAATCCGCTGGACTAAATACGTTCAGACGTTGGAGAATATGTTTGTTGGCATGTCCATCGAGTCCAAGAAGAGAAGAAAAGCACCGTTGTTCCACTATGCTGGAGATGATATATTTGCCATTTACGATACTTTGGCCAACACTGGTGGTGATATTAAACAATAAGAATAATACTTCTTATTTGCTTTGTGTTATTAGCTTATAAACAACACAACAATGTCCACACCGGGAAATCCCACAGCTGATAACGTGAGCAAGGCTGGAAACTAGTCCGTCTCTATCGATTTCTTACTGGCATGTGATATTCCTAGGCTACCGGGCCTGGTTCGCGTGAAGACACGCATGTATTGCACGGGAATCATACCCTGCCACTGAATGCAAACTCATCGACTGGTCCCCGGCTCCAATACTACATAACCAACCACCGCATCAAGAACCGAAACACACATGCCCAATACTTGCTCCCCGCCTACTAGTCGCAAAGCGTCACACCGACCATCAACGTTGGAACCAGCTGTAAAAATGGGTCACTAACAGTCTAAGAGAAGGAACTCGTGTAATCACGCAAACAGAAATAGTTAGTAATGGATTAATTATCTTTCTTCCAAAAATATCACCCTGTCACACATGTATATGCTGAAATGTAATTAGTTGCTCATTAAATGAGCCTTCTCTTATATTTCTGATAGAATGGCAATTGTACATGTACATGTATTGTTGTATTGTTATTTATGTTATGATGTACAATTGATGAGACGTAAATAAACAATTGAACTGAACTACATCCGTTGAAGAGTGTCGTAATCAGACGAGTAATGAACAACACGTGGCAAGATAAGGAATTGTTTTCCAATTGGTACATTGGTCAGACAGAAGTAACAGTACAAACTCGAGCCTCTCATCTTGGGCTAACCAGAATAATTGAACACGAATCCTCAGTAAATAAAGAAAACCGGATCAAACTCGCCAGACGCACACTATGCGCACTGATGAAAACTGGGGTCCACGGAACTAATGAAATAAACCGGATGTTTGCATATACATGTATAATATACAAAACCTATGTACTCCCAAAACGTTTGTTTAGCCTTGAAACTCTAACCGTAACCGCTGTCCAACTGGGGCGTTTTCACACCAAAACATTGAAAGATTTACAATCATTACCACAACGGACATCTTCTTCAGCTGTATTGCTCCTCATCGGAGCACTTCCTATTCAGTCTGAAATCTATAAACGCCAACTAAGTTTAATTCATTCAATCACACGGTCAAAGAACCCCAAGTTGATCTCACTTAGAGATCGCCAAACAGCTATAAAGCAGACAAACAGTTGCTTTACAGCGGTCCACATTACTATTGAACAGTATGACCTACCAGCACATACATGTACCACATTTGTCTTCGTATACACAATACAAGTGGAAGAGGATTGTTAAAACATCAGTGGAATCGTACTGGTCAGCGAAACTTGGGGAATGACGCTGAACAGAGAACAACCCTGAATTACTGTAATATAACCATTCTGCGGATCGGGCGAACTCCCCCAGTCTGGAGCACGGTAGAATCAAACACAACTGATGTTAAGAAAGGAATCTGCAAAGCAAGACTACTTACTGGCACTTATCTACTACAAACTCATAAAGCAACATTGGAAAGGTATGAGGTAGATGACATTTGCCCTCTATGTAGAATATAACGGGAAGATCGAGAGCACATTGTCAGAAGATGCTCACCATTCTCCTCGTTTAGAGAAAAACACATACATGCGATTCGCAATATCGTCACCGATCAGCAACAGAACATGGGAAAAACGTTCTTCCATGAACAATATGGCATCCCTTATACTTGACTGTACTACTCTGGTTGAACGAGATATCCTCCCTGACGTCCCAAGGCTCCTGAATTCTATTGAAAGAAAATCGAGAAATCTCGGTAACCAATTGCATGTCAGACGTCTGGAGCATCTACTATCCATAAGAATAATGCACCGAAAAGAGAAAGCACGCATCTGATTGGTCAATTGAAAGTACAACATATAAACTAAGAAAAATCACAGCATATAAAATCTCCGTTTTAACGGTCTGTGTTTACAACTTGACATATGTATGCAACCTGACGCGCTATTGTAAACAGTGGCCAGCGGCGGGGAATCCAAATAGTTCCCAAATCATTTTCGGTCCATGTTCGGTTAATCATTCTGCTATATTGAGCTGTAAAACCCAACGCGGAAAAGATAATCGATCGCGACCGATGACTGACAAATATGACATCAGGGTGGCCCTTCAACAAATTTCCAAAAATATTACCCCACCCGGCCTATAACTTTACGAATGAAAATGTACACATACATGACTATACATACTAAACTGTAATGTAGATGGGTAATCACCTGAATGACTCTTGTTTGCATTTCCATTGTAAAAACCACACGAACCCACTGCAGAAACTTTGACATTTCTTGAATGAATACAAGCAATTAACTGTTCCAAGTACACATAGAAAAGCAATGCAAGTGCTAACATAGTTGAATTCATGTATACGTGTCTGAGAAAAAGCCACGTTAATCTCAGTTTTAAATGGGAATATTCTTCGGCGGAGTTACATTTCTTCAAATTCATTCAGTGTGAGTCGGTTATCGATGACGACAACAATTAAGCTGCTGACGTATTGAAAAATATAACTTGTTCGAGCCAATTCCCACCCTTAAATATAAGCCGAATCACTGTTCGTGATATGCTACGATGTTGCAGAAGGTAGGAGCACACTGACTAGGTGCATTAGTATAGGGATAATCATGCTACCGCTCCATATCTAAAAGCAAAGCATTGTTATCCCCTAATTAAGTAACTAAATACCATCAATAACAAATGGTGGCTAATCCCTAATCGTCACAGACCCTTCATAGTTTTACAGGGTAATACAACAAGTGTAAATAGTTAAGCTAAGCCAAGTAACTAGCAACTAATGCGATTCTACCGGGTGCACCAACAACGACTGGTGGGACGTACTACAGAAAGAAAGGACGTTCACTGCATTTTGGACGCCGAGGTTGCGTCCCTTGATATTGTTTTACGCCATTTGCTAAATATTTAACTCTTCTCATGGAGTGATGCGATCGGTTCTTCAAGATTTTTCGTGCATTATTGTCCAATCTAAGGTACCTGTTCTCTTTAGTGAAGTAATTTTGGTGTGCTGGTGTCGTTTGGGTAACTTTTGTGGATTAATTGGCGTAAATGGAGTAGATTCACGATTATAAGCTATGTACAATGTATACAGGGATCCTCCAGATTATCGGACAAAAATGGCAGTTTTTTAACGATATTGTTCTTAAAATAGGAGCTACGGGCATATACTTTTCACAGAACAATCGTCGGTTTTGCTTTATCAACGCATGTAAACTATTTACCAAACTGTGCAATCTTTCTCGCTTAAAATCTGGTCAGATCATCAGTCGTAAGATTGCCCCAAAATTAACATGGACAATCAGTTATCCGGACAAACATATAGACTACTCGTCTTATAACTTCTATTCTCACGTTGAAATCATAATGTTATCGAGTGTAAACCAGTGTAAACCAGTGTAAACCAGTGTAAACAGCATTGTGTATTTCTGCAGAAAAATCAGTCTCCCTTCGTTTTAGATGCTTCGTTTCTTGGAAAACACCGTATTTATAGAATGTATTGTATTTATAGAACAATGACGTAATTGGGCGCACTCGATTGAGCCCCCGCATGACTTGTCGTTGTAAACAACTTCTGCACAGAGTTGGGAATGTGTTCAGCAAATGTTACTAAAATGTTTACCATGCCGACATATTCTTCACATTGGCATGGAAAAAGCATGCACCTGCATGACTTAGATGCATTCGTTGCAAAATCGGATCAAAAGAATGCGCTTAATTAACAGGTATTTTCATTTGTCCGATAAACTGATTGTCCGGATAATTGGTATGACCCCTGTACATAGGTTAGAAATTGAAAACACCAAATAGTTTTACTATATAACATATTATATCCTAACCAAATTCCGCAAATATGGCCAGTCTCTCCTACTGTAACCATTCGTATAATGCTGTGGGACCTACCTGTACATGGCTTGCAACCGTCCGTACTGATTGTGCATGAATTAAAGGGGCATATCAGGATTTAAAAAAAAAAATGAAAACGTGTTTTTATCGTGGCCCTATGTAAAGTGGTTTAATTGATATATATGACGATAAGTACTAGGACCACTGCGTTATTTATTTTAAGATATATGATGATACTAGGACCGCTGCGTGGTTTAATTGATGATGCAATGTACTAGGACTGCTGGGTTGTTTCAATTGGTAATGAGTGAACTCGCTCTAGGATAACTCGTCCCATTTGATGAGTCAACTTGCCCCACCATAAGTTAAGTTACCCCGAAAAAATAAGTAAATTTGCCCCATACATTGTATATAGTATATTGTATAACAAGTGGGGCGACTTGTCTTGATTTGTGGGGTGACTTGTCTTATATTGATATAATATCTAGCATGTAGTATTAATGTATTAAACGCTAACAGGCTGAGCTACTAGGGTTTAACATTTGGGTTTCCTGTCGGATTTGGCGAATGTGCAGTATTATTGCATGTCGATGCTACTCTATTAGGGCCTGTGAGTGTTTACATGTATGTGTCCCTGTGTACAAATACGGCGGTAAAATTAGGAATCTTATTGTTTTTCGTCATTATGTCATAATTCATAGAACAGCATATGAACGTCGTGTATTTGAATGACGTCAAACAAACCTTAACAAATCAAAAAAGTCAATTGATGTCACGTGTGGCTAATGTAATGTACTGGGATATACAGTAAAACGCCATACGTTAACTGTGCGTTTGCATTATGAATTTATGGACAGTGTACACATCATAAACATTCCACCTTTTTAAAGTCAGCGGGACAGTAAGAAGTAAACATAAGCCTATAGCCGACTATAAGTACATGTACAACATAGTATCAAATTATTTTTTAACGAGCATAACTATAACTTATTGGTTGCCCTATTAGAACAGCATATATAACAAACATATTTATACTTTGCATATGCTGTATCGTCCGCAGACGATAACTTGCTACTTGTTTACAAACAAACCGGTCATAAACAAAACACATAATAGGTGAGACAGGTAAATATACGCTTGCCAGTATTCCTTTTCAATATTGATTTTGAGATTTGTCATCAAGTCTTATGTAGTCGAGGGGTTAGAGTGACGGGTATCAATGCCGTAGGTAGTGAGTTCGAATCTTAGTTTTTCATACTATATACACGTATATTTTTATTTGTTTGTATTTTATTATATATTTCTTTTTTATGTGTGTTGTTCTTACAAATTACATTAACTAAGCATGAAATAGATTACATGTACAATGTTAGTAACACTTTGAAGAAAACTGATAACTAAATGCACATTTCATATGTGTGTACATGAATAATCTGGAGTATGTTCTAGCCGACCATGTCACATTGAGGTCATACAGCAATTGTTATCACCCATTTCACTTATTCCCTTTTCCAGCAAGCAGTTATAAAAAATAACAGAATTATATCGACAAAAGTAATCGTTTTGTGAGGTTCAAACTCACTACCAGATAAAATGAACAAAGGTTCTGCAAACGTATAGATATTCTCCGCTTCAATACCACTGAGCCACACTACATGTCTATTTTGCTCACCAAGATACACTATTATATGCACGTGCATTTTATCATGTAGTTATTATACACGGAAACGAGGCTATGATATGATAATACACCTGGTCTACCTAAATTGGACTCATCAATTGACCTCCAGCAACGTATTATCGTCTGTCATTTATAAAATATAACGTCAAGTTAATGTTTACTTTTAATGTGATTGCCAAAAGAAACCCACACTCCTGGAAGCTGTGTCTGTTTTTTGTTGTTTCAGAGCTTTTACTAATTAAATCCTGATATATAAATGTTGTAGGTCTAAATAAATGTGCCTTTACTGACCGACAACTGATGGTACCTGGTTTATATCTAATTGACGCATGAACTGACTGGTTAGTATGGTGATTTATCATTGCCGTTACACGATCGTCATTACCGTTACACAATTTTGTAACGGAAATAACCGTAACGGTAATGATTTTTCTTTAAAAACTCCCATTTTTCACTCCTCAGTATGCAACACATCATGAAGGTAGAATATGCAAATGCAACGTTGTAAGTGTGTCTATCCACCCATTTTGGTTTCAGCCGACCTACATACATATGGACGTGTATAAACCCCGAACGGTAATGAGGCATGTAATGTGTAACCTTAAAATTCCGAATACAGATCGGCCTCGTTCTCGGCAATGACTTAAGTTGTGTTACCACCGTGTTTATTTATAAATCGCGCGCCCATAAACAGTGTTCATTGCATTAGTAGCCGAGAGTAGAAAAGGGAAGTTACTCTGATTTTACATTTTTTGTTCAGCGTAACGGTAATGATTCGATTTCGCGGGACAGATACATAAACGTCAGTATTTTTGACAACAAAGGGCAAATCTATTGCAGAATAAGTTTAATGTAAATGTTAAACTATTTTAATTCAGATGCAATGTATAGTAAAGTACAAATGGACAAGATTTGAGAATTACATTTGGTGCACCACACGTATGCCAACAACAGAAAATAATAATTAAACACACATAACAAGAATTGTAAATACTGTCTTCTTAATGGATTGGTATTATACATAGTTTCTTTATTGAAAAACAAATAATTTTCCTTATAAATTGTGTGATTTGTCAGTAAATTACACCGGGACACCAGATGTATAGAATCACTGGTAAATGTCTTATAATTTCTGTTTCCGTGCACGTATCTGCTTGATATATCACACAAGCATTGCTCTAATGATCCTCTACCGCCACGTGACAATAATTTCTGCGAACAATATAGATCCTGATCAGCCAGACAAGTCTCAATAACAGAATAAGACCAGTAAATTTTTTACAATAAAGACACACATTTACACTATAGTTTACAAAGTATACTGTTCGCAGAAATTATTGTCAGATGCTACACTGATCACAGTGACATCATCTCGAAACAAATGGAGTAGGTCCTGATCAGTTTGCGACACTTATGTTGAGTCAATGGCGACCAGTATAGTCCTTGATCAGACTGTACTGATCCGTGGACCGATCTGGGGCTACGCTGATCACATACACACATATAATAGTGTTAAGTCCATTATCTCAGCCGTGAGGTCAATTACGATCATTGTAACTTAAATACCGACTATAGCTATTAAATAGCCAGTTAATAAATTGTGTTGAACTTCCTACGACAAATATTTAAATTCATTTACTGCAATAAATAATTCGGATTATTGAACTTTGTTTATGTACCAATCATGATGAAAGAGAGTGTGTGTTCTTGCTACGACCGCTGATACAATCATTAGATTGAAGGTCGCAGTAAGAATGCCCACTATAGATTAGTGGTGACCCATCGACGGTGTGATCTGTAAAACACTGATATCACGATGAGTGTGGTTCCTGATCAGCACGGAGTTGGATACACGTTGAAGTTAATCAGGTTCTATAGCTTACTTGTGGAAAAATGCCAATCATCCATCTGCCTTTACACCTTCACAACTTTGAAACATGTTCACACATTACGAAGTTCACCAGACTTTACATAAGACGTGTGCACAGGCTGCTTTTTATATGACCTTGACATTTTGACCTTCAACACTGTGCGTCGTAGTGAGCATTATTATTTTCAATTTTTGTCTAGTAGCATAAGGTCGTAAGTGCTATATACAGACTATTATCATGTAATAAAACAATTATTGACTAGTGAGCCATAGAATATAATCTGATATTCTATGGCTCACTAGTCAATAATTGTATAATATGTTCAGGCCTATGAAAATTGCTTTCGGGCCCAGGCTCGAGGTCAAGGCGGGACAAGGCGAGGCATGTGATTGCGCAGAATTCTTGTTTACTGATCACCCTTTGTTGTTTCGTGCACTGATTTCGTGTCCGGAGCATAACTCGAACACCCTTTGGAATATTTTTTATTAAACCTCACACATGCATAGAAGACGACCCAAAGGTGTGTCGCGCGCAAGAATGACAACTCTTGCGTCGTTAATTTC
The DNA here is from genome assembly GCA_029237695.1 of Conchocele bisecta. Taxonomy (NCBI): domain Eukaryota; kingdom Metazoa; phylum Mollusca; class Bivalvia; order Lucinida; family Thyasiridae; genus Conchocele; species Conchocele bisecta. Next base: position 39,861,888 of record CM055279.1, read on the forward strand.
TTTGTTATCTCCCTTTGTTGTTTTGTGCACTGATTTCGTGTCCGGAACATAGCTCGGAACGCCCTTTGGAATATTTTCATGACACTTCACACATGCATAGACCACGACCCTAAAGGTGTGTCACGCAAGAATGACAACTCTTGCATCACTATTTTTTTAGTTATCTCCCTTTGTTTTCAGCGCACTGATTTTGTCTCCGGAGCATAACTCGAACACCCTTTTTTCAAACTACTTCATGCGCTTGTCGACAAGCGTCCATTTCTAGTTTTATTTATGATGCAGCCATATCACTGATGTGAAATTGCTTGACACAAAAGTGTTCAACAGGACTGGTGTAATAATAGTTGTTGTGCCTTACTGCAATATTTAAATGATGTTTTCTACATTTTGGTAGCCATCTTGGATTTTGATTAATAATAACTGTCTAAAATGTACGTAAAACAAATATGCATTAATTTTATAATCAATATATCAATAAGTGTACCAAGCGTCTGCGTTATAGATTAGTTGTCCCCATCAAAATATCGACTGTTTTTTATTGCAATGGTCTTGGATTTCGCCTATTTTAGGGAGTTTTCCCAATTTATATTTTGGCAGAAATATTTTTCATGTCGTTGAGCTAAATTCAATTGAGAAACTACATGTGTCATATTTTTGTTCAACCCAACAAAAATTATTGTGTTTTGATCAATAGTCATAAGTGTGTTTTTTCTATATATTTTGGCGGCCATTTTTGATTATTTGTTTTCTAGAACGCCCAACAATATTACCATACGTTGTTTGGACTTGTGTTATTCATCCACATGTAATTATACACTTACTGCATCTTATTTCGTGATTAGTTCCGATTTTATGAATTTTTGTTTTTTGCTTAATTTAAATCGCAGCCATCTTGGATTTGACCTACTTTCAGGTATTTCCTCAAGGTTGATTTTTCTTCACTAACTAATATCAAAGCATTGAAAACAGTTGAGAAACTAAGTGTTTCAATTCTGTCCAACCTCAACCTTTTATTTACCGGATTAGTGTTAGACCGTGGTCCAGAGTTCAAATTTGAAGTTGAGTATACTTCAGAGTATTCATTATGTTTAAGACTCGATTTTGGTAGATTTGCCATTGCCAATTAAAAATCAAAACATTAATAAAAAATATCGGTGTAGTCTGACCTATTTAAAAGGTCAAAGGTCAAATGAGTGCAAAATATTATATGTATTATAACACAATCTCAATAAAACTGCCAAAATAGCAGAAAGCATATAATCAACCATATCAGCAGTTGCAAAAATGAACTGGCTTTCCAAATATATAAATGGTTATTTGATAACGTTGCTGCGTGCACGGGAATTCAAGATGGCGTCCAAAATGGCGTCCACTTTTCCGGTAAACTGACGTTTACCCTTCATATATATTTTAGAATAACTTGCAAAGTGTAACCAGCAGCATATTGTGTTGACCACTGAAAAATTCAGCAATAATCATCATTTTAGAAAATATAGAAAGTTTATGTACCAGTCAAATATGTGAAGAGAATTTCAAGATGGCACCCACTGCGTAATTCTTTATTATTTACCTGAAATTGTTCGAAGCTATGAAACAAAATACTATTCATAAACGACATTTTATACGAAGTACATGAGGTGTGGCTATACTTTTGTTTAGTTGTGGGGATCGTAGCTTATGCTTTAATATTATTTAATCGATATTTACTCAGTGGCATGTTTTAAAAATCCAAGATGGCCGCCATCACCTAATAGCAATATAACTTTCAAACAAATGACTCTAGAGCAATATTACTGGCTGTGTAACAATACTTTCGACCATTATACATGTAATGCTTCGTGGATTTTTATTACAACACCAATACCATAATTTCTGAAATCAATATCGCCGCCACAAATGTGTCAAATATGACGTTTACATTCATATATTACTGATACCAAGTATTCTACCCATGCTTTCAGAGTAAAGTGATGCAAAGAAATAATTAGAATAAATTTGTTAATTATAATTAGCGTAGCCGTCGGCGGCGGTGGCGTCGTCGTCGTCGGCGTCATCATTCGTATTGGTTTCCCAGACCACTTAGGAAATTATAAAAAAAACATTATCTGTAGCAGTTGCACATGTAGTATTCAGGTTCTAGACGTTGACAACTGAAATCGTATTTAGTGTTCTCAATATCCATCGATGATAACGGACGAACATGCTGTTTTAAATGTGTACAAAATGTATGTCAATAAGTCTTTATGGTGATGGTGACGACAGGAGACAATGATTGTTTTGCAGTCAGCTGAGCCGAAAAGTCCGCGGTGAATTTTGTTAGACAACAACAACAACAACAACTGAAAGTCAGACTGCGGATGTGCAGGCTGGTCTGACGCTACACTGGACGCAAAAACTAAACAATATTTCGAACCCCCCTAATGGCCTTTTGTGGAAGCTGGTGACGCCCATGTTGTTCACCTCCCCTCGCATTTGTTTTTGTCTCGCCCGCGAAAGCGGAAAGCGAAACATATGTTTTGCTTTTCCGGAATCGGAGTCTTCGGCGGCGGTGGCGTCGTCGTCGTCGGCGGCGGCGTCATCATTCAATGTTAAGTTTTCGTGTTACGGTCATTACTTCAACACCTTATCAGCTACAGTCATCAAACTTTATACATACCTTTACTATGATATGTCGATGAATATAGGACTATTATCGGGGCCCCAGGGTTAAGGTCAAGGCCCCAGGGTCTAGGTCAAGGCGAGACATTTTTGTATGTTGATTTAGTCGTTTTTGGAGATTCCATTTTTTATTGTAGACACAATGCAGCATATTCTTAATACTTCTTTTCTTTGGAAATATACATACTGTGCAGCTATTCATCTGCAATTATATACTTACATAGTATCCTCTTCCACTACATAATATGGTCGACTCCTCCAGGTGTGTGAACATACACATAGACAATGACATGACATGTGTCTGAATTACTACAGATAGACACAAACAGTGAGAGTGAAGATGACCAGGAAGTTTACTCAGTTGAAAAGTATGAAGTAAGACGTTACACGACTCCTACATGTTCGCCTATGTTACATTTGAAGCCATCTGATAAGCCGTGCACCAGTATATAACATTAACTGGAAAGCGTGTTTAATACATAAATCTACAGTTACAAAGCATGGTGCAAGTGAGAGTTTGTCAGAGGCATCATAGGAACGATTTTGTTCTGCAGCAAGTAATCAATGGTAATTCCACTGAGTTGTTTTAGTTTGGAAATTTGCTGAATCTATTGTTGTTCAATTTTAAAGCATAAGTGATACATTGTTAACTTGTGCTGAAATATCCTTATATATTGCAATGTATTATGCCTGTTTGATACGTATAAATCCTCTATACCGTCCGGATGACTTTGAGTCATTTGATTATTTTCTTTGTCAAATAATTGTACGCATTTCACATGGCGAATGCTAATTGACCAATATTAGCATTAACACTTGAAGTGTATCACCATAAAACTTAAACTAGTGAATATATTGTTTGATATGTGTGACCATATTACCATTTATATGTTATGCATAAAACTATGTGCATTATTTTCAAACTATGGCAAATTTATATCCTCAATATGATGTACTCTGTTCACCCACCCAACTGCCTCTCTTTCAACAATGTACTGTGCTGCCCACTAAATATTTAGATATATTTAAATGCAAACAATCTTGGCAATTAAACATATGACATTACTGCCATCTCCAAATACTGCACCGATCCCTTTTAGCTTTGCGTATTTTTCAATCATATTAGATAATTCCCATCCATATAACTTTACCCATTCATTACACTTATTACATACATAGTAATTTTACCAACTTAACTCGACCTATTTAGGAATCGTCATTATACGTACTAAAATACATTTTAAATGCCATCTGCATTTTTTCAATAAGCATACATGAATGCGAGTTTTTTAATGCATATTTTCAATACTGGTTTGTTGAAATTATTGATATACAACTTGGCCAACATTGTATCCTATTTTTCAATTTATTCAAACATATATATGGTAGTGTTGCGAGTTTTGTCTTCATGGCGGCCATTTTGGACGCCATCTTTAATTTTCAAACATATCAATACACATTCACATTGTTATTTTTCCAATACTGCAGCATATTTTTCACCAAAACTGACATTTGAATTAGTTGACAATGTCAACACACTTTCAAATGCGTAATCTGGGCGTCATCTTGATTTTGTCAAAAATATTAAATCAATGTGATTTTGGCTATTATATATTCTGAATACACATAGACATTTTTTATATAAAGTTTTACAGGCTGTGTATCATTGTGTTGATTTATTTAAACATATGTATATGGTAATTTCACCATTTTACTTAAAAAATGACGTAATATTTGGACGCCATTTTTGAATTTCTCTACACATACGTCAGCTGGAACACGTTGGATCGCATTTTCCCGAAGTATGTTCATTTCTGTAACTGATGATATTGTCAAATAGCTGTTCTTTTCAAAATTATGATTTTAATTAAAGATTGTGTATGCTACATGTGATTGTTTGCACTCATTTGACCTTTGACCTTTTAAAAAGGCCAGACTACACCAATATGTTTGGTTAATGTTTTGATTCTTTACTGTCAATGGCCATTCTACCAGAATCAAGTCTAAAACCCAATGAATACTCTGAAGTAGACTAACTCCTTATAGAGAGGCTATACAAAAAGTAGACCACGATATATACTTTTAAAGGTACATAACCACTCAATAGGCACAACATGTTCTGTATATCGGAGACATCATCTGATACATTTTCTGGCAAAGTAAACATTCATTCACCATTACCCTACGTATTGATTGGCATTATTATACATTTTAATCAGACGTAAACTTACACACTGATATCAGGGGCGATAACCGTGTTTCCTTAAAATGTAAACGGATATTACTATTGATTTTCTGTATTTTATTTTTTGATGTGCAAAGATCATACTTTATAATCTGTCGAACATATTATTTTTTTCAGGTGACGCATTTAATTAGTATAAATAATTAAAATGTCATGCCTCATTTGCATATGCAAATAGCCTGATAGCACCGCACTTCACTATCAATAAAATAAATATTATTAAATGATTTTATCTATATAGCGGACACACTCACGAATTGTAGCCGACTGTCTTCTTTATCATCCATTATTTGTAACACGGGTTACACAATACTAGTCTAGAGCACAATAATCGAATAGCCTGGTAACTACTATCGAATAGGTCTTCGTGTGTGAAATATCGCTCCCGTGGAATACACCACTGGAGAGAATAGCGCTTTATCCGAAACCGTGCAAGGACCACCAGTATTGGATTTTGCACCGGTTATAGCTGGGTGATTTACATTGTGTATGCAGACTTTGATGCTAGCCTGAATACCGAGTAGGTCATATCTACTGATGACTGAATTATTTCAGATTAATTCGCCAGATATCTCATGAGTTAGACTCACTGTTAGAACATTAGTCCACTTACGCAGAATTGAAAGCCAATGTTGGCACGGAGTTTTTATATTGACAGGCGGACACTCGTAGGAGACTTATGCACTAGCGTATGCATATAAACTATCGTATCCATATTCTAGCCGTCGGACAATCAACCATTCTTGTGATCACTTTGTGACACAAGCATTCACTGGGAACTGTCCCAGCCAGTCAGTCAGCCAGCCAGCCAGCCAGCAACCAGCGACGGCACGTCTATCTGGTGTTAATTGCGTAGAACCAGTACGTTGCACCGATACTATTCTGGGGTCCACTACACGACACCGTGTACCAGCGCGGATTCTGCTCCGTGTGGACCAGGGCGTAACGAGCGGGGTATTATTCCAGTGACGTCATTCTGTCCAAGGACGAGAAGAATCTCAAAGGACGTCCACCCATGTGATATATTGGCCCCATCCGCCCAAGTAGTCGTTTATACCATAATTCAAAGTTACTTAACGACGTCATAAAATGTCACCATTATCATGGCGGAAACCTGAGTTAGATAACAGAAACTCTAAGTTAGTATCTTGAACGTGATGAACATTGTTATAGGATACTTACCTGTTCCAGAGTGGGTGGCAGGTGGGAGCATGCGATGGGTAATTTAACGATCGGGGTTCATCCTTACCGGAATCCCGACTGGATACCTGGTTTGGCCCTCACATACGTCTTTGGCATTTTGTATGTGACAGTTGAATCTGGTTATACCCCTTATAAGAGTAATCCTACCGGTATTACTTTTAAATAGGGGAAGGGGCCAAGTGATTGGTGCAGTATGGACCTGGCACCAGGTCAGGTTATTCTAAGTTCAGGGCTGAATATGTTGTATCTCGAGGTAAATATTCCGTTCTGATTTTGGGATTTTCCCCCCAATGCAGCAGGTTAAAACGGGATCGAACCTGTTTGCCCGGCCTTACATGACCTTAGCTGTTGATAGGCCGTTAAACACCAATAAACAAACAAAACCTGTTCCAGAATCGTGACTGTTCCTTGGTTGTTTGACTGTGCCTGGGTGAACCCTCGAGAGGACGTTGTCCATACTGTCTTGAACATTCATTATTTGTCTATATCTCATTTATAAATACATCATCATTGCTACTGTACAGGGGTCATACCAATTATCCGGACAATCAGTTTATCGGACAAATGAAAATACCTGTTAATTAAGCGCATTCTTTTGATCCGATTTTGCAACGAATGCATCTAAGTCATGCAGGTGCATGCTTTTTCCATGCCAGTGTGAATAATATGTCGGCATGGTAAACATTTTAGTAACATTTGCTGAACACATTCCCAACTCTGTGCAGAAGTTGTTTACAACGACAAAAGTCATGCGGGGGCTCAATCGAGTGCGCCCAATTACGTCATTGTTCTATAAATACAATACATTCTATAAATACGGTGTTTTCCAAGAAATGAGGGGGTGACTGATTTTTCTGCAGAAATACACAATGCTGTTTACACTCGTTTACACGCGATAACATTATGATTTCAACATGAGAATAGAAGTTATATAAGACGATAAGTCTATATGTTTGTCCGGATAACTGATTGTCGATGTTAATTTTGGGGCAATCTTACGACTGATGATCTGACCCGATTTTAAGCGAGAAAGATGGCACAGTTTGCTAAATAGTTTACATACGTTGAGAAAGCAAGAACCGACGATTGTTCTGTGAAAATTTTATTCCCGTAGCTGCTATTTTAAGAGAAATATTGTTAAAAAACTGCCATTTTTGTCCGATAATCTGGAGGATCCCTGTATACATTGTTGTCTCTTTCCACAACGTGCTTGGTGTTCCGTCCCAACAATAAACTATCACAGTGTCACCCTGGCGTGACAGACACAATTATACACTTATTTAATTTCTATAACATAGGGGTGACGTGGCTTTAAACATTTGGCGACTTATCCTGTAATTATTGGGGACATGTTACCAGTGCTGCAGTGACTGTCCTATACCACAAGGTATCAATACTACTAACTTTCGCCATTCCCTGTTTTCAGGACACGTGCAAATAGCACTACGACAGACCAGTGCGATGTCCAAGTTCTAGATGTGTATACAGCAGGAGCTAACAACGCATAAACCGCAGTATGATGAAGCATAACCTCAAAAGTGATTTTGCAAAGAATGGATCATACCAAGAAGCAAACATTTGAATCACCAGAGATGACGATTAGCACTGGGGATCATCAATGTACTGTCTGTTACAAAACATTCAAACAAAGTGGTCGCCTCACACATCATATACTACTTCACACCGGGGATCGTCCACATCTATGTAGCGTTTGTGACAAGAAATTCACAAATAATGGCAGCCTCAAACAGCACATGTTAATTCACACGGGGGATCGTCCTTATATATGTAATGTATGTGACAAAACATTCACACAAAGTGGCAACCTCAATCGGCACATGCATATTCATACAGGTCATCGTCCCCATACATGTAGCGTTTGTGACAAGACATTCACACGGAGGGGTAACCTCACGGAACACATGCTAATTCACATGGGGGATCGTCGCTATACATGCGGCATTTGTGACAAGACATTCACACACAGTAGCAACCTCAAACGGCACATGCATATTCACACGGGTGGTCGTCCCCATACATGTAGCGTTTGTGACAAGACATTCACACATAGTGGCAACCTCGAGAAACATATGCTAATTCACACGGGGGATCTTCCTCATACATGTACCGTTTGTGAAAAGACATTCACACGGAGTGGTAGCCTCAATAAACATATGCTAATTCACACTGGGAATCGTCCTCATACATGTAGCGTTTGTAACAAGACATTCACACACATTGGCAACCTCAATACACATATGCTAATTCACACTGGGGATCGTCCTCACACATGTAGCGTTTGTGACAAGACATTCACACACAGTGGCAACCTGAAGAAACATATGCTAATTCACACTGGGGCTCGTCCTCACACATGTATCGTTTGCAACAAGACATTCACACGCAGTGGCACACTCGAGGAACACCTGTTAATTCACACGGGGTGTCGTCCTCACACATGCAGCGTTTGTGTCAAGACATTCACACAGAGGGGCAGCCTCAAGAAACATATGTTAATTCACACGGGGGCTCGTCCACATACATGCAGCGTTTGCGACAAGACATTCACACAGAGGGGCAGCATCAAGAAACATATGTTAATTCACACGGGGGCTCGTCCACATACATGTAGCGTTTGTGACAAGACATTCACACGGAGTGATAGCCTCGAGAAACATATGCTAATTCACACTGGCGATCGTCCACATACATGCAGCGTTTGTGACGAGACATTCAGACACAAACCCAACCACACTTCAACAACCACATCTAATTCAACAATCAGACCACAATGGGGGCCACATCTAGAAAATGGCCCAATCACACGGTTGGGGGATGTCCTCACATGCATCGTTTGTGACAAGACATTCACACGCTGTGGCACACTCAAGGAACACCTGTTAATTCACGCGGGGTATCGTCCACACACATGCAGCGTTTGTGACAAGACATTCACGCAGAGGGGCAGCCTCAAGAAACACATGTTAATTCACACGGGGGCTCGTCCACATACATGCAGCGTTTGTGACAAGACATTCACACGGAGTGATAGCCTCGAGAAACATATGCTAATTCACACTGGGGATCGTCCACATACATGCAGTGTTTGTGAAAAGACATTCACACACAATGTTACACTCAAGGAACACATGCTAATTCACACGGGGGATCGTCCTCACACATGCATCGTTTGTGACAAGACATTCACACGCAGTGGCACACTCAAGGAACACCTGTTAATTCACACGGGGGATCGTCCTCACTCATGCAGCGTTTGTGATAAGAAATTCACACAGAGGGGCAGCCTCAAGAAACACATGTTAATTCACACGGCGGCTCGTCCACATACATGCAGCGTTTGTGAAAAGACATTCATACACAATTACACACTCAATGAACACGTACTAATTCACACGAGGGATCGTCCTCACACATGCAGTGTTTGTGACAAGACGTTCCCACGCAGTAGCACACTGAAGGAACACGTGCTAATTCACACGGGGGATCGTCCTCACACATGCAGCGTCTGTGACAAGACATTCACACACGGGGGTCGTCCACATATATGTAGCGATACTGACAACTATACATGACAATTCACACTGGCAATCGACCCTGTACATGTTCTGTCTGTAAACTGTTTCATACCGATTTTCAAACTCAACCGACACATCTCATTCATTCGCACCGGGAGATTGTTCCCAGACCTATAGTGTATGTGATATTCACACAGAGTGGCAGCCTCGCACGACATGCTCTACGGACAAGCAATCAACCATTTATATTTTGCTATAGCGTTTACTATGTGTGACAAAGCATTATTACGGAGCTCCAACAACCTTGAGCAGCACGAGCTTATTCAGACATTCCCTTCAGCTCTATATCTTCTACACCCATGCATTGATTATCAAATGGCTTGGCACAAATGTTTCTCATGATGAGAAGGTGTGTCGCGATCAATAACCACGCACCTACGTCCAAGGTCACAGTTGAAGGTCAAAGGTCAAACCTATCGAAATTCCCATTCCGCTCTATATCTTCTACACCGATGCATGGATTATCAAATGGCTTGGCACAAATGTTTCTCATGATGAGAAGGTGTGTCACGATCAATAACCACGCACCTACGTCCAAGGTCAAGGTCACAGTTTAAGGTCAAAGGTCAACCCTATTGAAATTCCCTTCCGCTCTATATCTTCTACACCGATGCATGGATTATCAAATGGCTTGGCACAAATGTTTCTCATGATGATAAGGTGTGTTGCGATCAATAACCACGCACCTTCGTCGAAGGTCAAGGTCACAGTTGAAGGTCAAAGGTCAAACCTATCGAAATTCACTTCCGCTCTATATCTTCTACACCGATGCATGGATTATCAAATGGCTTGGCACAAATGTTTCTCATGATGAGAAGGTGCGTCGCGATCAATAACCACGCACCTACGTGCAAGGTCACAGTTGAAGGTCAAAGGTCAAACCTATTGAAATTCCCTTCCGTTCTATATCTTCTACACCGATGCATGGATTATCACACTATGACCAGGGTCAAGGTCATAGACTTGATGCGTTTGAAACCTTAACGCTGGGCTAAATGGCTTATAATAATAAAATGCCTCGTTTTCTTTGGCTGCCAGTGGGGGTATTCGTGTGCCAACAGGCCACATTTCTAGTTGGATTTACATGTAAATCTATCAATTGCAATTTCCAATTTACGAAAATAAATACGAATGTACAATCGTGTAACAAATATGAAGCGGTGGTATAGTTATATTAGCTGTGGCACGCACGGTTTTGGGTAACACTTGATAGTTACAAATAAGTATTTACACTGTCCTTATACATACATAGAGTGAAATCGCGATGGCTTGAAATGCCACGGGACCGCATATTTTGTTCCGAGTGATCGCATCTTTCGAGCCATCGCATCTTTCGATTTTGTTATATTTGCCGACTACTGTACCCGTCGTATTTAGTAAATAAAGAACGCACAATTGAATGTATCCATGTTTTAGATGATTATAATATTTATTCGCAGATTAGTTATCATGCGAAATTAAATAAACTACATGTATTTACAAAACTCTCTTTATTTCAATATTATCAAAGTCGAAAAGGAGAAAAGGTCCAGTATTCACTATAAATCGCGGCGCACATAATTAATGCAGACGGTGGTTGTGACGACACTCGAAACAGTGGCCTTTTCAATGGGCGTTTTTCGTTGTAACTCCCGGGTAGCCTCTCGAATAACACGGGAGTTAAAAGAAAAACGACCAATGACTTACGACAGACTATTACATACTTCGAGTGGACGAAACCCAGAATGTTTAATAAATCGCCGTATTCGTATTAGAACTCGACAGTCTACCGTTTAACTCCAACGTTTCCTGTTGCCGACATTGTCGATCTGGTTATCCTCCCGCAGTGGACCCTTCACCAGATTACTCGAAAATGTATTGCAAACAGGTGTAATATTTGGTATGTAGAGTATCGTGCGTATTGTATCGTGCGTAAGACAAGAGGTCTGTAAAATGAACTCTATTGAAACCGGGGGTACATTAGCACTGGAAATGACGTAATAGCTCTCTTTAGATTGACAAATGCTCTATGTTGGTTATCACGCCATGTTACCTTATTTGAGGCCTTTTTGGATATCAAATCCATGAGTGGTGCTGCTATATTCGCAAAGTTTGATATGTACCTTCTGTAAAAGTTCATTAAACCAATAAAGGCTCTTGCCTTTTTCTTTGTTGTCTGAATGGGTATATCTGAAATTGCCTGTATTTTGTCTTGCGTGGGATTCACTTGTCGAAACCCCACCACATGCGCCAAGAACTCCATCTCTTGAAAAGCAAAATAACATGTACTTGGTTTCGCCGTCACTTTCGCTTCCTGCAGACTCTGCAACACTTCATATATACGTGTCAAATGTTCATCCCAGGTGTTGCTATACACCATAATGTCATCTATAAATGAGTCGGAAAAGTCATCATTATCGTTCAAAATCTCTTTCATCAGCCGAACAAATGTTGCTGCTGAGTTTACCATTCCAAATGGCATGACTGTAAACTGATAGTGGCCAAATGGGCAGACAAATGCACTCTTCTCTTTTGATTCATCAGTCAATGGTATCTGCCAATATCCTTTAGTTAAATCTATTTTACTCATGTACTTTGATCTTTCCAATTTATTCAATATCTCATCTATTTTCGGCATTGGCTGTGGGTGAAAAATTGTCTGATCATTTAAACCTCTGAAGTCTACACATACACGGATGCTGTTATCTTTCTTTGGTACGGTCACAATCGGGGCTGCCCAAGCACGTTTTGTTTGTTCCGCAATACCCGTGTGTAACATGTTTTCTATTTCTTGTTTTACCTTTCCTCGAATTGCATAGGGTAACGGATATGGTTTCCTATGTACTGGTCTGTCAGAAGTCACTTTAACATCATGCTGTACAAGATGTGTACGACATGGTACATCACTTAATACATTTCTGAATTGTCCACATATGTCTCGGACCTGTGCTTGTCTTTCAAACTCTAAATCCGTATGTATTACTACGTCATCAACACTTTCTTTTCCTACTAACTCAGGATTATGAACATAATCACATACATCTTCACCTACCTCGTCATTCCCTTCATCATGCACCTCCTGTTCTGTTACCCATTGTTCAATATTACTCACCTCCTCCTGTGTGTCCCGTTCATTCCATTGTTTCATGACATATTGATGTGAAATAACTTCTTCGCTCTGTTTACCTGTATCATGTAATTGACATCACCAACCTTCTCCATTACTCGATATGGCCCTTTCCATTGTGCTAGCAATTTACTCGTTGCTGTGGGAAGCAACACCAGAACCTTTTCTCCAATCTGCAAATATATCGGTGTTGTTAGCTTGTCAAAATAGCCCTTTTGCTTACCTTTTGCTGTTGCTTCGTTCGCCGCTGCTATCTGTCATTGTCTGAATTTTCTCTCTCGTATTTAAGTACTGATGGTGACAGCTCATTATTGTCAGATATATGGTGTAGTATTGATAAAGGACCCCGTACTGGCCAACTATACAGCAATTCAAATGGTGAGAAACCAGTAGTTTCTTGTGGTACCTCCCTATATGCAAATAGTACGTACGGCAGACAAAGATCACAATCCAATGGTTTCTCTTGTGAGTAGCACCTGTCTCTTAATACACATGCCTGTTTTCCATTGACTACTCCTTCCACCAATTCCAAGCCATTTTCCAGATTTCTTTCTACTGTTTTTTTCTCGGAACACATTACTGGAACATCAACTATACTACCTTTGAATTTAGCTGTCTTTAGAGATAGCAATAATGCATTTGTGTGGCTGGTTTCATTAGTTTGTCCTTTATAATAACTTTCTTCCTTAACTTTTCTCTCGGAGCTGTTCTGGATAAAGTGGTCTGGACTTCTACATTGGTAGCACCGTCTTACAAACGGTCGATCTTTTTCGTCTGGTACATTTTGTTTGTTATTTTCACGAAGATGTGAGGGAACATACATACCTGGTACTGTGGTGCTTCCCATAGTACTACTGGTATTTGCACCCAGTCGATTTGGACCACTATTTCTTGGTTCACTTTACCCCTGTGCATACCTGCGTATTGGTGAGCTAGTTGAAATGCCTCTGCCATATCTACTAATGAGTCTGATGTATCTGGTTGTCTTTTTCGTAGCCATATTTGTAGATCAAATGGTGCACTGAATAACTATTGTTCTCTCAATATCAAGTCGTACAATTTATGATAATATTCTCCAATGTGTTCGCTTTCTACCCAATGTTCTAGTAATGTCGTTACTCGTATTGCATATTCTCTGAAAGATTCACCTCTCTCTTGCACTGTATGCCTATACTTTTCCCTATAAGCCCATGCGTTTAGTCCAAATCTCTGCAATATTGCATGTTTAATTTGGTCGTAATCTTTGCTTGATGCCACCGACATACGTGCGTATGCTTCCAGTGCCTTTCCATATAACTGGGGTATCAGTCTGATTGGCCAGTCTGATTTAGGCCATTCGTGTATGTTTGCCAGTCATTCAAATGAACGCAATAATACTTCTATGGCTTCAGTATCTATATATTTCGGGAGACTTACCTTAACAGTTGCACACCCTCTGGTATCTGTTGTACCGCTACTGGTTTTGTCTAACGCTTTTTCTCGTCTAATTCTCGCATTTTTTGTTGTATATTCTAACTTAGCTTTTTCATAGTCTCTTGTTTGTGCACGTTATTTTCTCTCATTTTCTGATATTTTCATTTGTTCAATTTTGTCCATCATATCCATGCATTCAGACATAGCCCCGCCCTTTTCAATGACGATGGACACCCAGTCAGGACAATCTTCCATGATTTTTTTCCCCACACATATGACTGTACTAACATTGTCATTACTAGCAAGTTGTCTTCTCAAAATGGCACATCTTACCACACCCCTATAGCTATTTGTCTATAATCACAATATTGATATCATATTAAACATAAACCTGCAACAAGTAAATAATGTGTTAACCGCTGCCACCATTGTGAGGAATGTCCGTTGTGAGTTCTCATATTATTAACACAGTGCACTTTTGTTGACAAAGTTTATAGTTTATTTACTTGGACCTGTCATTGAGAGTATAGAAAGAAAGTAGAAGTGAGAATAAAGTGAGAATACATGTAAGAATATGTACAACATGGATACAAAGTATTGATAATATCGCATTCATTTCAATTCTACATTAAACATTGTATGTTATCAATAATATATTCCTAATCACATATTACACACATAGATCACTAAACCTATAGTCACAGACACAGTACATACCTATATATACATGTACATGCATATGGGTTTTGGGCGATTTTGAATGTTCAGGACCTATCAGCTGCTACCAGCAACTTTGGATTTACAATTGGTCACACTAGGCTGTGTGCCCCAACCGTGGCGGACGATATGTTGATGCTATCGCTGTCGAAGAATGCTCTCCAACACATGATGGACATATGTTACATATTCTCTTGTTCGTGGCGTTTTCAATATATAATCCGACCAAATGTGGTGTTGTGGTTTATAACATGCATACACTATTTCGAATATGACATAGTTGCTTGGCAATGCCACGATCAATGAGTCAGACCAATATATACATCTCGGTGTCGTACGCAATCTCTATTCTGGGCTATACGATAGTGTTCAACAATGTTGCAATAAGACAAGGAGTAAGTACTTTAGTCTAAGTATTTGTGGTTTGACAAATGAACTTAATCCACTTAAATTGAAACGATTGTACGATTGTATCGTCTTATCGAAAGCTCTGTTCGGTTGCGAATGCTGGTTTAACCTGCCCGTCAGTGAAATAATGTCATTAGATGCATGCAAACTCTTAATGCTAGAACGAGAACCGATGTGGCCCTTAGCTTACTTAATTGTTTTCCGTTAGATGTACTCGTCGCTCGCAGAAAGCTTACCCTTCCAGAGGAGCTATGTAACCTCCAAAGAGACTGTGCTGTAAAACAAGAGTATTGTTGCGTCTAAAGTCCTGTTCATGTGCCCAAAGTTACTCGGTGTGTAAAATTGCATGCCATGTAAATTTACTCTCATATGTAAAGGCAATTTACATTGCGTTCACTTGAAAAATAGAGCATGTATGTAGATTCGTCAACTGAAGTTCAAACGTGCAGCATGTGAAGATAGATAGACAGCTGCGGAAAAGGAGACAAATGCTATATTTTATCAGCACCGGTTTAATTCTGGGACATACGAGACAAAAATGTGCAGCTAGTAAACCAAAGTCAAGTGTGTGGTGTAATGACATTGTGAAAGAAACTTTCAGTGATGGTCAGTGGTCGAAAAGTTTCGAATGCGCAAAGAAACATTTCTGTTTTTGAGAGACCAGTTGGAGCCAACACTCAAAACTTCCGACAAAGAGACTGGGAATAAACCTTTGAACATCGACCACAAAGTTGCCATTGAAGTATACTGGTGTGTATCTTCAGCGGAACATAGGACAGTGGGAAACCTCTTTGGCGTTTCCAAATCTACTGTATGGAACTGCGATCATGGTGTCTGCAACGCCATCGCTGAACATTTAAACAGTTTAAAAAATGTGTACAGTTGCCGGCCAATTATGCTTTAAATCTGTGATTAAAGGATGCAGTGATCGATGGGGCTTTACAAATTGTGGTGGTGCAGTTGACTTGACTGACACTCCAATTATAGCACCTACAGAGGCACACGGAGATTACATAAAATGTAAAGGGTGGTATTCTCTGATAATGCAGGGAGTATGTGATTACAGATACGCTTTCATGGACATGGACAAGGGTATTTGCCGAGTCTGATATACATGTACACCACATAGCTGAAAATAACGAAATATTTCCACAGTCGACAAAGGAAATTGTACTGCCAAATAAGGAGTTCAACATACCCATAGTGGTGGGGGATCCGCTAAAGAATTGGATCCTGAAACCCTTACCAATATGGTTATTTTAACAGCAGAACAGCTTCAACTTGGATACGTTTGCAGAAGCGGCTTGATGTGCATGTTGAGTTTGCTTGTACTGTAACCGCCGCTTGTGTTTGATTGCACAATATAATTTATGTGAGTTACATGGGAATGAATATCTGGAAGATCAGTACCGGGACGACAATGATGAAGATGGTGACGTTCAAGAGGACGAATATGAGCAAGGAAGCCTTCTGATCCATGACAATCTAGCGTCATACTTTGACAATGGCAATTAGGATTAAAACATGTCCGCTGGCTTTGTTTGCTACACGACCTTGTCAATATTGTTGTCAATATGTCCTGCAAAACATATGTAACTAGAGTAAAGTCGATGGAGCGCCATCGCAAAATACACACGTTTTCTCTACCAATAGATAGTGCATTTGTAGATCATAAAAAGGTGGATATAATCAATACCCGAGAGGTTGAATTAATAATTGAATATCACTTTATGCATATATACACACCATACGGAAGGCACACACAAGGTTTGAAGTCCCTACATATTATGGCTAAAAAGTTTTACTTCTTAAAAGACAAAATTGGCGAATTCTAAGTCGAAAAGGGGAGATAATCCATGACCAGGAGTCAAAACAAAAATCAAAATTCACTTTGTACATCTACATATCATATTATAGAAGGCACAGATCAAGTTTGAAGTCTCTCCCTATTACAGTTAAAAATATTTACGTCTTGCAAGGCAAAATTGGCGAATTCTAATTTGAAAAGGGGTAGATAATCCATGACCGGAGGTCGAATCAAAATTCGAAATTCATTGTGCACGTCTACACACCATAAAGAAGGCATGCACCAAGCTAGAAGTCCCTACCTAAGACGGTAAACAAGATTTACTTCTTACAAGGCAACATAATGAAGGCACAGACCAAGCTTCAAGTCTTTACCTATTACGGTAATCTGTTTTACTTCTTACAAGAATCGTGACGTAATGACGTACGGACAGACAGAAGGACACCCGTGACGAAAAGAATATACCACATTTGTTTTTCAAACGTTGGTATAATAAGACTATTTTCCAAGATTGTCCACATGCTTCAATTACTACATGTATTTACTACACGGTGTGTTCATGACCCACATGTGCATAGCATATTATACTTGTGTGTATATTTATGCAAATGTGTGTAAATCAGGTATAACAGGGTTTAAGTTCATACATGCTAGGAAACTGCACTCGAGTGTTTATGCCTGATATTTTTAGGTTCATTGATATGTACGGTTAGGCATGTGACTGTGGAGAATTTCCTAAAATGTCAAATTGGAAGAGGTCTGTCAATACAAGAATTCGTGAAGTTAGTGTCAATGACTGGTATATTAGAACAGCATCGCCCGAAATCTCCCGGTTTAGAAATGTGCACACGAAACATGAACGTAACAACATATGTGTGATTCGGTACTAGGTAACTTGATCAGTCATGGTAGTTGGGACTGTCCATCTGCTATGAAGACTAGAGAAAAGTTAAACTAGACATTATGTTTGTAACACATGGATATGCCCCCGTGGCACACTGGACTCTAACTGGAGAAATTCTTACAAACTTTTCGACGTAAATGTACACGGACATACGTACATACGGACGGACGTACGGAACCCCAAGAGCAACGCAATATACATCCCTTGCTATCGCATAGGGGGCATAAAAATATAATTATCTTTACATATGGCGTTTCTGTATCCGCGAGCATGCGCAGTCTCAATAACGACGACTCCGTCACTAAATTATTAAGTGTAGGTACATTCCAGTCATTCTGTCCGCGCCATCGAAAGAAGCTGGTGTAGGTCTGGGCATTGACTCTTTTTTTCTCATTACTTTGGCGAGGCGGTGGGTGGGCGTGAATACAAGTGGGTCTCGAAAGAGCCCGATGGCTCTCGTGGTCTTCCCGCTGCATCCGCCGCCGTGCAAGTAGCTCAATCGGTGCCGCGTCAACGGGCCATCGTAGCGTGGCGCGGTGTTGTGTGTCATTCCGACATGGTCGTTTTCTGTTCCTTCGATTCCGGGTTGGCAATGTAGTCGGCGTGTTTGTTTATGCGGCATGTACAGCTGCTCCCCATTGTCGCGCCAGTGGGCTGGGGCCATTGGTGGAAGGTACGGCTCGCCTATAAGGCAGCTTAGACATAAGCCATAAGCCCTCTCCGCAGTCGCACAACATATGTGATACATACACCTCGACTTCGTCGAGCTTGTGCAGCGCCGTTTTCTGGACGTAGATGCAGTTAGTGGCCACTCGGACAACATCTCTAGCAGATTGATGTGGGCATACCCCCAGCATAGTCGCCCTCATGTGGGTGTACTGGGGCTGTGAGCCGTCGTAGTATGTGAGGACATGGCCCATTGGGCACCGTTGAGGCGCCCCAACCAGGACGCCGCTTTGGCGGGCGTCTCGTACAAGTTCGCCAGCGTCAGTGACCAGGCGCCGCGTCAGCCTTTTGTCATCGGTCTTGTTACCCTGTGTGAATTTTCTGATGATGCTGCAAGCCTGGCCCGCCCCTGTTCTGCGAAATGCTTCCAAAACCAAGCGGGGATGACGGGGTGACATACCTAAATGTTGTGTTTCCACTAATCATATTAACCCCCTCCATTAAAATCCGGTCTTCGATAGTCAAACTTACACATAAACGAGTCAGCTTGAAACCGTATGTTGTTTACATGTTCATCAATGGATGTCACGTGGTATTTGTAGGTAGAAAGTTACTAATAATTTTGGAAAATGGATTTTCCTACAGTCACCACCTTATCCTATTTTTATTTAAATTGACAATTTTATGTTCATCCACATCAATCAAATGTGTCCATTTATCAGCAGATATATATATAATTTTGTTATGCAATCTGGTGTCTTTTTTTATTATTCCCATGCTGGAGGAGTGCCACATGCAGAAGGTATTGAAACTTCTTACTCTAACGAGGATGGCCGCGGCCCGCATGTCGAGCCCGCCTAGGCATTTGATGGTATCAGAGTGTATTTATTTGAAGTTTGATGCCCAATAAGCATACAAGGTTTCAAGCAAATCTGACTTGCGGTTACAGAGATAGTAAGTAGGTACTTAACGCAAGTTTTGACTGAAACTTTAACGCAAACCTGTAAGTCATTTTACATTGACATACGGGCACAGGGGCCGCATGGGTGGGACATATAATGAATATATGGATGATGACTAATAAGCATACGAGGTTTCAAGTCAATGTGACTTAGGACTGCAGAGATATAAGGTATTTAAAAACTTTAACGCATATTTCGGAACGCAAACTTATAAGTAATTTGACCTTGACCTTGGGCACAGGGGCCGCATGAGTAGGATACAGCATGAATATATGGATGATGACTAATAAGTATATGAAGTTTCAAGTCAATGTGACTTAGGACTGCAGAGATATAAGGTATTTAAAAACTTTAACGCATATTTCGGAACGCAAACTTCGAAGTCATTTGACCTTGACCTTGGCACAGGGGCCGCATGAGTGGGATACAGCATGAATATATGGATGATCATTAATAAGCATATGAAGTGTCAAGTCAATGTGACTTAGGACTGCAGAGATATAAGGTATTTTAAAAACTTTAGCGCAGATTTCGGACGGACGGACGGAAGTCATTGTGATCACTATGTCTCGCTTTCCGCAAGCAGGCTCGACAAAAATAGACATTACCACTTTAATACGCCGGAAGAATGCCTTGAGAATGTCGCATACAGTGCACGTTAACACGTTTGATGATTGCTGGTGTGTCTGAATGAATGATAATGTTTCCGTCGAGTATGAAAATCAGTGTGAACTATTGATCACAAAGACTACATGTATAGGGTCGATCCCTAGTGTGAATAATATAACTATCATCTGGCGTTGAGGATGTCTCATCAGAAACGCTCCTTGTATGTGGACGACCCCTCGAGTGAATTAGTATGTGCCGTTTTAGGCTGCCACCGTGTGTGAATGTGTTAGTCTCAAACACTACATGTATGAGGACGATCCCTTGTATGTAATAGCATGTGATGTTAGAGGCCGACACTGTTTGGGAATGCCCGTTCACAAGCACTGCATGTATGTGGACGATTCCTAGTGAGAATTAGCATGTACACCGTGTATAAGAACGATTCTCCGTGTGAATCAGGATGCGTCTCTTGAGGTTGGCACTGTCTGTAACGACCCCCCGTGTGAATTAGGATGTTTTTCTTGAGGCCGACACTCTGTGTGAATGCCTTGTCACAAACGCTACATGTGTGAGGACGACCCCCGTGTGAATTAGCATATGTGTCTGGAGGTTGCCACTATGTGTGAATGTCTTGTCACAAACGCTTCATGTATGGGGACGATCCCCCGTGTGTATTAGCATATATTATACTGGATTGCCACTCACTGTGTGTTTTTTGTCACAAACGCTGCATATATGAAAATGATCCCCCGTATGAATTATCATATGTATCTTGAGGTTGTTACTCTGTGTGAATGCCTCACCACAAATGTTACCTGTATAAGGACGATCCATTGTGTGAATTAGCAAATGTTTCTTCAGGTGGCCCCTCCGTGTGAATGTCTTGTCATAAACGCTACATGTATGAGGACGATCCCCATGTGTGAATTAGCATATGTTTCTTTCTGATGCCACGCTGTGTGAATGTCTTGTCACAAACGATACATGTATACGGACGGTCCCCCGTGTGAATTAGCATATGTGTCTTGAGGTTGCCACTATGTGTGAATGTCTTGTCACAAACGCTACATGTATACGGACGGTCCCCCGTGTGAATTAGCATATGTGTATTGAGACTGCCACTCTGTGTGAATGTCTTGTCACAAACGCTACATGTATACGGACGGTCCCCCATGTGAATTAGCATATGTGTCTTGAGACTGCCACTCTGTGTGAATGTCTTGTCACAAACGCTACATGTATGAGGACGATCCCACGTGTGAATTAGTATATGTTTCTTGAGGTTGCCACTATGTGTGAATGTCTTGGCACAAACGCTACATGTATGAGGACGAACCCCGGTGTGAATTAGCAAATGTGTATTGAGGTGGCCCCTGTGTTTGAATGTCTTGTCACAAACGCTACCTGAATGAGGACGATCCCCTGTGTGAATTAGCTAATGTGTATTGAGATTGCCAGTCTGTGTGAATGTCTTGTCACAAACGTTACATATATGAGGACGGTCCCCACTATGAATTAGCATATGTGTCTTGAGACTGTCATTCTGTGTGAATGTCTCGTCACAAACACTACATGTATGGGGACTATCCCCTGTATGAAGTAGCATGTGTTTGTTGCGGCTACCAATCTGTGTGAATGTCTTGTCACAAACGCTACATGTATGAGGATGGCCCCCCGTGTGAATTAGTATATGTGTCTTGAGGTTGGCACTCCGTGCGAATGTCTTGTCACAAACGCTACATGTATGAGGACGATCCCCGGTGTGAACTAGAAATGGACGCCTGTCGACAAGCGCATGTGTATCCCCCTCCCCAGGTACACAAGTAGTTTGAAAAAAGGGTGTTCGAGTTATGCTCCGGAGACAAAATCAGTGACGGAAAAACAAAGGGAGATAACTAAAAAATTAGTGATGCAAGAGTTGTCATTCTTGCGTGACACACCTTTAGTGTCGTGGTCTATGCATGTTTGAAGTTTCATGAAAATATTCCAAAGGGTGTTCGAGTTATGCTCCGGACACGAAATCAGTGCACGAAACAACAAAGGGAGATAACTAAGAAATTAACGACGCAAGAGTTGTCATTCTTACGTGCGACACACCTTTGGGTCGTCTTCTATGCATGTGTGAAGTTTAATAAACTAGAAAATGTGTTCATAGAACACGGATATCCCACATATCGCTTTGATAATAAATGAGGCCAAATTCCAAGTCAAAATTTTCTTTTACCTGAGCGTTAAAGTTTTTGAAGCACCAAGTATGTGACCTTGACCCTGGGCTTGGCGGGGGCAGGACGAACGTGGATTTGGCACAGGGCGGTAGAGGATCATTAGAGCAATGTGTATATGAAATATGAAGCTGATCCGTGAAAGAAAACAGAAATTATAAGATATTTACCTGAGCGTTAAAGTTTTTGAAGCACTAAGTATGTGATCTTAACCCTGGGCTTGGCGGGTGCAGGACGAACGTGGCACAGGGCGGTAGAGGACCATTAGAGCAATGTGTATATGAAATATGAAGGAGATCGGTCGAAGGATGAAGAAATTATGAGACGTTTACCCGAGTGTTAAAGTTTTATGACGGACGGACGGACGACGGGAGGACGGGAGGACGGGAGGACGGGACGCACGTTCCTACGAATGAATACTTGTTGGGTTTTTACTCTATAAAAATACCCAACAAGAGTACCCAACACTATCCTAACCCTACCCAATAAGATCCCCATACGCTTGCAACATGTACCCATTCGTGTGTGCGGACGGACGGACGGACGGACGGACGGACAAGGGTAACACTAAATGCCCCCTCCAATTGTGGCGAGGCATGGACACTAACAAAAAAGATATAGTATAACGAAAAACTTTAACCAAAAAACTTAAGCAAAAACTTTAACCGGACACACGTACGTACGTACTTTAACCAAAAACTTCAAAGTAATTTGACCTTGACATTAGGCACAGGGGCCGCACGGGAGGGGGGTAGAATGAAAATATAGATGATGATAAACACCCATATGAAGTTTCAAGGTAATGGGCAAAGCAGTTGCAGAGATATAGTATAACGAACAAATTTAACCAAAAAACTTAACCAAAAACGTTTAACAAAAAAACTTAACCAAAAAACTTAACCAAAAACATTTTAGCCAAAAAACTTAACCAAAAACTTCAAATTAATTTGACCTTGACATTGGGCACAGGGGCCGCACGGGAGGGGGGTAGAATGAAAATATAGATGATGATAAACACCCATGTGAAGTTTCAAGGTAATGGGCAATGCAGTTGCAGAGATATAGTATAACGAAAAAATTTAACCAAAAAACTTAACCAAAAACTTCAATAAAAAATCTTAACCAAAAAACTTAACAAAAACTTTTAACCAAAAAACTTAACCAAAAACTTCGAAGTAATTTGACCTTGACATTGGGCACAGGGGTCGCACGGAAGGGGGGTAGAATGAAAATATAGATGATGATAAACACCCATGTGAAGTTTCAAGGTAATGGGCAAAGCAGTTGCAGAGATATAGTATAACGAAAAAATTTAACCAAAAAACTTAACCAAAAACTTTTAACCAAAAACTTAACCAAAAACTTCAAAGTAATTTGACCTTGACATTGGGCACAGGGGCCGCACGGGAGGGGGGGGGGGGGGGGGTAGAATGAAAAAATAGATGATGATAAACACCCATGTGAAGTTTCAAGGTAATGGACAAAGCAGTTGCAGAGATATAGTATAACGAAAAACTTTAACCAAAAAACTTAACCAAAAAACTTAACAAAAAACTTTAACCAAAAAACTTAACCAAAAACTTCAAAGTAATTTGACCTTGGCAAAGCAGTTGCAGAGATATAGTATAACGAAAAACTTTAACCAAAGAACTCAACCAAAAACTTTAACCAAAAAACTTAACCAAACAACCTAACCAAAAACTTTAACCGGACACACGTACGCCAAAGTTCCGACTATATCGCGCTTTCCGCAAGCGACAACAAATTGAAAAAGAATGTAAAAAAAAAAATTAAATTTAAAAAAAAAACAAACAAAAAAATAGTGCTCCCTACTGGAGCCCAGAATGTTTTTTAATAGTCCTATATTTATCTACATAACATATATGCACAGGTCCACATATTGCCACAATATTTTCAACACAGTTTACGGAAATGTACTATAATCATTTACCTGTATAAATTACCTGTAAGTGGTCAGTGGTCAGTTGCACATGCTAGCACATGCACAGGTGAATAGTCTGTATATAGCACTTAGACCTTATGCTACTAGACAAAAATTGAAAAAGAATTTGAAAAAAAAAATGAAAACAAAAAATGGACAAAAAAAGTTTATAAATTAAAAATAATAATGCTTGCTACTGAATTTTTTTTTAATAATAGTCCTATATTTATCTACATATATCTGCACAGGTCCACATAATGCCACAATATTTTCAACACAGTTTACGGAAATGTAATATCCAATGTAGTAATTTACCTGTATAAATTACCTGTGGTCAGACTGGTCAAGACTTGACATCTGCACATGCTAGCACATGCAGCACATGGACAGGTGAATGGTTCTCCCAGTCTCTATTGTTCTCTCTACAGGTAAGGTGTACAGAGCACACGAGAAAAGGTGTACAGAGCAGACGAGAAAACGGGTCTTCGTGTATTATTGTCCAGTTTGTAGAGTGCGCAAAACAAAAAAGGGAGATAACTCAAAAATTAGCTACGCAAGAGTTGTCATTCTTGTGCGCGACACACCTCCGGGTCGTGGTCTATGCATGTGTGAAGTTTCATGAAAATATTCCAAAGGGTGGTCGAGTTATGCTCCGAACAGGAAATCAGTGCGCGAAAACAAAAAAGGGAGATAACTAAAAAATTAGCTATGCAAGAGTTGTCATTCTTGTGCACGACACACCTTCGGTTCGTGGTCTAATTGAATATGTGAAGTTTCATAAAAATATTCCAAAGGGTGGTCGAGTTATGGTCAATCAGTGAGCGAAACAAAAAAGGGAGATAACTGAAAAATTAGCTATGCAAGAGTTGTCATTCTTGTGCGCGACACACCTTCGGGTCGTGGTCTATGCATGTGTGAAGTTTCATGATATTCCAAAGGGTGGTGGAGTTATGCTCCGGACACGAAATCAGTTCGAGAAACAAAAAAGGGAGATAACTAAAAAATTAGCTATGCAAGAGTTGTCATTCTTGTGCGCGACACACCTTCGGGTCGTGGTCTATGCATGTGTGAAGTTTCATGAAAATATTCCAAAGGGTGTTCGAGTTATGCTCCGGACAAGAAGTGTCTGCGGCGGACGCGGACGCGGACAGCTGACGCGGACGCGGACGCGGACGCGGAGCGGACGCGTACGCGTACGCGGGCGCGGCGCGCTGTCAAATCCATAGTATCCCCCGACGGAGTCCGGGGGATACAATTAGCATATGTTTCTTGAGGTTGCCACTCTGTGAATGTCATGTCAGAAATTCTACTCTTATGGGGACGATCCCCGGTGTGAATTAGCATATGTTTCTTGAGGTCGTCACTCCATGCGAATGTCTTGCCACAAACGCTACATGTATGGGGAAGATCACATGTGTGAATTAGCATGTGCAGTTTCAGGCCGCCACAGTCCGTAAATGTCTGATTGCAAACACCACATATTTGGGGACGATTCCCGGTGTGAATTAGTATATGTCTCCTGGGTTCACCACTCCGTGCGAATGTCTTGCTACAAACGCTACATGTATGGGGACGATCACCTGAGTGAAGTATCGTGTGTCGTTTGAGATTACCGCAGTCCGTAAATGTCTAATAGCAAACACCACATATATTGGGATGATCACATGTGTGACTTAGCATGTGCTGTTTGAGGCTGCCCCTCTTTGTGAATGTCTTGTCACAAACGCTACATATATGTGTACCATCCCAGGTGTGAATGGGCATCTCTGTTGTCTGTGGTTGCTTCTTCCTATCTGCCATCATTTATACAATCACATTTGAGATTATCGGTCGCCATAGTGCGGTTGTATGCGTGTTTGGCTCCTGCATCGCACTGGTCTGTAGTTGTGCTGTTTACATGTGACCTGAACAAATTAGAAAGTGAGAATTATTGACATGTGGCATATGGCAGTTATTGCAGCATTGGAAACGTGTTTTTTTCTGTGATCATTGTAGCTCCTGATCAGATTACACACTCACGTAACTGGGCAACGATCTATATTGCATGCTAGAAACGGGACGATGTTTCATTGATGTCAGGGGTAACTGGTTAGATACTGATAAGACTATGCGCGCGCACATGCTCATTAGGTACCACACTACACCGAACTACCAAGGGACCCGGACTTATACATACATGAGTCAGACAAATATATACATCTCGGTGTCATAAGCAATATCTATTCGAGGCAATACGATAGTGTTCAACAATGGTGCATAAGACAAGGAGTAAGTACTTTAGTATTTGTGGTTTGACAAATGAACTTAATCCACTTACATTGAAACAATTGTACGATTGTATCGT
Organism: Conchocele bisecta; assembly: GCA_029237695.1. Classification (NCBI taxonomy): domain Eukaryota; kingdom Metazoa; phylum Mollusca; class Bivalvia; order Lucinida; family Thyasiridae; genus Conchocele; species Conchocele bisecta. The sequence goes on from CM055279.1 coordinate 39,888,690, forward strand.
CTTACCGAAAGCTCTGTTCGGTTGCGAATGCTGGTTTAATCTGCCCGTCAGTGAAATAATGTCATTAGATGCATGCAAACTCTTAATGCTAGAACAAGGACAGATGTGGCCCTTCGCTTAATGAATTGTTTTCCGTTAGATGTACTCGTCGCTCGCATGAAGCTTACCCTTCCAGTGCAGCTATATAACCCCCAAAGAGACTGTGCTGTAAAACAAGTGTGTTGTTGCGTCTAAAGTCCTGTTCATGTGCCCAAAGTTACTATGGGACTTACGAGACAAAAATGTGTAGCTAGTAAACGAAAGTCAAGTGTGTGGTGTAATGACATTGTGAAAAAAACTTTCAGTGATGGTCAATGGTCGAAAAGTTTCGAATACGCAAAGAAACTTTTCTGTTTTTGTGTGGCCAGTTTGAGCCAACACTCAAAACTGCCGACAAAGAGAAGGGGAATAAACCTTTGGGCATTGACCACAAAGTTGCCATTGAAGTATACTGGCTTGTATCTTCAGCGGAATATCGGACAGTGGGAAACCTCTTTGGCGTTTCCAAATCTACTGTATGGAACTGTGTTCATGATGTCTGCAACGCCATTGCTGAAAATTTAAATAGTTTAAAAAATGTGTACAGTTCCCGGCAAACTATGCTTTAAAACGGTAATTAAAGGATTCATTGACCGATGGGGCTTTACAAACTGTGGTGGTGCAGTTGACTTGACTGACATTCCAAGTATAGCACCTACAGAGGCACACGGAGATTACATAAACTGTAAAGGGTGGTATTCTCGGATAACAGGGATTCCGCTGGGGAAAATAAAAAATCGCCACTTCAAAAAAAATAAAACAGTTGGCGATAAAAAATTACAATTTTCGAGAAAAAAAATCACAGTTTATTTGGATTTTTATCCCGAAAATTTTAATTTTTTATCGCCAATTGTTTATTTTTGGCGCTTGTTTATTTTTATCGTCAATTGCGAAAGTGGCGATCGCCAGCGGAATCCCTGGGATAATGCAGGGAGTGTGTGATTACAGATACCCTTTCATGGATATGGACAAGGGTATTTGCTGTTTCTGAGATACATGTACACCACAGAGCTGAAAATAACAAAATATTTCCACAGTGGACAAAGGAAATTGTACTGCCAAATAAGGAGTTCAACATGCCCATAATTCTGGGAGATCCGCTAAAGAATTGTGTCCTGAAACCCTTACCAACAGGGTTCTTTTAACAGCAGAACAGCATCACTTCAACTTGGAGACGTTTGCAGAAGCGGCTTGATGTGCATGTCGAGTTTGCTTGTATTGTAACCGCCGCTGGTGTTGTCTTTCACAAAATATGTGAGTTACATGGGAATGAATATCTGGAAGATCAGTCCCGGTGTCACAGGAAATTCTCCCCCCTGAAAATCTCCCCCCCCCCCACGGGGGAAGAGGGTCGAGCCTGGAAATATTCCCCCCTGGGGAAGAATTTCATAGGAAATTCTCCTGCCCAAAAGTTTGTGTTTGAATGCTACAAAGCAGAATTATTTCCCACCAAACATGTGCACATAGGCACAATGTATGTCATTTGGTAGTACATGTATAAGAAAGGGGAACATAAACTAGATGGCCGCGGCCTTCCTGTCGCACCTTGTGGCGAGGCATGGACACTAAAAAAAGAGATATAGTATAATGAAAAACTTTAACCGAAATACTTAACCAAAAAACTTAACCAAAAACTTTAACCGGACACACGTACGTACGCCAAAGTGCCGACTATATCGCGCTTTCCGCAAGCGGGCGCGACAAAAACTTTAACAAAAAACTTTAACAAAAAACTTCAAAGTAATTTGACCTTGACATTAGGCACAGGGGCCGCACTGGAGGGGGGTAGAATGAAAATATAGATGATGATGAACACCAATGTGAAGTTTCAAGGTAATGGGCAAAGCAGTTGCAGAGATATAGTACAACAAAAAACTTTAACCAAAAAACTTAACCAAAAACTTCAAAGTAATTTGACCTTGACATTGGTCACAGGAGCACCACGGGAGGGGGGTAGAATGAAAATATAGATGATGATAAACACCCATGTGAAGTTTCAAGGTAATGGGCAAAGCAGTTGCAGAGATATAGTATAACGAAAAACTTTAACCAAAAAACTTAACCAAAAACTTTAACCAAAAAACTTAACCAAAAAACTTAACCAAAAACTTTAACCGGACACACGTACGTACGTACGCCAAAGTGCCGACTATATCGTGCTTTCCGCAAGCGGGACCGACAAAAACTTCAAAGTAATTTGACCTTGACATTGGGCACAGGGGCCGCACGGGAGGGGGGGGTAGAATGAAAATATAGATGATGACAAACACCCATGTGAAGTTTCAAGGTAATGGGCAAAGCAGTTGTAGAGATATAGTAAAACGAACAACTTTAACCAAAAAACTTAACCAAACAAGAGGGCCATGATGGCCCTAATTCGCTCACCTGACTCCATGAACACCAGAGGAGAATGTGACATTGAGTTCATATGTGTTTTTAAAAAATTGTGCTATTTTTAGATGGCGGTAATCTTGGATTAAGCGATGACTCTTATTTTACCAAATCTGAAAATGCTTCACCCAAGGATCTTAACTTACTATAAAGTTTTACCAGCATCGGCCATGTGGTTCCTGAGAAAAAGACGTTCAAAATCTCGAATAAATGGACCTTTTGGAGGCGATCATGGATGACATAATCATCCGATTCCGACAAATATTGCACCAGAGCAATCGCCTCATCGATACCTTCAATTTGATATATGACATGAGCATATTTGGTCAAAAATAAAATTTGACCCCACGGGCCACGCCCATTTTTGACCGAGGGGTCACCATTTTAACATCTTTGAAAGAACATTCTACGTCGATCATTCCTACCAAGTTCCGTCGAAATCCGGCTGGCGGTTGATGAGAAGAAGATTTTATAAGAATTTGTGCCATTTTTAGACGGCGGCCATCTTGGATTAGCGACGAACTCCGTTTTAACAAATCTGAAAAGGCTTCACCCATGGACCATAACTGTGAAGTTTGGCCACCATGGTCCAAGCGGTTCGTGTGAAGAAGAATTTTGAAATCTCTAATAAAAGAACGACCTTTTGACCTTTCGGCAGCCATTTTGGATGACATGACCTTCCAATTTCGACAAAAAATATACCGGAGCGATCGCGTTTTTGATACCTTCGATTTGATATAGACATGACCATATTCGGTCAAAAATAAAATTTGAACCTAATTTGATCCCACGGGCCACGCCCATTTTTGACCCCGGGGTCACCATTTTAACATCTTTGAAAGAGCATTGTACATCAATCATTCCTACCTAGTTTCGTCGAAATCCGGCTGGCGGTTCATGAGAAGAAGATGTTTTAAGAATATGTGCTAGTTTTAGACGGCGGCCATCTTGGATTAGCGATGACCTCCGTTTTAACAAATCTGAAAATGCTTCACCCATGGACCATAACTGTGAAGTTTGGCCACCATGGGCCAAGCGGTCCGTGTGAAGAAGAATTTTGAAATATCTAATAAAAGAACAACCTTCTGACCTTTCGGCGGCCATCTTGGATGACATGAACATCCGATTTCGACAAAAAAATGTACCAGAGCGATCGCCTCTTTGATACCTTCGATTTGATATAGACATGATCATATTCGGTCAACAATAAGATTTGACCCCACGGGCCACGCCCATTTTTGACCCCGGGGTCACCATTTTAACAACTTTGAAAGAGCATTGTACATCGACCATTCCTACCAAGTTTCATCTTGGATTAGCGAGGACCTCCATTTTAACAAATCTGAAAAGGCTTCACCCATGGACCATAAGTTTTAAGTTTGGCTACCATGGGCCAAGCGGTCCATGTGAAGAAGAATTTTGAAATCTGTAATAAAAAAAGGACCTTTTGACCTTTCGGCGGCCATCTTTGATGACATAACTATCCGATTTTGACAAAAAATCCACCAGAGTGATCGACTCGTTGATACCTTCGATTTGATATACGACATGACCATATTCGGTCAAAAATAAAATTTGACCCCAATTTGACCCCACGGGCCACGCCCATTTTTTGACCCTATTTTGCTATTTTCAGACGGCGGCCATCTTGGATTACGTAATGACGTCATTTTAACAATTTTGTAATCCCCCTACCTAAGGACCATGACCATGAAGTTTGGTGACTATAGGCCCAATGGTTACCGAGGAGAAGACGTTTGAAAATGTTCACGGACGACGACGACGGACACATTGCGGTAACAATAGCTCACATGAGCTTAGCTCAGGTGAGCTAAAAACTTAACCAAAAATTTCAAAGTAATTTGACCTTGACATTGGGCACAGGGGCCGCACGGGAGGGGGTAGAATGAAAATATAGATGATGATAAACACCCATGTGAAGTTTCAAGGTAATGGGCAAAGCTGAATTTCTCCAGTTACAGTCCAGTATGCCATGGGGGCATATCCATGTTTTACAAACACAATGCCTAGTATTTTATTTTATTTCTCCATTTAAATACTGAATAGCATGCATATGTCTTGGAATTGCATTATAATTGAGTCCGGAGGACGCAATTTTAATGAAGTTCCAAGACATATCTACAGAGAGAAATAAGAAAAATACTTCTAATTAGCTGGCTGTTATTTTCACCGCTAGCATGCATGCAAAGAGTTAATGTGCAAAGCCGTATCGATCGATATCCATGATATCTGCATGGATAACGTTAGTTGAGACGCTGATTGAGACAATTGGTCTTACGGCATTTGCTGATATGGGGCTATGCTGATCACGCATATCGTAACGGTAATGTACATTTTCCCAGACGGGAACTCAGCCAGAAGCATGTTTCATTTGTGAACTTGAATCCTGTGTATTTCATGTCCGGTCAAACACAATATTTGTACGCGCCTTGACCACCCGCGGCTATTCAACGGATCTCTTATTGACGACTATTGATCTAATTGACCATACTGATTGAGAAAATGTATGTTCGTGATACACATACACATATGCCTCAGAATTGTTACATGTCTGGTTTACAGTGACACTTCTCTAAATTGGACACCCTGGGGACCTCCCAGGGTGTCCGGTGTAAACAGGTTTCACTGCATATTGCAATCGGGATATAGCAATCGGGATTATATTGTAAAAATAATGTTTGTCAGTCCATGATTCGGCACAGTTAGTTCCTATTTCGCCAATTGTATTTACGTAACTGACGATCTTTAACTATATGCCACATTAAAACATCATTTGTTCATTATAACTGATGCATAATCAACGCTACACCTCCGCATGACAAAACATGTTGTAGTCAACCTACTGAATGCCATTTTTGTTACTACTTTTCAACACTTTACGCAACAAGGATATGAAACAAAACATCATGCATGCCTTCAAACTCGGGCAAAAATCAACGCTACACAACCGCCTGACAAAACTTGTATTAAGCAAGCAAAGTTAATGCCATTTTCTATACTTTTCGTCACTTTACGCCACATGGATGTGACGTAAAACATAATTCGTGCATTATAACTGATGGATAATCAACGGTACACCTCCGCCTGACAAAGCATGTCTTAAGTCAACATACTTAATCCCATTTTTATCTACTTACCACCATAAGGATATGAAAACATAAAACATCATTCATGCCTTCAAAGTCAGGCAAAAATCAACGCTACACATCTTCTTACAAAACCTGTCTTAAGTAAGCATAGATAATTCCAGCACAAAACTATTTACACAATTCCCTAACATTTGATTGGCCCGTAGCAAGTCTCTGTCCAAAATGTATATCCCAGTAAACTCCCACGCCGAACTACTTTCCGTAACCGTGAGGCGCAGTTAAAATAATTCTTAAGAAAACGGAAAATAAACACATTTTCTTGATGAATTTATTTCAAATGCTGGAATTATACGGAATGAATGGCCTATTTGTGGAATTTATCGGGGATATAAACTTGGAAAAGTCGCGGGAATACTGGACGAGGCCTTCCGGCCTTCGTCCAGTATTCCCGCGACCTTTCCAAGTTTATACCCCGATAAATTCCACAAAAAGGCCATTCATTCCTATAGTAATGCCATTTTCGCTACTTTTCGCCACTTTAGGCCACATTGATGTGCCGTAAAACATCACTCATGCATTCAACCACTTCTCTTAGTGCAAAACTCAACTCTACATCTCCACCAGACAAAACATGTCATATGTTAACTTAATACCACTTTTCGCCACATGGATGTGACATAAAACATTAATGCATGCAAACTCGTGCAAAATGTGGCCTACTGAATGACACTTGTCTCTACTTTTCGCCACTTAACGTCCCATGGAACATATAATTCATGCATTCAAACTAATGCAAAATCTAACTACAAGCTACAACGTATCCTACTTAATACCACTTTTCGCCACTTTACGCCACATGGATCTCACATAAAAAACATCATTCGCGCATTCAAACTTATGCCAAATCATAGCTACATTTCAGCCTGACTTGTTGTAACAGCAATCTTACATCATCCTACCTTACATGATGTCACTTTTCGCCACTTTTCACCACTTTACGACACTTTTCGCCGCTTTACGTTATTATTGGTGAGGATTGTCGCACCAATAATACGTATTGGTGCGACTATGTCGCATCAGTCGCACCAATGTATACACCCGTGTAGAATGTTAATGATAACAAGGACACTATGATGGTAATGTCTTTAGATATAAAGTTGATCAGATTCGGCTCAGAAAAGGTAGGAATTATTAAGCGTGCCTTGTAATTCGTACCCAATTTCTAGCGTGGCCTGATGAACTAATAATAAAATATACTGGCCTGCTATTCTCTATATGTAAGTAGGGAGTCGAGTAAAAGTTTCATTAGAAAAAGGTTATGTCAGTGTGTTATTAAGATGTAAATGGCTTGTATTTCTGGTATTTATTTTTTCAGGTAAAAATAAAACATTACCACAGGTTCCCTATACGATGTCCAGGTTCTATGTTGCGGAACCTGACGATATGTGTTTATTCCTTTATATCAGGAGATACATATGCAACGATACTTTGATTATAATCCCAAACAGTAATTGTGCACATGGTGGACCATAACAGGAAACTAAGGCATAAATGCATACAATGTAACAAGATGTTCATTACAAGTGCCGGGTATGGAAGTTGTTCGAGCCAATTCTCACCTTTAAATGTAGGCCGAATCGAATTGTCCACATACGTGTGCTAAGTGACTCTGATATGGTGTGGACATGGTGGCTGGTCAGGTTATTATCCCCTTGCCGATAGGCAATATGGCATATAGTACGTGCGTACGTGCGTACATGCGTGCGTTATTAACAGCTTTAAGTTTTCAATAACACATGAACCGCTTCACCAATTCTCATAATATTTTGTCACAATGTGTGTCTACAGATGGTGTTTTGTTTTGAATACGACCGACGTCCGACCACCCATGTCAAGGTCATTGAGGACATATGTTCTCATTGTTTGTAAGGCAAAGTTTTTTTGTTTGCTTAGAGATAATAACATATAAACCGTTTGCCCGATTTTGATAGTATTTGGCCACAATGAGTGTCTAGGGACGGTGCTTTGTTTTGCATACGACCCACGTGCGATCGTTCCATGTCAAGGTGATTGAGGACTTGTTTGTAAGTCAAATGCGTTAAAGGTTGTTATATTGTTTATTCAATAACTTATGAACCGCTCCCCCGATAATATTTGACCACAATGTTTGTCTAGGGAGGTGCTTTGTTTTGCATACGACCCACGTCCGACCGTCGAAGGTCAGGGTCACTGATCACTTATGTTCATCTTGTTGGTAAGGCAAGGGGGTAAAGCGAGGGGATTAACTTCGTTTAATGATGCCAGTTCTTGTTCTAATTTCAAAGCTGAATTAATTAAATATATTTGTTTTACATTCAGTTGTGATTTTGGGATTTTCGCAGCATCACAATATGTGAAATATGGGATTCGAACAACTAAAATTGTTAAAGTGCATACAGTTTATAAACTATGTTCATATTTGTTTAATAATTGAATTGAGCAAATGAAAGTATGCTGTTTGAACGTAGAGACAAATCTATTACGATACACATGTGATTATATTCTCATGTCATTACACAGTATTGTAGTTATGCACAATTGCTTTAGAAATAAGAGAAACCATGATAAATCGTTACGATTTAGCTTGTTAGTGATTTGTCTTGCATTCACATTGCAATACTCTAAAAAAGAAAAATACCGTTGGCAAGCGGAGACAACCCCGATTGGTAAAAAATGACACATTCCAATACTTTGATGTGGCATTGATCCACCAGCCATAAAGTCAACTAAGCCTTATTGAAGCGATTTTAAATAGCAAAATGTTCTACTCCCATGGTTGTGATTATTCTAGTTGGACAGTGAAACACTTATCTTAGTGTGACTTCATGTGTTTCCCTGACTCCGGGTTACCTTCAGTTGTCTCAGTCGTAAGAGGCATTTGATCATGAATGTCACACATACATGGTTCAAGCACGATGCTGATACACTTCCCGCACATAGTCCCGACACCACATCATAAAATCAGCGAACCGGCTAATCGAGTGTCTAGAGTAGGGAGACTCACCAGCTAAGATCATCTAACATAACGCGAAGTAGACTGCTAACTCCATACTACATACTATTACATATACGTATGTACATTCACAGTGTTACAACACAGTGTATCATAACTCATAATACACTAGTGTAATACATGTACACATGGGACTGCTACAAACAAACTTTATTTGATCAGTGTGATGCTTTGCTTATACCATAAATAGAATCTAGCTTACATTTACCCCCAAATGCAATTACTGTTGATCACATTTGGGGTATCTTCGTGTACACTTAAATATCCCGAAACACTTATTTGGGTTCATAGAGTCACCAACAAGCAGTAGTGTCAGTTCCTGTAAGTATGATAATCAGAAAAGAACAGAATAAAGCCTTTATTTCCAATATTATCAGACCACACAGTGGTATACGAGTGCATACAAGTACAGAATAATTTGAAATATTAACAACAACAACATGGCGGACAATAAATATGCATGCAAATATGTAGAAAACAGTATATACTTGTACTTAATATTGGCTGGAATAAATCGTGTGTTATCATGAAAATATTGATCATGACTTTTGTAGAAAGAACGTAGTTGGGGATACATTTGCAAGGATTTAAACTATGTGATTATGACGCAATGGGACTGGTACTGTTAGTTTCTTGGTAGAAATCCGAAACAGTTAATGGAAAAAAAGGCACGAACAAATTAAATAAACGACCAAATTCAAATGCGCATACAAGGCCGTGTACTGCATACAACGAAACATGATGTAGCAATTTACAAGTAAAATAATAAATCAAAAACAGTGTTATGATGAAATTTAACGCAGCAATGTATTTCCAACATAACACTGCTTAGCATATCAAACACTCTACGTTCGTGAAACCAGCAAAACACAACTCCACTCCATCTCCACATGTGGAGATGACGTATAGGGTTAGCGAATATACGTATATAGCACGATGACATACAGCTACCATCCTCACATTGGGTCGAACTTCGAAAGCATGTGAGAATGCACTGTATCGTTGGATGTATAAACAACTATATTATTTTACGGGAAAAACAAAGATATACTATTTGAGTTACATATCATAATCAGTACTGGTCAGCGCATGGATATAGATAGTTTGAGCATGGGTTTTTTGCCGTTCACACATACCCGTCCACATGTTCAGAGAACAATGGCACGCAGTATAACTGTATGGGCACGTATATTCGGACTAACATAACCCATCATCCCTACCGATAAATTAATGTAATTGCTGTGCTACATACCAGGGATCCCACTATGTCACCGGAATACATGTATTACCAATAACAATTCAAAAGTGTACATTATGTGGTCTTCTTTTTTCGTCGCGTGATTGACACAATTTCCATTCTTAAGTATAAGGTACATTATAAGACACACGGTCAGTCGTATCGTACTCCTATCAACAACACCTGAGAATAATCGGCACCCGTATCATACACAACCCCACCACACAGCTGAGAATGAGAATCAACTGTATCGATTATATGGACAGAAAATGTTGACTTTGCTTCCAAAATCATGATGTATATAATAAAATTATGCGCCCAGAATAGACATATCGGGGGGCGAATTGACCATGATGTTTGGTCATTTCGTACCCATGTTTTCAGTTTTACACACTTATATAAAAGCTGCCAATTTTCCATATTTTAATTAATAGTATATACTAAATGCATTTTGATTTTAATTAGCCATAAATTGTCAGATAATTGAAAACAAGTATACACTTAGGTGTATCAAAGATAAATGCGTTCTGTGTTAATAATTAAATACTATCACATAATCAGATATCTCAAAGTATCTGATTATTACATTGTTGCTACTTGCCGAGGTACAACATGGCCAATTACGTTGAATGGTTATTGTGAGTAAAGTGCAATATCAGAACAATCAACGTTCTTAACTTTAATATATAATTGTATATACCTATACAGCTAAGCACCTGCCCATAAAACATGTTGATTCCAAATCAACGGTGGCGTGTGCCGAGACAATACTCAGCGTACGAGGTGTAAGAAATGATACCGTTTAATAAAACCTGGATTGCTTTGCGACCATCGACGTAGACCAGGGTAGGAAATATTGGAATACTTAAATGCAACTATTAATTCAGTGAATTAAATGTTACTAATCTGGGTACACTATTGGTAAGCGTAATTAATGACAATGTATAAATAACTGATCATTCGGTGAATTAAATATAACTATTTGGGTATACACTATTAGCAAGAGCAAGTAATGACAATGTAATAACTGATCATTTAATGAATTAAATATAATTAATTATTATCTGTGTATAAACTATTGGCAAGTGTTGTAAACGTCAAACAATGTAGTATAACATATCTGGACATACACTGTTCGGTAACAAGTAATATAATTAAATGTTACACTTGTCAATCGGGATCTATACACATTAATTCCAATTATATCGATACTCCATATGTATAAGGAATCACACATATTTATTGATTACGTCCCACCAATTGTACACATAATTATACCATTACAACATATTAACTATACACAAATTATGCGCACTTGCCAATCGCACATATAACGCACAATGAAAATTGTTTGACGTACCCTATTTGCAGTTACATTAATTAACAGATTATTAAAACACTGCATAAACAAACTCTGTATTGTCGAGCCAGTATACACAAGGTGTATATCACGAGATATTCCCTATGGAGCTATGGATTGTTTTGTTCAACAACATTCTGCATTTTACTCTAGTATTTAGTGTAGCTTTTGTTTTCACTTATTGGTGATTGCATATGTATTTTTAATGTATTTGTAGACCTTGATCGGGCATCGACACGTGGACATGTTACACTGGTCATACTTCGCGTCACATGTCACAATAAATCGCCCCGTTAGGTTTTATATATCACCGGGGAGATACCGGTTTTCGTGTCCTTAAGGAAAGAAATGTAAAATAAAAAAATAAATAACATTAACAACTTAGTTGAACAGATATATAACATTGACTGAAACGTTTCCTTATCTTCTAACATTTGATATATTAGTTTTCGTAATTCTGTTGAAGACACATACAACAACGGTATTTTAGACTACGTTATGAGTTTTCGTGCTGTTTTTCTTTTAATTCGTCTGCGAAAGTTAGTATATCATTTTTTTTAATATAAATAATATATATATATATCGGGAGACCATGTCTCCTTCGGTTTCTGATTATAAGAATAACGCATGGTGTAAAAGGTGCCCATCGTTCGTCAATTTGTATGTCTTAATTAATTACTATATAGAAACTGAGATGTATACAAATTTCAATTCTTAAAATGCGTTCTGGACATTGAGTGTATTACTGGAGGAGAGGCACACTCATTGGCATGTTCCGGTATATTTAAATTTAAAATGAAGAAGAATCCCTAAATTTTATTTCCACGGTCCGTTATAACGTATTGATCTGCAAGACCCAATATAACTGCACCCTTATGTCGCAACATTCATATTCGGTTAGAACGGCATCCGTCATTTTGGGCGCCAGAACAAATATGGACACCGCTGTTTTTAATTCCGGCCTTTTTTAAGCATCGGACATCTCTGTCTACTATTATTCTACATTTCCATGTTAAACTGTGTGAACAAAACAATGACTGGACTGGAAATTTATATTTTTTCGTTGAAATGAAAATTTCAGCCGATTATAAGGAAGATAACAAATTCATTAGCGGATTTTCGGTAGTTGGAGGGTGTTTTTATTACAACGCTTTAATTAAAAACACCGATAGTTAATGAAGACATATTTATTGTCATAACGTTTGAATAATGACTGACGTTTTTTTATAAAATTGTTTTATTGTGATGTAACACTGCACGTTCGACGTCATTCACGAGATATGACGTGGGCACGAAAACTGATGTAGCACGATTATTGGTGTCTGGATGGTATATAAATATCGCGAAATGGCACGATTTTATTTCGGTGTGATTTGTTATGGGGGAGCGAGTTGACTTGTGATATGTAATTTGTATTGTGGCGAGTTGTCGTAGAGGCGAATTACTTTGACGCAATTGTTGTCTCCCTTGTAATTGTTTTACGCCATTTGTTTATATTTAATCGTCAGATTGCTTTCAATGTTTCTTCTTTCTTGCAGCTTGTCCGTGTATTCTTGTTCAATGGTATGTTCTCGGTGGTGGTGTGTGTTTGGTAATTGTTTAGCCTCGATCAATTAGTTTCGGGACACCTAATGACATGGGTGTCTTTCATTCAGTGGAACAGCAAATTTCAAACAAAATAAATCAATAAAGTAAGAAAACTATTCAATTCAGATAAAAAAATTACCATGCAGGGATCCTCCAGATTATCTGACAAAAATGGAAGTGTTTTTATAATATTTTCTTAAAATAGCAATTACGGGCATAACATTTTCACAGAACAATCGTCGGTTCTTGCTTTCTCAACGCATGCAAACTATTTAGCAAACTGTGCCATCTTTCTCACTTAAAATTGGGTCAGATCATCAGTCGTAAGATTGCCCCAAAATTAACATCGACAATCAATTATCCGGACAAATGTATAACCGTCTTATAACTTGTATTCTCACCTTAAAATCATAATGTTATCGCCTGAAAACCAGTGTAAACAGCATTGTGTAGTTCTGCAGAAAAAACCATCACATTCGCTTCTTGCAAAACATCGTATTCATAGAACAACTCTGCAATGACGTAATGGGCGCACTCGATTGACCTTGTCATAATTTGGTAGAAAAATCCGCGGTAATGAGGCCCATAAAGGAAATTCTGATCGTTTCGTACACTGGTGTTTTCGCACATGTCGATTTTACCCACAAATTAATATGGGTGCGAAATGGTGTGTAATGGCTTGGGACCGAAATGGCTTGGGGCGTGAAACAATTATTATTTGTTTTTGGATAAGTAGCTCTGCGTTCTTTTTCTATCATGATACATTTTCGCATTCCTTCCTATTTGCTCTGTATTGTAGGCTACATTATGTATTAAACATAAAATGATATTGGAGGAATGGATCATATTGTCTGCATACTTCACACAACAGAGTATTGAAAAACTCTATAGGGGCCTCAAATTATGCGCATGCGCAGTGACAGATACAAGCCCCTGCGTGACGTTTGACGTTGTAAACAACTTGTGGACATAGTTGGGGGGAATGTTTTCAGCAAATTTTAGTAAAATGTTTACCTTAGCGATATATTATTCACACTGGCAAGGAAACAGCAAGCACCTGAGTGACTTAGATGTGTTTGTTGCAAAATCGGATCAAATGAATGCGTTTAATTAACAGCTATTTTCATTTGTCCGATAAATTGATTGTCCGGATAATTGGTATGACCCCTGTAATAGTCTTATAACTTCTATTCTCACATTGAAATCATAAGTTTATCGCCTGTAAACCAGTGTAAACATCATTGTATAATTACAGCACAAAAATATTTACACAATTCCCTAGCATTTGATTGGCCCGTAGCAAGTCTCTGTCCAAAATTTATGTCCCAGTAAACTCCCATGCCGAACTACTTTCCGTAACCGTGAGGCACAGTTAAAATAAGTCTTAAGAAAACGGAAAATAAACACATTTTCTTGATGAATTTATTTCAAATGCTGGAATTATAAGGAATGAATGGCCTTTTTGTTGAATTTATTGGGGATATAAACTTGGAAAAGTCGCGGGAATACTGCACAAGGCCTTCCAGCCTTCGCCCAGTATTCCCGCGACTTTTCCAAGTTTATACCCCGATAAATTCCACAAAAAGGCCATTCATTCCTATAGTAGTTCTGCAGAAAAATCAGTTACCCTTCGCTTCTTGGAAAACACCATATTTAATTATTTATAGAATTTATTGTATTTATAGAACAACTCGGCAATGACTCAATTGTGCACCCCGTGCGACTTTTGATGTTGTAAACAACTTGTGGACAGAGTTGGGGAATGTTTTCAGCAAATTTTACTAAAATGTTTACCATGGCGATATATTCTTCACACTGGTATGGAAACAGAAAGCTCTTTTATGCCCCACCACGATAGTGGAGGGTGCATTTAGTGTTACCCTTGTCCGTCCGTCCCGTCCGTCAGTCCGGGCACACATTAGGGTACTTATGGGGTAGGGGGCGTGGCCTAAGACAATAGAAGACAATGGAACTTATTCCGTACCCCGTAAGCCTATTGTGTCTTACGGGGTATTTCCTTTGATCTTTTATATAGCAAGTACCCCCTAAGGTCCGAAATGTAAGTTCGTCCGTCCGTCCGTCTGTCTGTCACGAAACTTTAACGCTCTGGTAAATGTCTCATAATTTCTTCATCCTTCAACCGATCTGCTTCATATTTCATATACACATTGCTATAATGGTCCTCTACCGCCTTGTGCCAAATCCACGTTCGTCCTGCCCCTGCCAAGCCCAGGGTCAAGGTCACATACTTGGTGCTTCAAAAACTTTAACGCTCAGGTAAATATCTTATAATTTCTGTTCCCTTTCACAGATCAGCTTCATACTTCATATACGCATTGCTCTAATGGTCCTCTACTGTCCTGTCCCAAATCCACGTTCGTCCTGCCCCCGCCAAGCCCAGGGTCAAGGTCACATACTTAGTGCTTCTAAAACTTAAACGCTCAGTAAATATCTTATAATTTCTGTTTTCTTTCACGGATCAGCTTCATACTTCATATACGCATTGCTCTAATGGTCCTTTACCGCCTTGTGCCAAATCTACGTTTGTCCTGCCTCCGCCAAGCCCAGGGCCAAGGTCACATACTTGGTGCTTCAAAAACTTTAACACTCGGGTAAACATCTTATAATTTCTGTTTCCTTCCACGGATCAGCTTCATACTTCATATACGCATTGCTCTAATGGTCCTCTACTGTCTTGTGCCAAATCCACGTTCGTCCTACCCCCAGCTTCATACTTCATATACTTGGTGCTTCAAAAACTTTAAAGCTCGGGTAAAAACAAATGTTTACTTGGAATTTGGCCTCATTTATTATCAAAGCGATATGTGGGGCATCCGTGTTATATGAACACATTTTCTAGTTGTATTCGTTGCAATATCGGATCAAAAGAATTCGCTTAATTAACAGGTATTTTCATTTGTCTGATAAACTGATTGTCCGGATAACTGGTATGACCCCTGTAGGAATTACAAATTTCCGATTATTTACATTTTTTCCAGACGCTCAAGTTAAGGACGTCGCTAACTCGTTACGTTACCCAGTCGGAATGATTTGGCTACTCGAGTATTACTCCTGGACGCCAGACTCCATGCCGTTGAATGAAATCATCCATACTCGTACTGCAGACGTTATTGAACATATCAAATCGCCGTAAGCATGTTAATGGGTGTATTTAAATATAACAATATATTCTTAAAATGTTTCTATAATTATTTTCATCCAATCATTTGCTCATTACATTCGTGTATGCCTTGGTCATGCTGGTGTGTGAATACGGCCAACACACATTCCTCTTTTTAGTCGCTGACTACAACATTGTTTGTCACATTGTTTCTTACATAATTAGTGGTATATTGCATCAGACAATGTTACTTTATTCCATAAACTTCGTATGCTCAAATTGTACACATCCCAGTTGAATTGTTTAAAAAAATAACCTATCTCGAAACTAGGTCATGTCATGTTTACTGCAGCAGCTGCAATTTACTGCTGTGAACGTTGTCCCAAGTTTTAATGCGATACAAGGTAGTTTAGTTGACCGTAAAAGTGTCATTACAAAAGGAAATAAGTTTTGTGGACATATTTAACGCCCATGTACAAAAACAAAGGATAAATGACATTTTCAATGCTGATTTTCCACATTTTTTTCTGTGGTGAATGAACTTATGTGTTTTCCAGAGATACCCCATCGAAAACGGCGGTACAATTCGTGAAATCTTGCGCGCTATGCTTTATATCCGAAGGTGTTCCGAAACATATTGGGTTCCATTTCACATTGATCGACGATAACATTCTCTTAAAGGCATGGCGTCCCGGATAATGCATAAGCTAATCAATTTGTGGGTTTCGTGTTCGACTGCAAGTCTGTGATGATGTATTGAAGTATTTCTAAGGGTAAAAAGTGTCGCCCACGACCCCCGTAATACTAGCACGGCGTTCTTATCCGCTAAGCGAACCGGGCGATTGTGTCTCACCACCACACACCGACACTACACTCCCCCCTTCTTATCCTTTGTGAGCCAGGCATCAACATAACAGCTTCATGAGGAGTATAGCCTGGAACCCAAAGTACACCCAGGCACAATCCTGTCTACTTCTGACACCATTGAAGTATTTATAAGGGGAAAAGTGCCGCCCGGTGTGGGGTTCGAACCCACAAACCCCGTAACACTAGCACAGCGCTCTTTCCCACTGAGGTAACCGGGCGATCGTGTCTCAACACCACAAACGGACACTACAGTATTTTAGCCGTTACACGAAACACCCAAATACAACACACAAATGTAGTCTAAATATAGTCTAAATACATATTTATTATTTAATGTCCGTCCATCACCAACCTTGTAAACTCGTAAAACGTTTAAACCGTACTACCTACATACCTGAAACTTGGTATGTAGCTTCATTATGATGAGTAGATGCGTAAAGTATGTTTCAATTTTTTATTCGACCCCCGGGTAATGGATTATCTCCCCCTTTTCAACTTATAATTTGGCAATTTTGCCTTGTAACTTTTAAACCATAATAGCTGGAGAATCGATACTTTTGATGTACATGTATTTTGTGCGTACTTATTGCCACGAGGGGTGATAACAAATACGTGGACTTTGCTATAGTTTGTTTATTACAAGGTGCAGAATCATGAAACCAATGTACATCTATAAAGTGTGCATGAGTTGGCATATCCATATTTAAAAAATATATGTGTATTTCTGTATCTATAGAAACGAGGGTTCGGCGCAACCCAACTGTTCAAATATTTTGTGCTGCCAAAGAGTAACAGAAATAAAGTATATGACCTTCAAATTCCGCTGAACGCCGTCTGCTGCTAGAGATCAGTCATATTAAACGTTTCTATTTTTAGCTCGACTATTCGAAGAATAAGTAGAGCTTATGTTGTCACCCCGGCGTCGGCGTCACCGTCACGCCTTGGTTAAGGTTTTTAGTCAACCTTGTATATGGAATACTACTGGCCTTACATCCACCATACTTGGACAACTTCATCTCCTAGTGATGTACATCAATAACCCCTGATCTATATTTGACCTTGACCTACATTTCCTCTTGAATTATTTACTTAATTCCCCTTGGTTAAGGTTTTTAGTCAACCTTGGTTAAGGTTTTTAGTCAAGCTTGTATATGGAATACTACTGGCCCTACACCCACCATACTTGGACAACTTCATCTCCTAGTGATGTACATCAATAACCCCTGATCTATATTTGACCTTGACCTACATTTCCTCTTGAATTACTTAGTTAATTCCCCTTGGTTAAGGTTTTTAGTCAACCTTGGTTAAGGTTTTTAGTCAAGCTTGTACATGGAATACTATTGTGCATACAGACACCATACTTGGACAACCTTTTCTCATAGGGATGTACATCAATAACGTACATCAATAACTCCTGATCTATATTTGACCTTCACCTACATTTCCTCTTGAATTACTTAGTTAATTCCCCATGGTTAAGGTTTTTAGTCAAGCTTGTATATGGAATACTACTGGCCCTACACCCACCATACTTGGACAACTTCATCTCCTAATGATGTACATCAACAACCCCTGATCTAGTTTAAACAATATTTTATTTCATATATAGCAGGTTACATATATACAAGACAAGTGATAAAAGGATTAGAAAACAAGCTTCGTAAAAGCTTATGTGAATTCTTCTCCTTGCTTATGTGAATTCTTCTCCTTGCTTATGTGAATTCTTCTCCTTGGATCTGTATTTGGATCTATATTTGACCTTGACCTACATTTCCTCTTCACTTACTTAGTTAATTCCCCTTGGTTAAGGTTTTTAGTCAACCTTGGTTAAGGTTTTTAGTCAAGCTTGTACATGGAATACTCGTATGCGTACAGACACCATACTTGGACAACCTTTTCTCATAGGGATGTACATCAATAACCCCTGATCTATATTTGACCTTCACCTACATTTCCTCTTGAATTACTTAGTTAATTCCCCATGGTTAAGGTTTTTAGTCAAGCTTGTATATGGAATACTACTGGCCCTACACCCACCATACTTGGACAACTTCATCTCCTAATGATGTACATCAACAACCCCTGATCTATATTTGACCTTGACCTACATTTCCTCTTCACTTACTTAGTTAATTCCCCTTGGTTAAGGTTTTTAGTCAACCTTGGTTAAGGTTTTTAGTCAAGCTTGTACATGGAATACTCGTATGCGTACAGACACCATACTTGGACAACATTTTCTCATAGGGATGTACATCAATAACCCCTGATCTATATTTGACCTTCACCTACATTTCCTCTTGAATTACTTAGTTAATTCCCCTTGGTTAAGGTTTTTAGTGAAGCTTGTACATGAAATACTCCTGGCCCTACACCAACCATACTTGGACAACTTCATCTCCTAATGATGTACATCAACAACCCCTGACCTATATTTGACCTTCACCTACATTTAACCTTTAATTACTTAGTTAATTCCCCTTGGTTAAGGTTTTTAGTCAACCTTGGTTAAGGTTTTTACTTAAGCTTGTAGATGGAATACTATTGTGCATACAGACACCATACTTGGATAACTTATTCTCATAGGGATGTACATCAATAACCCCTGACCTATATTTTACCTTCACCTACATTTAACCTTGAAATAATTACTTATTTCCCTTTGGTTAAGGTTTGTACTCAAACTTGCTTAATGTTTATAGTCAAGCTTGTATATGGAATACTCCTGGGCCTACAGCAACCATACTTCGACAACTTCATCTCCTAGTGATGTACATCAATAATCCCTGACCTATATTTGACCTTGACCTACTTTTATACTTGGATTACTTAGTTATTTCCCCTTGGTTAAGGTTTTTAGTCAAGCTTGTATATGGAATACTACTGGGCCTACAGCAACCATACTTAGAAAACTTCATCTCCTAGTGATGTACATCAATAACCCCTGACCTATATCTGACATTGACCTACATTTAACTTTGAATTACTTACTTAATTTCCGTTGGTTAAGGTTTTTAGTCAACCTTGGTTAAGGTTTTTATGCAGGCCACGGCCACCTTGTTTGTCAAGCTATGTGTACATCGACAACCCTCGTAGTCGAGCTATGCTGTTCTCCTACAGCTCTTGTTTGTTTAGATATCATGGTGCGTGTAGTAATAGATTGGATGTCGATTTAAACGCGGTCGTTAAATGTTATTATGCAGAAAACGTAATCCTCAGATCGGCCAAGTGCAATGATACAGTTATGTGTGAATCTAGAGCAAACCTTATACATGTACATGATGTAGTTGATGAAACATTCGAATAATAAATCATCAGTGTGCCGATCGCTGGTATTTAAATTACGTGTCATAAACATTTTTTAAATGGACCGGCGGTGCTTGCGAGCAGCGGAAGGAAACGACCTAAAAGTAAAACAACGTAAAACGCATAGCGCCAATTCATGGGACTATAATGAAAACAACCGACTGTTCACCATAATAGTCGTATATCAAAGTAGATCGACGTCCATTGCGAAACGGCTCAGACGACATGGACATAACATTTGCAGATGAGTAAGGTATATGTCCCTATGAGTTCCCAGTTTACTGACTGATACAGCAATATAATGATGATGGTAGCCTCAACATTGCTGAACGTCACTCACGACAACGTGGCGCTCCTACGTCAGTAACGTCGCGGGGTTGCGCCGACATGCACGAGATGTATGTTTTCCATGCATCAGTGCTAGCTAACTACATGTACTTACATAAGGTACATGGAATTTCTAACCATCATTGCATATTGTATACTTTTCCGGATAATCTAATTTTAAGTTCTGTATCACATAAAATGTTCAATATATAGCGAAAGTCCACGTATTATTTTATTTGATCACGTAGATGCACAAAGTGAATTTCTATTTTTGATACGACACTGCTCCATGTATTTTCTCCATGGTAATGTTTTGGTGGCGTCCTGCTGCTATTGTATTTTTTCATTGCGAATAAATTGACACATGTATATCTTTACAATGTTTAGCAGTCGTCTTTGGCGTTTATCATGAATCTTAACTTTTGAAGTAATAACCGTTATATGTGGCTGCGACTGGCGCTTGTGGGGTTTCCGAGCAGTGTAGATCCAGACCAGCCATCCATCAATTTAGTTTAAACATAGTTTATTGCATATAAGTACAATGGGCTTGGGCTACAAGTTCTCACAACATTAGTTACAGCCCTTACCCAATGAATTACCTCCATCAATGAAACACCCGTCGTGCTTCTAACATGCAATACAGATAATTATCCGGCTACAGATATGCCCTTAGCTGTTGCTGGGATGTTAAACCCTTTTACTGTATCCGGCTACAGAAGTATGCTAATTAATTAGGAGCTACATGTACACTGGCCACATATCACAGAAGCCTCACATCTCCAGTCACAGCGATATATGATTCCAGTGCTCCAGGTAAGGAATTAGTAATTGAGTATGTCACTCCATCATTTCTGAAGCAATTGGGTATTTCAAAATTTTAACTGGTTAAAATAAAATCACACTACTGTTTACACATCAACAGACAGCAATTGTTGAATAGTTTGCTTCGAAATTAAAACATGTCTTGGCATTTCATTAGAATTGTCTCCTTGGAGACAATTCTAATGAAATACCAATATGGATTTTCATGGCAAATAAGAATATAAACAAAATTTATGCTATATTTGTGGTCTGTTTATTGTTTTCTGCAGCATGATAAAGGTACCATAATTTTTTTATTGCTTTTTGATACGCGTTACTTCTGATTTCAATTGGGATTTTGGCAATTTTAATTGGGTATTTAAGCAAATACGTAGCTTATCTGCAGCTCTATTAATCGGAGTCGGTTGTTTCATCATCGTCACGTGATTCAGCATTACTTATACATAGGACTATATTATAACGTTTTACACCAAATCAAACCAGTCATTGTTACAATATGTGCAGTGCATTCTACGTATTGTAACAATGACTAATTTGTGTTTAACATTCAGGGTATATGTTGTATTCCTGTGGCGAGTTGACCATAATTCTTGGAGACATGTTACCAGTGCTGCAGTGACTGTCCTATACCACACGGTATCAATACTATTAATTTTCGCCATTCCCCTTTTTCAGGGCACATGCAAACACCACTACGACAGCAGCTAAACAAGCATACAACCGCATGTGGTGAACGATAACCTTCAAAGTGATTTTGTAAATGATGGATAATACGGAGAAGCAAACACTTAAAACAGAGATGCCGGTTAGCACCGGGGATCGGGATCGTCCCCATACTTGTGCTGTATGTTGCAAAACATTCAAGCAAAGTGGTCACCTCAAACAGCGTAGGGTAATTCACACCGGGGATCGTCCAAATATATGTACCGTTTGTGACAAGTCATTCACACACAGTGGCCACCTGAAACAACGACACATGATACTTCACATGGGTGATCGTCCCCCTACATGTAGCCTTTGTGACAAGACATGTATACACAGTGACAGTCTCAAGACACATATGCTAATTCATACGGAGGATCGTTCCCATACATGTAGTGTTTGTGACAAGACATTTACACACAGTGACAGCCTCAATACACATATGCTAATTCACACGGAGGATCGTCCCCATACATGTAGTGTTTGTGACAAGACATTTACACACAGTGACAACTTCAAGACACATATGCTAATTCACACGGAGGATCGTCCACATACATGTAGTGTTTGTGACAAGACATTCATACACAGTGACAGCCTAAAGACACATATGCTAATTCACACAGAGCATCGTCCCCATACATGTAGCCTTTGTGATAAGACATTCATACGCAGTGGCAGCCTCAAGACACATATGCTAATTCACACGGGGGATCGTACCCATACGTGTAGCCTTTGTGACAAGACATTCACACGCAGTGGTAGCCTCAAGACACATATGCTAATTCACACGGGAGATCGTCCCCATATATGTAGCGTTTGTGACAAAACATTCACAGAGAGTGGCAACCTCAAGAAACATATGCTAATTCACACGGGGGATCGTCCCCATACATGTAGCTTTTGTGACAAGACATTCACAGAGAGTGGCAACCTCAAGAAACATATGCTAATTCACACGGGGGATCGTCCCCATACATGTAGCGTTTGTGACAAGACATTCACACAGCTTGGTAGCCTTAAGAAACATATGCTAATTCACACGGGGGATCGTCCTCATACATGTAGCGCTTGTGACAAAACATTCACAGAGAGTGGTAGCCTCAAGAAACATATGCTAATTCACACGGGGGATCGTCCTCATACATGTAGCGTTTGTGACAAGACATTCACACAGAGTGGTAGCCTTAAGAAACATATGCTAATTCACACAGGGGGTCGTCCTCATACAAGTAGCGTTTGTGACAATACATTCATACAGAGTTGCAACCATATGTTAATTTATACCGGGAATCGTCTCGTTTGTGACAAGAAATTCACAGACAGTGGCAGCCTCAAGAGACATATGCTAATTCACACAGGGGATTGTCCTCATACATGTAGCGTTTGTGACAAGACATTCACACATAGTGGCAACCTCAAGAAACATATGCTAATTCACACGGGGGATCGTCCTCATACATGTAGCGTTTGTGACAAGACATTCATACATAGTGGCAACCTCAAGTGACACGTGCTAATTCACACAGGGGATCGTCCTCATACATGTAGCGTTTATGTCGATATATTCAGACAGTGGCAACCTCAAGAGAAATATGCTCATTCAAACGGGGGATCGTATGGAACGCCATGGCTGTCTTATATGACGATACAGTATTGTATGCAGTCCTGACGTCAATATATGAGCTCATTATGTGTTTATATCGAGTCAAAATGTCAATATATTATATTGTGTCTTTATATTGAGTCAAACGTTCAATATATCATACCAGTATGTCTTTATATTGAGTGAAACTGTCAATATATCATACCATTATGTCATTATATTGAGTCAAACGCTCTATATATCACCATTAGCTCTTATATATCATACTATTATATATGTCTATGTGTGAGACAAACGTTCAATATATCTACCATTATGTCATTATTGAGTCAAAAGATCTATATATCATATCGATTATGTCTTTATATTGAAAGGCAGTAATGTTTCAATATATTCATACCATATTATGTCATGATATGAGTCAAACGTTCAATTATTTCATACACAGATGTTGATCTTTATATTGAGACAAACGGTCCCCCATATTATGCCTACAGTATGGTCAAATATATCCTACCAGTATGTCATTATATTGAGTCGAACGTTCTATATATCATACCAGTATGTCTTTATATTGAGTCAAACGTTCAATATATCATACCAGTATGTCATTATATTGAGTGAAACGTTCAATATATCATACCAGTATGTCTTTATATTGAGTCAAACGTTCAATATATCATACCATTATGTCATTATATTGAGTGAAACGTTCAATATATCATACCATTATGTCTTTATATTGAGTCAAACGTTCAATATATCATACCATTATGTCATTATATTGAGTGAAACGTTCAATATATCATACCAGTATGTCTTTATATTGAGTCAAACGGTCAATATATCATATCATTATGTTTTTATATTGAGTCAAACGTTCAATATATCATACAAGAATGTCTTTATATGGAGTCGAACGTCCAATATATGATACCATTATGTCTTTATATGAAGTCAAAAGTTGATTATATGATAGCATTATGTCTTTATATTTAGCCACAACTTCAATATATTATATCATTTTAACTTTATATTGAGTCGTTTGTTCTTTATATAGATAGGACTTATTTGCAGTAATATTGTTTTACTGTAACACCGGTAAAACAGAAAGGCGCGCATTCCTCCGAGTAAACGTTTTGTGGCCGTCTTCAGTTTGTAACTTTGTTTTGTTTGCTACTGAAGTTTACTGTTCAAGCTCTTGCCAATTCTTTTTATTTGCTGATATAGTGTCACAGGCAGTCATGTTGTGGTCGACAGTGTGGTAAATTAATCTGCAGCGTCCACATGGAAGCAGGTCAAAACGGCCCATAGTCAAACCGGCCCCGAAGTTGGGAATATGGTAAAACGGCCCCAACTAAAACGGCCCCCTATTATATAATTATATTGCTTTTTTCTACATATATATATATGTTCTTAATACAATCTCGTTTATTATTGTAGATGAATATTAAAATATATATACATATATATATATATAATAAACGAGATTGTATTAAGAACATTGATGAAAATTAACTTTAATATGAGGTTTTGAGCTGACGTCATACAGGGTTACTAAAAATCCTGTTACTAAACATAGCTGGCCGTCAGCTTCTTGCTTCGCCGAAGCCATTGTTCCAGAGCGTATTTACATTGCTCGGTGTGTATCAATAATCATTATTATCGGTATTTACTGACAATATCTGATGGGGAAAGAATGTGTGGTAGTTGGTTGTACTAACAGAGATACTGACACACAAGTAGCCTTAACGTGCTGGAAACCAACATTTTTGTCAGCTGATTTGGTATTTTATTGTCGCTTCGTCTCAAAATCGTGTTTTGGCAGCACAGTAGATTTGTCTCAAGCTGAGACGATTCTAATGTGTTTCCATAACATGATTTTAAATAGAAAAATATTTAAAATCAGCAGATGACAATTTTCTTTTTCAGCGTTCTAAGGGTTAAAATTCTTAGGGCTACGATACAATGTATTCAATATAAGAGTAGTGTAACAACAGGTGTTGACCAAGTGGGAAACACAGAGTATATAAAGGCATGTATAATGTTGATATGCATGTTTAATAAAGAATCGAACACTGTGATGTCCACGGTGTCAGTGCAAGTAACTAAAGAGTCTAATATACTGTGTCGTTGACATTCTCAAGGTGTGTGACCCAAGTATTTTTCGAGCCCACTTGCGGAAAGCGTGACAGTAATCACAATGACGTCCGGGTGTCCGTGCGTCCGTCCGTGCGTCCGAAATCTGCGTTAACGTTTTTAAATACCTTATATCTCTGCAGTCCTAAGACACATTGACTTGAAACTTCATATACTTATTAGTCATCATCCATATATTCATGCTGTATCCCACTCATGCGGCCCCTGTTCCAAGGTCAAGGTATGATATATTGAACTTTTGACTCAATATAAAGACATAATGGTATGATATATTGAAGTTTTGGCTAAATATAAAGACATTGGTATAATATATTGAACATTTGACTCGATATAAAGACATACTGGTATGATATATTGAACGTTTGACTCAATATAAATACATAATTATATAATATATTGACATTTTGACTCGATATAAACACATAATGAGCTCATATATTGACGTTAGTACTGCATAAAATACTTTATCGTCATATAAGACAGCCATGGCGTTCCATACGATCCCCGTTTGAATTAGCATAGGATCGTCCTCATACATGTAGCGTTTGTAACAAAACATTCGCACACTGGGCATCCTCAAGGTACATTATGCTAATTCACGCGGGGGATCGTTCCATACATGTTGCGGCTGTGACAAGGCATTCACACATAGTGGCAGCCTCAAGAGACATATGCTAATTCACACGGGGGATCGTCCCCATACATGCAGCGTTTGTGACAAGACATTCACACAGAGTGGCAGCCTCAAGAAACTCATGCTAAATTCACACGGGGGATCGTCCTCGTACGGGGAACGTCCCCATGAATGTAGTGTTTCGACAAAACATTCACACAGAGTGTCAATCCTACTCAGCACATGCTAATCCACACCAGGGGTTGTCCACATACATGTAGCGTTTCTGGTGACACAACCACAACCAGTGCTCCAGATAAGGAATTAGTAATTGAGTATTTTCACTCCGTCATATCTGAAGCAAATGGGGATTCAATATTTTAATTGGGTAAAATAAAATCACACTTCGTCTACTGTTTACACATCAACAGACAGCAATTATTGAATAGTTTGCTTCGAAATGAAAACATGCCTTGGCATTTCATTAGAATTGTCTCCTTGGAGACAATTCTAATGAAATACCAAGATGTGTTTTCATGGAATATAAGAAAAATATGCTATATTTGTGGTATGTTTATTGTTAAAGGCACCACAAATTTGTTATTGCTTTTTGATGCTCGCTACTTCTGATTTCAATTGTGTTTTTGGCAATTTTAATTGGGTGTTTACGCAAATACGCAGCTTATCTGGAGCGCTGAGTGTCCTCAACGACATATGAGCATTCACACTGGGAATCGACCACAATAGTGTCCCAGACCAGTAGCCTATTTCACCAACATTGCAAAGTATATTTTTCTAGCAAAGTATACTTTGAGGGAGTAATCCATTATGTTTCCCGAAATGCATTATTTCATATAGAACTAACGACTGCATATATTTGATGATTACAAGTATGCAGAATGATCATTATATTGAATTTATTACATTATCACAGCCAAAATGGCTGTGACAATGTAATAAATTCAGTATAATAAAAATTAATAAATTTATCCTTAAATCCCTAAAACTTCTCCCTCAAACTGTACTTAGCAAGAAAAGTATACTTTGCAATGTTGGTGAAATAGGCTACAGGGGTCGGACATATCTGTGCTCGCTGTCTTGAGACATTCACTCCTAGCACAACGCTGAAACAATATAATGGCCATCCCGAGCGGTGAAATCGACATAAAATAGCAACCATTATCAACATGTATCCATCTTTACCGCGTGTCGTCTGTATATGTGTTTGTGGGTGGTGGTCGGGAGAACGAGACGGCGTAAATTAACGGTAGGGTTTCCTCCTTATAGGAATCACGATTTGCCGGGTTTGACCCTCAGGTACGTTTTTATCTTTGGCTCTTTTGTTACCTGGGAGTTGAATTGGGTTATTGCCCATTATAAAAATAGTAACATTATTACTGATCCTACTGCTTTTTGGAGGGGCCAAGTGATTCTGGTGTGGCGAGAACCTGGAATCATATCAGGATCATTCTGATTTCAGGGCTGAATATATAGTTTTGTTATTGTAAATATTCTGTTCTGATTTTGGGATTTTCCCCCCATTTGTATATGTACTTGAATATGTGCATGTACTTGTGCAGGTAATATATGGGATTTAGTACTAAACCCATTGACACGGCCTTAAATGACATTAGCTGTTGATAGGCCGTTAAACCCCAACAAACAAACACAACTGTATATGTGTTTAAGATGAGACAGAGGAGCAGACTTAGTCCTTTCAATCATACAGACCATAAAGCCAGCATTGGTATATATATGATGTAGATCCTGGGGACAGTTTCACTAAACTTCATACAACTAAAATGTTCGTAAGTGCAAATTTAGGGTCGTCTGGAAATTTAAATTGATGGATTTACATGTATTGAGCATAGGCTGCATATGCAGCCTATGCTCAATAAATGTAATTCCAATAATTGTTTGCTAGAAAACATTGTTAACGTGACATTTACAGACGATCCTAATTTTGCACTGGCGAACATTTTAGTCGTACGAAGATTAGTGAAACGGGCCCCAGATGAGTCGGCTCGTAACCAGCAGTTTCATGAAGATCTACAGTATTTAGCAGGATTTTCAGACTTTTTAAAACAAATACTATACTATTCCTCGTATGATTTACGAACTAGTCAAGAACAATGCATTAGCCAGTCTATGCCATTTACTTAGGCGTGAATGGGTTAAGTAAGTTATGGACAGCCACCCCAGAGAACTGAATAATAAATACTTGTGTTTATATGGATATACTCGCGTATAGTAGCAGGGGCAAACACCATATGGTAATACATACTGAGAAACGATCATACACGTTATGATAATGCCACCCGAAAAATATACGTAATAGTGCTGACCTTGTTTTCGTGAACAAACTAATTAATTAAATCTTTATCGGTCGAGCAGATTTTCGAAAACTTTAATAATTGTGTTTATACTTCATCCCGGGGGCTATGATGCTGTGGGGATGATACTCCCTCTTGTGACATATGTTATATGGACAACGGTGGACCAAGCCCTGATTTGTGGTGTTTTTTGTTCCCTAAGTTATATGTTTTTTCTGTGGGTTTGTTGCATGTGTGGGGTGTGGTCCGTTTTTAATTTCCCCCTTTTTAGGTGATACGGGTTTGTTTAGGGGCTAAATGTTGGGTCTGTGTTGGTGGGCTGGTCCCACCGTCGGCAAGTCCCATTATACTTCAGGGCTTCAGATAAGGAATTAGTAATTGAGTATTGTCACTCCATCATTTCTGAAGCAATTGGGTATTTCAAAAATTTAATTGACTAAAATCAAATCACACTACCGTTCACACACCAACAGACCGCAATTATTGAATAGTTTGCTTCGAAATGATAACATGTCTTGGTATTTCATTAGAATTGGAGACAATTGTAATGAAATACCAAGATGTGTTTTCATGGACAATAAGAACAATATGCTTTGGCCTGTTTATTGTATTCTGCAGCATGTTAAAGGTACCACAAAATTTGTATTGCTTTTTAATACTCGCTAATTCTGATTTAAATTGGGTTTTTGGCAATTTTAATTGGGTATTTAAGCAAATACGCAGCTGATATGGAGCCCTGTTATACATTGGCTGTGCGAATGTTTATCAATGTAAATTATTTACATGTACAGAGGATCTTACATGAGTGATGATTTGATGTGATATTTGTTTAACGAGTTTAATTATTTCATAAGAAACGAGGCTATGCCAAGTTTCATACGGTATCAGTCAACACGTTTGATAAATATCATATTAAATCAATACAAATGTTAGATTTTATTTATTGCATAAGCACATCACAATATGTTGAAGCTGTAATGACCACCTATCGTGTTTTCAGTACCTGCCTCATTTGCATATTTTTCACACAAGTGTACATTTTATTATGATTTTTGATTACACTGTGTTATTAAACTGTGAAAGTCTATTTTATGTTTGTTTATTGGTGTTTAACGGCCCATCAACAGCTAAGGCCGGGCCGGGCAAAAGGGTTCGATCCCGTTTTAACCTGTTGAGGATCCCAAAATAACAATGGAATATTTACATCGAGAAAAAGTATATTCAGCCCTGAAATTAGAATAACCTGACCTGGTGCCAGGTCCATACCACACCAGTCACTTGGCCCCTTCCCCTAAAATAGGATTACGAATAATCGCAATACTCACATAAGGGGTATAACCAGATTCAACTGTCGCATACAAAATTCCAAAGACGTATGTGAGGGCCAAACCAGGTCTCCAGTCAGGATTCCAGTAAGGATGAACCCCGATCGTTAAATTACCCATCGCAGGCTCCCACCTGCCACCCACGAAAGTCTGTTTTATACAATAATAATTATGTTCATATAATAATTCATTTTATCCCGTCAACACAGTACGTATGTGCCGTGAAACACGGTGCCGTGAAACATTTTTGATATCCAGTCAATACATTTTTTGCATTTTACAGCCATTTGTAGGTATTGACGGGATAAATAGAATAGTAGGTTAGTGCCGTGAATGGGAAAACGTATCTGGCGCGGCACGGAAACGGGATGTGCTCGGCAGAGCCTCGCCCATCCCGTTCCCTGAGCCTTGCCAGATATTTTTTCCCATTCACGGCACTAACCTACTATTCTCTATCTATTTTCCTTATTTCTGATCCAAAATATATGTTGTGACTACTCATTTGAACCGTCTCGGCGAGACGGTTCAAATGAGTGGTCACAACATATACTTCTGATGAGAAATAAAGAAATTCTTGAGCCTTGCCGGATATTTTTTCCCATTCACGGCACTAACCTACTATATATTCTCTATATTTGTCGTGTCTCTTGCTGAATACGGATCATTGTTTGGAACTATATTATTCACTTGTTTTCTAGGGGCATTAATCAATGAGAAGGCACGAATCCATGAGAAATGGGGCTATACCTAACAGTCAGGGGCGGCGGAAGTGGGGGGGGGTGGTTGGGGCCCTGGCCCCCCCCCACCCCTATGATTGTATTGGGGAGGCCTGGCCCCCTCAATAATTCTACATCTTATAATATATTATAAAGCACATTTTCTCATCCTCAAACTTGCTGAGAATGCAGGAAATGGCGTTTCAGGGAAGGAACATGCTACCGGAACCCCCAAGCAACATATCAGGCCCTTTCGGCCCTCAAGACTGCCCCCCACCCCCCACGAAAAAAAAGAAATAGTAATTCCGGTTCCGCCGCCTATGACAGTTAGAAGTGTGTTGCTATTTTCAAAGGTTCTAATGTATAGAAGAGAAATAGCATGACCTAGAAAAACAAATGTAAAACACTACAGGTCCCGTCTTGGAACGGTCAGTAACAACAATTTCCAAAGTATTTGTCAATCCACGTGTTTATATCACAATTGTCTATTATCAATGAACATTATTGTTCTGTATAGTATCAAGTGTGGTTATATTTCGAGTCGTAATCTGATAATTTAAAACTATTGTATCGCTTGTATGTTTAATGGGTGGGGCGTTCAATGTCAAACTTTCAAGGTTAAGCTACCACTTTCAATCTGCTATCATAAAGTAAATTAAACTAGAGATGTACATCAGTTCAAAACTATATGTCCCTTTGAGCGGTACCGATGTGTCAAAATCTGGGGGCCGTTTCACTATTAATCGTACGACTAAAATGTTTTTGTAAGTGCAAAATTATGATAGTCTGTAAATTTCACATTGACACTGTTTTCTTGTAAACAATTACTGGATTTACATTTATTATGCAGCCTATGTTCAATAAATGTAAATCCATCAATTAACATTTCCAGGCGATCATAATTGTCCGCTTGCGAACATTTTAGTCGTACGAAGTTTAGTGAAACGCACCCCTGGGTCCTAAATCATGGACTAATAGTACCGCATAGATGACGTGCATTCAAACGACGTTCTCCAGCTATTTCCTTGTTTTCATAACAATAATAATTCATAGGGAATATAATTAAGGAATACCAGATGGCCGCGGTCCGTATGTCGAGCCCTCCGAGGCATTTGAATGTACATGTATTTTTAAAAACTTTAACGCAGATTTCGGACGTACGGACGCACGGACGGACACCCGGACGTCATTGTGATCACTATGTCTCGCTTTCCGCAAGCGGGCTCGACACAAACCATGGGCTGTTGCGTTTACTGGAGTGTACAATACCCTCGCAAACTTTAAATATACCAGGGCCCGGTTGTTCAAAACACCAGTTAGCTTAACGGACTGTTAAATCCTTAACGGACTGTTAAATCCTTAACTGAATGGTTAAAATCTCTGTTAAAACAGAGATTTTAACCATTCAGTTAAGGATTTAACAGTCCGTTAAGCTAACGGATGTTTTGAGCAACCGGGCCCAGGCAACTGTATTGAACTCCACAGTAAAGGCAGCAGCCCATGGTTGTTATCAAGCCCGCGTGCGGAAAGCGAGACATAGTGATCACAATGACGCCCGCGTGTCCGTGCGTCCGAAATCTGCGTTAAAGTTTTTAAATATCTTATATCTCTGCAGTCCTTTGACTGCAGTCCTTTGTCAGATTGACTTGAAACTGTGTATGCTTATTGGTCATCATCCATATATTCATTCTGTGACCCACTCATGCGGCCCCTGTGTCGCTAGGTCAAGGTCAAATGGCATAGAAGTTTGCGTTAAAGTTTCTGTCAAAATTTGCGTTAAAGTTTTCACATAGTATACCTACTATCTCTGTAACCGTCAGTCAGATTTGCTTGAAACGTCATATGCTTATTGGGCATCATCCATATATTCATTCGGTGTCCCACTCATGTGTTAAAAGTGTTTACGTACCTTATATCTACACAGCATAAGCTTACTCCAATTTACTTCCAACTTCCAATACTTCCTTTTCATCATCCATATTTTCATTCCATAGCCTGCCCATATGGTCCACATGCCCAAGGTCAAGGTGAAATGACTTTGCAATTTGTGTTAAAGTTTTTACATACCTTATATTATATCCACAGCATAAGCTTACTCCAATTTACTTCCAATTTCCAATACTTCCTTTTCATCATCCATATTTTCATTCCATAGCCTGCCCATATGGTCCACATGCCCAAGGTCAAGGTCAAATGACTTTGACATTTGTGTTAAAAGTTTTTACATAACTTATATATCCACAACACTTAATTCAAACTTCAAATAAATACACTCCGAGACCATCAAATGCCTCGGCGCGCTCGACATGCGGGCCGCGGCCATCTGGTATTACTTATATTTACACTTCATTTTCTGATAGATTGCAAAATGTAAATAAGCCAATATGGCGTTAAAATTAAATCTTGTTTTACGTCATTTTGTCGCAATTGCTGGAACAGCAACGTTACTGGTCAATAGTGTGACGTTATTGACAACGACAATGAACGTCATGTATTTTAATAACGTCAAACAAACTTTAACGAATCCACAACGTCGCGCGACGTCACGTGGGGCTAATATAATGTACAGGGATATAAACGCAATACGTTGAATGGGCGTTTCCATTATGAATGTAAGGACAGTGTGCATATTTATGTGTAACTATCAAGTGTTACCCATAACCGCATGTGCCACAGTTATATAATTATACCACAGCTTAAAGGTACATTCCCACTCAGTGGGCACAAAATGTTTTTTTATAGGAATTAAATAATAAGTGTATAATGGCGTCACTATTCCACCAGTTCTAAAAACTACTGTATAATTCAGTACAATTCAGTATTCATTGTTGATCCATGTATATTGTTTCTTGCACGTATATTGTATATATTTCCTTGTCGACGAGAAACTATTTCGTTTAAGTCAATAAATATTATTCTATTCTATTCTAAAAAATTGCGAGTGCCCGCTATACAGATCATAATCATTTAGTAATATTTATTTGACCGGTAGTCACGCGCGGTGGTATTAGGCTGTTTTCATATGCAAATGTGGCATGATATTATTTAATTATTTATACTAATTAAATGCGTCACCTGAAGAAAATAATAGTAATGGTGAATTAATGTTTATTTTGCCAGCAAAATGTTTACGGATGATGTCTCAGATATAAAGAACAGTTTGTGCCTACTGAGTGGACTTGTCTCTTTAATATGTTTTACATTGTACATGTACATTTGTATTAATTTCTTTGCCATTATGAATTAATAGATGTTGCATTATAATTATACATGTACCAAATTTGGACAAAATCCGTCAATAATTTGCGAAAAACAACCAGTTTCTCAATAGTTTACGAACAGCCCTCGTATATATGTCTGACAGCTGGTCTGGGACACTATTGTGGTTATGGAGGAGCACATTTCCTGTGATTTCCACTCGTGATATTTCCCCAGTCTGAAGAAGCTTGTGCTGCTCCAGGCCGTTACTCCGTGAGAATGCTTTGTCACACAGAGTAAACGTTATAAATGGTTGATTGCAGGTGTGTAGAGCATATAGTGTTTCCCCCAGACTGAACAAATGGAAGGGCGCTCGTTGACAAAAACGAAGCACTTTTTTCACTAACAAAAAATATCTCAACAGAAACAGAAAATAAATCTGGACATCATATTGGTATGTCAGAATATTTGGTTTATATAATAGTACCGTATATTGCTATAGCCATAGGTCTACCCGCTCCATAAGTCGAGGCCCCAATTGAGAAAAAAATCTCGGGCCTAGTTGCGAACGGTAACAGAGCTCCAGATAAATACCCAATTAAAATTGCCAAAAACCCAATTGAAATCAGAAGTAGCGAGTATCAAAAAGAAAAAACAAATTTGTGGTGCCTTTATCCTGCTACAGAAAACAATAACCAGACCACAAATATAGCAAAAAAAAATATTTTCCATGAAAACACATCTTGGCATTTCATTAGAATTGTCTCCAAGGAGACAATTCTAATGACATGCCAATACATGTTTTCATTTCGAAGCAAACTATTCAATAATTGATGTCTGTTGATGTGTAAACAGTAGTGATTTTATTTTATCCAATTCAAATATTGGAATACCCAATTCCTTCAGATATGATGGAATGAAAATACTCAATTACTAATTCCTTATCTGGAGCCCTGGTAACTCTTGCCATTTTTCTCCCATACCGTCCGTAGCTACAATTACAATTCCACTCATAGTTCCTCTGCAGAATAGCCAATCAGATCTGATTCGCACTTTAGCAAGTTAATTGGCGTGTGCAGTCTGGGCGATCGCCCGGTGTGAATGAATGGGATGTGTTGGTTGAGTTTGAAAATTGGTGTGAAGGAGTTCGCAAAGACTATATGTATAGGATAGATTGCCAGTGTGAATTAGCATGTGTTGTTGAGGATGTCTCGTCAGAATCGCTACATGTATGTGGACGATCCCCCGTGTGAATTAGCATGTGTCTCTTGAGGCTGCCCCTCTGTGTGAATATCTTGTCACACATGGTGCATGTGTGAGGTTGATCCCCTGTGTGAATTAGCATGTGTTCCTTGAGGGTGCCACCCAGTGTGAATGTCTCGTCACAAACGCTACATGTATGAGGACGATCCCCCGTGTGAATTAGCATATGTTTAATGAGGTTGCCACTGTCTGTGAATGTTTTGTCACATACGCTACATGTATGGGGACGATCACCTGTGTGAATATGCATGTGCCGTTTGAGGTTGCCATTGATTGTGAATGTCTTATCACATACACTACATATATAAGGACGATACCCCGTGTGAATTAGCACGTGTTTCCTGAGGCTACCATTCTGTATGAATGTCTTATCACAAACGCTACAAGTATGAGGACGATCCCGTGTGTGAATTAGCATGTGTGTCTTGAGGTTGCCCCTCTGTGTAAATGTCTTGTCACAAACGCTGCATGTGTGAGGACAATCCCCCCGTGTGAATTAACATATGATCCTTGATGTTGCGACTCTCTGTGAATGTCTTGTCACATAGGCTACATCTATGAGGATGATCCCCCGTGTGAATTAGCATGTGCTGCTTAAGGTTGCCACTCTGTGTGAATGTCTTGTCACAAACGCTGCATTTGTGAGGACGATCCCCCGTGTGAATTAGCATATGTTTCTGGAGGCTACCACTCTCTGTGAATGTTTTGTCACAAACGCTACATGTATGGGGACGATCCCCGATGTGAACTAGAAATGGACGCTTGTCGACAAGCCCATGTGTATCCCCCTCCCCAGATACACAAGTAGTTTGAAAAAAGGGTGTTCGAGTTATGCTCCGGAGACAAAATCAGTGACGGAAAAAACGAAGGGAAATAACTAAAAAAATAGTGATGCAAGAGTTGTCATTCTTGCGTGACACACCTTTAGGCTTGTGGTCTATGCATGTGTGAAGTTTCATGTAAATATTCCAAAGGGTGTTCGAGTTATGCTCCGGACACGAAATCAGTGCACGAAACAACAAAGGGAGATAACTAAGAAATTAACGACGCAAGAGTTGTCATTCTTACGTGCGACACACCTTTGGGTCGTCTTCTATGAATGTGTGAAGTTCAATAAACTAGAAAATGTGTTCATAGAACACGGATGTCCCACATATCGCTTTGATAATAAATGAGGCCAAATTCCAAGTCAAAATTTTCTTTAACCTGAGCGTTAAAGTTTTTGAAGCACCAAGTATGTGACCTTGACCCTGGGCTTGGCGGGGGCAGGACGAACGTGGATTTGGCACAGGGCCGCAGAGGACCATTAGAGCAATGCGTATATGAAATATGAAGATGATCCATGAAAGAAAACAGAAATTATAAGATATTTAC
This sequence comes from Conchocele bisecta, assembly GCA_029237695.1. Lineage (NCBI taxonomy): Eukaryota > Metazoa > Mollusca > Bivalvia > Lucinida > Thyasiridae > Conchocele > Conchocele bisecta. The sequence goes on from CM055279.1 coordinate 39,925,238, forward strand.
CCGAGCGTTAAAGTTTTTGAAGCACTAAGTATGTGACCTTGACCCTGGGCTTGGCAGGGGCAGGACGAACGTGGATTTGGCACAGGGCTGTAGAGGACCATTAGAGCAACGCGTATATGAACTATGAAGTTGATCCGTGAATGGAAAGAAAAAGTTATAAGATATTTACCTGAGCGTTAAAGTTTTTGAAGCACCAAGTATGTGACCTTGAACCTGGGATTGGCGGGGCAGGACGAACGTGGATTTGGCACAAGGCGGTAGAGGACCATTAGAGTAATGCGTATATGAAATATGAAGATGATCCATGAAAGAAAACAGAAATTATAAGATATTTACCCGAGCGTTAAAGTTTTTGAAGCACCAAGTATGCAACCTTGACCCTGGGGTTGGCGGGGGCAGGACGAACGTGGATTTGGCACAGGGCGGTAGAGGACCATTAGAGCAATGTGTATATGAAATATGAAGCTGATCCGTGAAAGAAAACAGAAATTATAAGATATTAACCCGAGCGTTAAAGTTTTTGAAGCACCAAGTATGTGACCTTGACCCTGGGATTTGCGGGGGAAGGACGAACGTGGATTTGGCACAGGGCGGTATTGAACCATCAGAGCAGTGTGTATATGAAATATGAAGCAGATCGGTCGAAGGATAAAGAAATTATGAGACATTTACCCGAGTGTTAAAGTTTTGTGACGGACGGACGGACGGACGGACCGACGGACGGGAGGACGGGACGCACGTTCCTACGAATGGATACTTGTTGGGTTTTTACTGTATAAAAATACCCAACAAGAGTACCCAACACTATCCTAACCCTACCCAATAAGATCCCCGTACGCTTACAACAAGTACCCATTCGTGTGTGCGGACGGACGGACGGACGGACGGACAAGGGTAACACTAAATGCCCCCTCCACTATCGTGGTGGGGCATAAACATATTCCAAAGGGTGTTCGAGTTATGCTCTGGATACAAAATCAGAGCACGAAACAACAAAGGGAGATAAGTAAACAAGAATTCCGCGGAATCAGATGCCTCGCCTTGTCCCGCCTTGACCTCGAGCCTGGGCCCGAAAGCAATTTTCACTGGCCCGAACATATTATACAATTATTGACTGGTGAGCCATAGAATATCAGATTATATTCTATGGCTCACTAGTCAATAATTGTTTTATTATATGATAATAGTCTGTATATAGCACTTACGACCTTATGCTACTAGACAAAAATTGAAAAAGAATTTGAACAAGAGGCCCAAATGGGCCTGTATCGCTCACCTAAAAGCCTCCATAGTGGTTATGTTGATTTCACAAAGACTCTTCACTTACAACTTCAAATGTTCCACAGAATTTGTTGGTACCTTCTGATCTAACATATATTGCGAATGTGCCACCATATGAACAAATCTGAATCAGCGTTAACTATCGATCATTCATACAAAGTTTCGTCGAAATCGGCCTGGCGGTTTGTGAGAAGAAGATTTTTTGACAATTTGACCTACTTTTCATCGGCGGACATCTTAGATTTGGTGATGACCTCCATTTTGACAAAAATTAACAGGCTTCACCAACACACCATTTCAGTTAAGTTTGGTCAATATCGGCCAAGCAGTTCACAAGAAGAAGTCCTTTGAAAGCTTTAGTAAAAGAACAACCTTTTGACCTGTCGGTGGCCATTTTGGATGACGTAATCATCTGATTTAGGCAAAAAATGTTCCAGAGTGATCGTCTCGTCAATACCTTCGATTTGATATATTACACGACTATATTCGGTTAAAAATAAAATTTGACCCCTATTTGACCCCTCGGGCAACGCCCATTTTTGACCCACGGGCCACCATATAAACAAATCTGAAACAGCGCTAATTATCGATCATTCATACCCAGTATCGTCGAAATCGGCCTGGCGGTTCGTGAGAAGAAGATTTTTTAAGAATTTGACCTACTTTTCCATGGCGGCCATATTGGATTATCGATGACCTCCATTTTAACAAATCTTAAATGGCATCACCCATATATCATCTCTGTGAAGTTTAACCAATATCGGCTCAGCAGTTCGGGAGAAGAAGATGATTGAAAATGTTCACGGACGGACGACGGACGACGGATGACGGACGACGGACGACGGACACTTTGCCATAACAATAGCTCACATGAGCTTTGCTCAGGTGAGCTAAAAAAAAAATGAATTTTTTTTTTTAAAAATAATAATGCTTCCTACTGGAGCCCAGAATTTTTTTTTAATAGTCCTATATTTATCTACATATATCTGCACAGGTCCACATAATGCCACTATATTTTAAGCACAGTTTACGGAAATGTAATATACACAAAAAATAAAAATAATAATGCTCGCTACTGGAGCCCAGAATTTTTGTTAAAAGTCCTATATTTATCTACATATATCTGCACAGGTCCACATACTGCCACAATATTGTCAACACAGTTTACGGAAATGTAATAATGTACCTGTATAAATTACCTGTAATAAGTTAGTGGTCAGTTAAAAAATTGAAAAAGAATGTAAAAAAAAAAATGTAAAAAAAAAGTTAAATTTAAAAAAAATAAAAGAATAATGCTCCTTACTGGAGCCCAGAATGTTTTTTAATAGTCCTATATTTACAGTCACTGCATGTATGGCGACGATCCCTAGTGAGAATTAGCATGTACTGTCTGAGGTTGACACCGCATGTGAACGTCTTTCACAAACACTATATGTATACGTTGCATGTATGAGGACGATCCCCTGTGTGAATTAGCATTTGTCTCCTGAGGCTGCGACTATGTGTGAATGTCTTGTCACAAACGCTACATGTATGAGGACGATCCCCCGTGTGAATTAGCATATGTGTCGTGAGGTGGCCACTCTGTGTGAATGTCTTGTCACAAACGCTACATGTATGAGGACGATCTCCCGTGTGAATTAGCATATGTGTCTGGAGGTTGCCACTATGTGTGAATGTCTTGTCACAAACGCTACATGTATGAGGACCGTCCCCCGTGTGAATTCGCTTATGTTCCTTTAGACTGCCAATAACTGTGATTTGTTTATCACAAACGCTGAAAATATGAGGAAGATCCCCCGTGTGGATTAGCATATGTATATTGAGGTTGTTACTCTGTGTGAATGCCTCGTGACAAACGCTACATGTACGAGGACGACCACGCGTGTGAGTTAGCATATGTTTATTGAGATGGCCCCTCTGTGTGAATGTCTTGTCACAAACGCTACATGTATGATGACGATCCCCCTTGTGAATTGGCATATGTGTCTTGAGGTTGCCACTATGTGTGAAAGTTTTGTCACAAACGCTACATGTATGAGGACGGTCCCCCGTGTGAATTAGCATATGTGTGAATGTCTTGCCACAAACGCTACATGTCAGGGACGATACCCCGTGTGGATTAGCATATGTCTCTTGAGGTTGTTACTCTGTGTGAATGCCTCGTCACAGACGCTACATGTATGAGGACGATCCCGTGTGTGAATTAGCGTATGTTTATTGTGGTTACCACTCTGTGTGAATGTTTCGTCATACATGAGGACGATCCCCCGTGTGAACTAGAAATGGACGCTTGTCGACAAGCGCATGTGTATCCCCCTCCCCAGATACACAAGTAGTTTGAAAAAAGGGTGTTCGAGTAGTTATGCTCCGGAGACAAAATCAGTGACGGAAAAACAAAAGGAGATAACTAAAGAATTAGTGATGCAAGAGTTGTCATTCTTGCGGTACACACCTTTAGGGTCGTGGTCTATGCATGTGTGAAGTTTCATGAAAATATTCCAAAGGGTGTTCGAGTTATGCTCCAGACACGAAATCAGTGCACGAAACAACAAAGGGAGATAACTAAGAAATTAACGACGCAAGAGTTGTCATTCTTACGTGCGACACACCTTTGGGTCGTCTTCTATGCATGTGTGAAGTTTAATAAACTAGAAAATGTGTTCATAGAACACGGATGTCCCACATATCGCTTTGATAATAAATGAGGCCAAATTGCAAGTCAAAATTTTCTTTTACCTGAGCGTTAAAGTTTTTGAAGCACCAAGTATGTGACCTTGACCCTGGGCTTGGCGGGGGCAGGACAAACGTGGATTTGGCACAGGGCGGTAGAGGACCATTAGAGCAATGCATATATGAAATATGAAGCTGATCCGTGAAAGAAAACAGAAATTATAAGATATTTACCTGAGCGTTAAAGTTTTTGAAGCACTAAGTATATAATGTTAACCCTGGGCTTGGCGGGGGCGGGACGAACGTGGATTTGGCACAGGGCGGTAGACGACCATTAGAGCAACGCATATATGAAAGATGAAGTTGATCCGTGAATGGAAAGAAAAATTATAAGATATTTACCTGAGCATTAAAGTTTTTGAAGCACCAAGTATGTGACCTTGACCCTGGGATTGGCGGGGGAGGACGAACGTGGATTTGGCACAGGGCGGTAGAGGACCATTAGAGCAATGCGTATATGAAATATGAAGATGATCCATGAAAGAAAACAGAAATTATAAGATATTTACCCGAGCGTTAAAGTTTTTGAAGCACTAAGTATGTGACCTTGACCCTGGGCTTGGCGGGGGCAGGACGTACGTAGATTTGGCACAGGGCGGTAGACGACCATTAGAGCAACGCGTATATGAAATATGAAGTTGATCCGTGAATGGAAATAAAAATTATAAGATATTTACCTGAGCGTTAAATTTTTTGAAGCACCAAGTATGTGACCTTGACCCTGGGATTGGTGGGGCAGGACGAACGTGGATTTGGCACAGGGCGGTAGAGGACCATTAGAGCAATGCGTATATGAAATATGAAGATGATCCATGATCCATGAAAGAAAACAGAAAGTATAAGATATTTACACAAGCGTTAATGTTTTTGAAGCACTAAGTATGTGACCTTGACCCTGGGCTTGACGGTGGCAGAACGAACGTGGATTTGGCACAGGGCGGTAGAGGACCATTAGAGCAATGCGTATATGCGTGTTCGAGTTATGCTCTGGATACAAAATCAGAGCACGAAACAACAAAGGGAGATAAGTAAACAAGAATTCCGCGGAATCAGATGCCTCACCTTGTCCCGCCTTGACCTCGAGCCTGGGCCCGAAAGCAATTTTCACTGGCCCGAACATATTATACAATTATTGATTCTATGGCTCACTAGTCAATAATTGTTTTATTATATGATAATAGTCTGTATATAGCACTTACGACCTTATGCTACTAGACAAAAATTGAAAAAGAATTTGAAAAAAAAAAATGAAAAAAAAAAATGGAAAAAAAGTTTAAAAATTAAAAATAATAATGCTTGCTACTGGAGCCCAGAATTTTTTTTAATAGTCCTATATTTATCTACATATATCTGCACAGGTCCACATAATGCCACAATATTTTCAACACAGTTTACGGAAATGTAATATAATCATTTACCTGTATAAATTACCTGTAAGTGGTCAGTGGTCAGTTGCACATGCTAGCAACATGCACAGGTGAATAGTCTATATATAGCACTTACGACCTTATGCTACTGGACAAAAATTGAAAAATAATTTGAAAAAAAAAATGAAAAAAAAAAAATGAAAAAAAAAAAAATGGAAAAAAAAAGTTTAAAAATAATAATGCTTGCTACTGGAGCCCAGATTTTTTTTCCAGTCAAATTGAAAAATAATTTGAAAAAAAAAAATGAAAAAAATAATGAAAAAAAAAAAAAAAAAAAAATGACAAAAAAAGTTTAAAAATAATAATGCTTGCTATTGGAGACCAGATTTTTTTTTTAATAGTCCTATATTTATCTACATATATCTGCAGAGGTCCACATAATGCCACAATATTTTCAACACAGTACCCAATGTAGTGATTTACCTGTATAAATTACCTGGTCAGCAGTGGTCAAGCACTGGACATCTGCACATGCTAGCCCATGCATAGCACATGGTTCTCCCAGTTTCTATTGTTCTCTCTACAGGTAAGGTGTACAGAGCACACGAGAAAATGTATACAGAGCAGACGAGAAAACAGGTCTTCATGCATTATTGTCCAGTTTGTAGAGTGCGCAAAACAAAAAAGGGAGATAACTGAAAAATTAGCTACGCAAGAGTTGTCATTCTTGTGCGCGATACACCTCCGGGTCGTGGTCTATGCATGTGTGAAGTTTCATGAAAATATTCCAAAGGGTGGTCGAGTTATGCTCCGGACAGGAAATCAGTGAGCGAAAACAAAAAAGGGAGATAACTCAAAAATTAGCTATGCAAGAGTTGTCATTCTTGTGCATGACACACCTTCGGTTCGTGGTCTAATTGAATGTGTTAAGTTTCATAAAAATATTCCAAAGGGTGGTCGAGTTATGGTCAATCAGTGCGCGAAACAAAAAAGGGAGATAACTAAAAAATTAGCTATGCAAGAGTTGTCATTCTTGTGCGCGACACACCTTCGGGTCGTGGTCTATGCATGTGTGAAGTTTTCATGAAAATATTCGAAAGGGTGGTGGAGTTATGCTCCGGACACGAAATCAGTGCGAGAAACAAAAAAGGGAGATAACTAAAAAATTAGCTATGCAAGAGTTGTCATTCTTGTGCGCGACACACCTTCGGGTCGTGGTCTATGCATGTGTGAAGTTTCATGAAAATATTCCAAAGGGTGTTCGAGTTATGCTCCGGACAAGAAGTGTCTATGGCGGACGCGGACCGCGGACGCGGACGCGGCGCACGCGGACGCGGACGCGGACGCGGACGCGGACGCGGACGCGGCGCGCTGTCAAATCCATAGTATCCCCCGACGGTGTCCGGGGGATACAATTAGCATATGAGTTTTGAGGCTACCACTAAGTGTGAATGTTTTGTCACAAATGCTGCATATATGATGGCGATCTCCCTTGTGAATTAGCATATGTTTCTTGAGGCTGCCACTCTGTGTGAATGCCTTGTCACAAATGATACATGTATGAGGACGCTCCCCCGTGTGAATTAGCATATGTCTCTTGAAGCTGCCACTATGTGTGAATGTCTTGTCACAAACGCTACATATATGAGGACGATGCCCAGTGTGAATTAACATATGTCCATTGAGGTTACCACTGTGGGCGAATACTTTGTGGTAAACTGTACTTGTATGGGGACGATCGCCAGTGTGAATTAGCATATGTTGCTCGAGGTCGTCACTCCGTGCAAATGTCTTGTCACAAACGCTACATGTATGGGGACGATCACCTGTGTGAATTAGCATGTGCCGTTTCAGGCCGCCATAGTCCGTAAATGTCTGATTGCAAACACCACATATTTGGGGACGATCCCCGGTGTGAATTAGTATATGTCTCTTGAGGTCGCCACTCCGTGCGAATGTCTTGCTACAAACGCTACATGCATGGGGACGATCACCTGAGTGAACTAGCATGTGCCGTTTGAGATTGCCGCAGTCCGTAAATGTCTGGTCGCAAACACCACATATATTGGGACGATCACCTGTGTGAATTAGCATGTGCTGTTTAAGGCTGCCTCTCTGTGTGAATGTCTTGTCACAAACGCTACATGTATGGGGACGATCCCCGGTGTGAATTAGCATATGTTGCTTGAGGTCGTCACACCGTGCAAATGTCTTGTCACAAACGCTACATGTATGGGGACGATCACCTGAGTGAACTAGCATGTGCCGTTTGAGATTGCCGCAGTCCGTAAATGTCTGGTCGCAAACACCACATATATTGGGACGATCACCTGTGTGAATTAGCATGTGCTGTTTAAGGCTGCCTCTCTGTGTGAATGTCTTGTCACAAACGCTACATGTATGGGGACGATCCCCGGTGTGAATTAGCATATGTTGCTTGAGGTCGTCACACCGTGCAAATATCTTGTCACAAACGCTACATGTATGGGGACTATCACCTGTGTGAATTAGCATGTGTCGTTTCAGGCCGCCATAGTCCGTAACTGTTTGATTGCAAACACCACACATTTGGGGACGATCCCCGGTGTGAATTAGCATATGTGTCTTGAGGCTGCCGCTCTGTGTGAATGTCTTGTCACAAACTCTACAAGTATGGGGACGATCCCCGCTGTGAATTAGCATATGTCGCTTGAGGTCGTCACTCCGTACAAATGTCTTGTCACAAACGCTACATGTATGGGGACGATCACCTGTGTGAATTAGCATGTGTCGTTTCAGGCCGCCATAGTCCGTAAATGTCTGATTGCAAACACCACATATTTGGGGACGATCCCCGGTGTGAATTAGTATATGTCTCTTGACGTCGCCACTCCGTGCGAATGTCTTGCTACAAACGCTACATGCATGGGGACGATCATCTGAGTGAACTAGCATGTGCCGTTTTAGATTGCCGCTGTCCGTAAATGGCTGGTCGCAAACACCACATATATTGGGACGATCACCGGAGTGAACTAGCATGTGCCGTTTGAGATTGCCGCAGTCCGTAAATGTCTGATAACAAACACCACATATATTGGGTCGATCACCTGTGTGAATTAGCATGTGCTGTTTGAGGCTGCCCCTCTTTGTGAATGTCTTGTCACAAACGCTACATATATGTGCACCATGATTCCGATCCCAGGTGTCAATGGGCATCTCTGCTGTCTGTGGTTGCTTCTTCCTATCTGCCATCAATTATACAATCACATTTGAGATTATCGGTCATCACAGTGCGTGTTTAGCTCCTGTTGTATTCACAGGTATGGCTTGGACATCGCACTGGTATGTAGTGGTGCTGTTTGCATGTGACCTGAACAAATGAGAAAGTGAGAATTATTGACATGTTGTGGCATAGGGCAGTTATTGCAGCACTGGAAACATGGCTCCACAACGTATTGTTAACTCGCCCCATGATATGTAGACTAAAGCCATTTCGCTTTAACTTTGTCGTCATATACATTGAATGTTTAAACGCAAACTTGTCATTAAATTGACAATCTACGTACCAGTATAGTGCATGGGTGTAAACACGTTATAATACAGTGTTATCAACTACACTAATTACTTCTACGTATACGTCATGCCCGACCCGTAGTACGTGAGCTGAGTGGTGTCCAATGCTGCCGTAGTAAATCACGTGACGCTGACCTGTGAGGCTGTGACGACTGGGGATTTGCTGACCAGTTTAGCTCCTGATCAGATTAAACACTCATGTAACTGGGCGACGATCTATATTGCTTGTTAGAAACGGGACGGTGTTTCATTGATGTGATGGGGAACTGGTCAGATACTGATAAGACTATACCCACGCACATGCTCATTAGGCACTACACTAGTCGCAAAACCCATAAACCCCACTTCTCCAGTCACAGCCACAGTTATTTTCTTCAACAGTCAAGATGTATGATAATCTCCAAAGACGACTTAGTCATACCGAACTACCAAGGGACCCGGACTTGGCGTATATACATACCTATATATACATGTACATGCGTTTTTGGGTGATTTTGAATTTTCAGGACCTATTTAGCTGCTAACAGCAACTTGGGATTTAAAATTGGTCGCACTAGGCTGTGTGCCCCAACAGGGGCGGACGATATGTTGCTGCTATCGCTGTCGAAGAATGCTCTCCAACACATGATGGACATGCGTTACATATTCTCTTGTTCGTGGCGTTTTAAATATATAATCCGACCAAGTGGGGTGTTGTGCTTTATAATGAATCGAAACATGCATACACTATTTCGAATATGACATGGTTGCTCGACAATGCCACTATCAATGAGTCAGACCAATATATACATCTCGGTGTCATATGCAATAACTATTCGCGGCTATACGATAGTGTTCAACAATGCTGCAATAAGATAAGGAGCACGTACTTTCGTCTAAGTACGTGTGGTTTGGCGAATTAACTTAATCCACTTACATTGAAACGATTTTATGACACTATCGTCTTATGGAAAGCTCTGTTCGATCACCGAAGTATGTATTAGATGCATGCAAACTATTAATGCTAGAAAGAGAACAGATGTGGCACTTAGCTTACCGAATTGTCTTCCGGTAGATGTATTAACCGCTTGCAGGAAGCTTACCCTTCTGGGGCAGCTATGTAACCTCCAAAGAGACTGTGCTATAAAATAAGTGTAGTGATGCATCTAAGTTCATACATGCTGGAGAATTTCCTAAAATGTAAAACTGGAAGAGGTCTGTCAATACAAGAATTTGTTAAGTTAGTGTCAATGACGGGTAGATTAGAACAGCATCGCCCGAATTCTCCCGGTTTAAAATGTGCACACGAAACATGAACGCAACAACATATGTGTGGTTCGGTAATAGATAACTTGCGACTTTTGACGTTGTAAACAACATATGGACAGAGTTGGGGAATGTTTTCAGCAATTTTTGTCTAAAATGGCGATATATTCTTCACACTGGTATGGAAACAGGAAGCAGCTGTGTGACTTATATGTATTCGTTGAAATATCGGATCAAAAGAATGCGCTTAAATAACAGGTATTTTCATTTGTCCGATAAACTGATTTAAGAATTTATGCTATTTTTAGACGGCGGCCATCTTGTATTAACGACGACCGCCATTTTAACAAAACTGAAAAGGCTTTACCAATGAACCATAACTGCGAAGTTTGGCCACCAATGGCCAAGCGGTTTGTATGAAGAAGACATTTGACATCTCTAATAAAATAACGACATTTTGACCTTTCGGCGGCCATCTTGGATGATGTAATCATCCGAATCGATGAAAGCAGCACCACAGCGATCGCCTCATCAATACCTTTGATTTTATATATTATAAGACCATATTCCGTCAAAAATGAAATTTGACCCCTATTTGACCCCATTTTTGACCCATGGGTCACCATTTTAACAAATTTGAAAAAGCATTGTACATCGATCATTTGTTCCAAGTTTCGTAGAAATCGGTCTGGTGGTTCGCGAGAAGATTTTTTTAAAATTGTGTACTATTTTAGACGGCTTTACCAATGGACCATAACTTCGAAGTTTGCTACCAATGGCCAAGCGGTTTGTATGAACAAGACGTTTGAAATCTCTAATAAAAGAACGACCTTTTTACCTTTCGGTGGCCATCTTGGATGATGTAATCATCTGATTTCGACAAGAAATGCTCCTAAGAGATCGTTTCGTCCATATTGTTATATGCCAGGACCATATTCGGTCAAATCTGAAATTTGACCCCTACTTGACCCCTCCTGCCCCGCCCATTTTTGACCCGGGGACCACCATTTGAAGGAATCTGAAACATCGTTAATTATCGATAATTAATTTCAAGCTTCGTCGAAATCGGCCCGGCGGTTCGTGAGAAAAATATTTCTTTGAGAATTTGACCTACTTTTCAACGGCGGCTATCTTGGATTTCGCGATGACCATCATTTTAACAAAAATGAAAAGGCTTGACCCACTGACCCTGCCATTACTGTGAAGTTTGGCCAATATTGGCCAAGTGGTTCACGAGAAGAAGACGTTTGTAATCTATATTGAAAGAACGACCTTTTGAGCTTTCGGCGGCCATCTCGGATGACGTAATTACCTGATTTCGACAAAAAGCTCCAGAGTGACCGTCTCGTCGATACTTTCGATTTGATATATGACATGACCATATTCGGTCAAATGTGACATTTAACCCCTACTTGACCCCTCCTGCCCCGCCCATTTTTGATCCGGGGTCCACCATTTGAAGGAATCTGAACCAGCGTTAACTATCGATCATTCATACCAAGGTTCGTAAAAATCGGCCCGGCAGTTCGCGAGAAGATTTTTTTAAGAATTTGACGTACTTTTCAACAACGGCCATCTTTGATTTCGCGATGACGACCATTTGAACAAAAATGAAAAGGCTTGACCCAATAACCATTACCGTGAAGTTTGGCCAATATCGGCCAAGTGGTTTACGAACAAGACGTTTGAAATCTTTATTAAAGGCCCTGAACGGCTCAGTATTACAATTTTCCGATTTTTTCAAACACAAAAACATGTTTGGCAACTGATTTAGTACACAAAACTAACATATACTGCCTAATAGATACATCTCAAGTCTTGAGATTTACATCTTAATCGCAATGTGAAGACAACAAAAACTTGTTTTGTGTACCACAAAATGTCAATATTGACAATTTCATTTCCGTAACCCAACGGCTTCGGCTCGGAAGCGAGTCGATAAACTCCGGCTATCGGAATTCATCGGCCGCGAATCGGGGTTGGGGAGTTGACCCGAGCGTCTATCGGAAAATCGATCGGGCTTTGAAACACGCACCTGCTGTTTGTTTATGAACAAATATTGATATTTTCATCGACTACAAACTCATTTTTGTACCAAAATGAATGCAAACAGTTTCAAAGTGTGTGTAAATAGAAACCTGTTGGATGTATCTGTATGTGTCCTATTGGGAAAACCCAATAGGAGGCCAAATTCGGCAACTTGCGCCGTATAGGGGCTTTAAAAGAACGACCTTTTGACCTTCGGCGGCCGTCTTGGGATGACATGACCATCCAATTTCGACAAAAAAATGTACCAGAGCGATCGCCTCTTTGATACCTTCGATTTGATATAGACATGACCATATTCGGTCAAAAATAAAATTTGACCCCACCGGCCACGCCCATTTTTGACCCTGGCGTCATCTTGGATTAGCGATGACCTCCATGTTAACACATCTGAAAAGGCTTCACCCATGGACCATAACTTTTAGGTTTGGCTACCATGGGCCAAGCGGTTCATGTGCATAAGAATTTTGAAATCTCTAATAAAAGAACGACCTTCCCAGTCAGCACACCTATAACGGGCCGTTGTCGGCACTACGTCGGCATAGCGGCATACGGCATAGCGGCACACCGACGGCCCACCAGCTGTCCGCCATCTATGCTGTTCCATAAATATAATATGAAATTGTATATTTCGTTTCTCTTTCAATCATTTAATGACAGTTATTGTTTGAAAACGATTTTTTTGCTTATAATATATCTTTTTATATCTTTTTATTTTATACAGCGGCCCGCTAGTGGGCCACTATGCACTGGATTGTGTTCCTAAATTTGTAGAATGATCGATTATCTACCTTGAAAAGAAAATATTATATTATTTCTTTTTGTGTGTGTTTATTTTTAATACGATACTAAATTAAATTTATATGTTAATAAAGTAGTTGCATTTAACAAATAATTACTGATTTTGATTTTTATCTATGTACAATGGAAATTATCGCGTGATTTTAAAAACGCGACGCATGCGCAGAACTTGAAAATTCGACGTGGATTTGAACTCGAGAAAGGCAATGTAAACAATAAATCACAAATTACTGACAAAATAAGAGAACCTCTAACGTTTGGGTAAGCTCTGTTGTGAATTGCTGTTTCCAATGCGTTTTCAGTGAACAACAGTGTAGCGATGCACGGCTCAGAAAAACAATTACAAAATAATTAACAGTTGTCATCAGATTTCGTGACCAGACATGCAATCTATAGTAATTTTAAATTCGAATTGAACATGCCACATAGATCTAATATTTAAATGACTTATGTTACTTAACTTAAGTGAATTTCAACTTAGACAGCTGTTGTCAGAAATTCTTGTCAATTTGATCGTTCCGGAAGATATAAAATGTCTGTCCTGACGATGTACAGTCCACACGGCACAGCGGCCCACTGACGGCCCACCACCGGCCCGCCATGCATGCATTATATTACAACTGCTGACATTCCTGCACATCAACACAGTGGGATTAGAATGTAATCAGTTTGCTGATATTCCCAAATTCACAGCATTAAACGGTGACAAGACTCTACTTTACTGTGAAGAACCTACGGTGGCACATGGACATGTGTTTTGTTTTGCTTTCGCACGCGATAAGTTTCATGCAAAACGGTTCCACCTGCACAAGCAATAGGTGCTGCGTGCGTATGTGATAGGTTTTGCATGCGCACGTGATAGGTTTCACGCAAAACAGTTCCGCGTGCGCACACGATACGATTTGCGTGCTAATGCGATAGGTTTTGCATGCGCACGTGATAGGTTTAACGAAAAAATTATGCATGCTCACGCATGGATATCGCAAAGAAATTATATCACGTGCGCACGCATAACCTGCACCGTAAGAACCAGTAGAATGACGGGGGGAATTAACGGACGAGGATTTTAACCGCGAAGCCTTGGATTGGTAGCAGAACACATGGCGGCAGCTTAGCGGTCCAATAATGTATACAACAAAAATGACAGCGGTCCGTTATCGGGCCAATATATGTTACGATATGTCGGGCCGACAAGTTGCTGCTTTGCATAACCGCCAGAGGGCCACTGAAGAATTCCGATAGCGGGCCGCTGTTTAGAAGACGGCGGCCCGATGTCGGCCCGCTGTCGCAATGCTGACTGGGTTTTGACCTTTCGGCGGCCATCTTTGATGACATAACCATCCGATTTCGACAAAATGCACCAGAGTGATCGCCTCGTTGATACCTTTGATTTGATATATGACATGACCATATTCGGTAAAAAATAAAATTTGCCCCCAATTTGACCCCACGGGCCACGGCCATTTTTGACCCCGGGGTCACCATTTTAACAACAGAAAGAGCATTGTATATCGATCAATAAAAATGTGTCGCCTTCAAAATGTGACCTTCGTCATACACAACCACTTTACAACATCTACACAGGTGCCCATAAAGTACGCAAAGTCCAAACTAACTCTGATGAAAATATAAAGTATGTAAACACCAACTGTAAATAACTGTTTAAACTTATTTACAATGCGTTGTATTCCATGGAATGCAGTAATTACTGGTTTGTAGTGATGTCACCAGGGCAGTTAGAACACAGAAACGTGTCACCACGCCTGATGTCTTTCACTGGTGAACAAAATGACAAGCGAACCCACCTATGACACTTGTCACATTAACACCATGAGTATGTACGAATTTGTATTACTAGCTGGACTGAACCTTTTACAAACTATGCACTTGTCTCTGGCATCATACTCGGCCGCGGGGCGTTCAGTAATAGTTTTAGCTCGCTTTGTAACACTGCCAGATGTTCCTTGGTTGGAGAGGATTTTGTAACTCGTTTTGATTTTGTTTCACGTCCTTGTATTTTAGATTTAGTTTTGCTTGAGTTACGTTTGTCATTGTGCTCCTTTATTTGATCAATTGCATCATCTTCTGTTATTGCTTTCCCATTCTGACGCCTGGGAAGACGAAGAAAGGCGTCACCTGCAACAGCATGGACACAACCAATAACTAACATTTTTGTGTTTTTCAGATGTAATGGCCTGTGTTTTGTTATGCTTCCCAGCAACAACCTTGGGGGGCTTATCTTCTGTGGAGAGACCTTTCTCTTCAATATTCTATATCATGTGTGGTTTGTTTTCAAGACCATTTTTGACAAGAATATACTTTAGCTCCTCAAAATACTTGTCGGCAACATGTCGTGTCGCACTTTTTGCGCGAGCTACCTACAGGCTGCGGAGCTTCTTCACTTTTAACTCTGGCCAACGTTCTAGGAAATTATATCGCCACTTGTCGGTAAGAGGGTGTTCCTTGACGCTTAAGCCAAGAAAGACGAACTAGTCCGACACCATATGTATCGTTGCCTGCCTGTTGTATCGATAGCCGACTTCTGCCATTATCTTCAAATGGTTAGATATATGTACTTCTTGTTCTTGAGAGAACAGTGGCTGTGTGTCCAATTTTACATCAACATTGATTCGCACATGCAGCCTGTCTCTGAGCGTTGAATAATCGTAATACTCACATAAGGCGCATAACCAAATTCAACTGTCATACAAAATACCAAAGACATATATGAGGGCCAAACCAGGTCTCCAGACGTAATTCCGGCAAGGATGAACCTCGATCGTTCAATTACCCCAACTCGTGCTCCCGACCAACCACCGACTCGACCCTCTAACTCCGAGAGATGCAAATGTTCGAGGCTATTTTTATTTTCTGTTTCTATCCACAGGCATTCGGCGTGTTTCGGCTTTCATCTGTATAACTCTATATATATGTTCATATATTATACCGATGAAACCCGAAACACGCTGAATACCTGTGGTTCTATCGCGAGATTTACGGGTTATGTCACTTCCATTACACGTGTGTGTTCAACCGAAGTC
Organism: Conchocele bisecta; assembly: GCA_029237695.1. Lineage (NCBI taxonomy): Eukaryota > Metazoa > Mollusca > Bivalvia > Lucinida > Thyasiridae > Conchocele > Conchocele bisecta. The sequence continues at coordinate 39,941,304 of CM055279.1, forward strand.
AGATGAAATGTCTCGACACGACACGAAGAAAACTTAGATTTAAGCAGGTCTAATACATTACCAAATAACATAACACACCTACATTTTGTGTTTCCACTAATCCTATCAACCCCTCCATTAAAATCCGGATTTCGATAGTCAAACTTACACATAAACGAGTCAGCTTGAACCCGTATGTTGTTTACATGTTTATCAATGGATGTCACGTGGTATTTGTAGGTAGAAAGTTACTAATAATTTAGGAATATGGATTTTACTACAGTCACCACCTTATCCTATTTTTTTAAATTTACAATTTTTAAGTTCATCAACATCAATCATATGTGTCCATTTATCAGCAGATATATATATATGCAATCTGGTGTCTTTTTTCTTATTCCCATTCTGGACGAGTGCAGAAGGCATTGAAACTTCATACTCTAAAAATAGACATTACCACTTTAATACGCCGGAAGAATGCCTTGAGAATGTCGCATAAAGTACACGTTAAAAAGGTTGATGATTACCGGTGTGTCTGAATGAATGAGCATGTGTCGTTCGAGTATGAAAATCAGTGTGAAAGATTGATCACAAACACTACATGTATAAGGTCGATCCCTAGTGGGAATAATAGAATTATCATCTGGCGTTGAGGATGTCTTATCAGAAACGCTCCTTGTATGTGGACGACCCCTTGAGTGAATTAGTATGTGCCGTTTGAGGCTGCCACCGTGTGTGAATGTGTTGTCTCAAATACTACATGTATGAGGACGACCCCTCGTATGTAAGAGCATGTGATGTTTGAGGCTGACACTGTTTGGGAATGCCCGTTCACAAGCTCTGCATGTATGGGAACGATCACGAGTGCGAATTAGCATGTACTGTCTGAGGTTGACACCGCCTGTGTGAATAAACATATGTTGGTTGAGACTGCCACTCTGTGTGAATGTCTTGTCACAAACGCTACATGTCCTCCGTGTGAATCAGGATGTGTCTCTTGAGGTTGGCACTGTCTGTGAATGTTGTGTCACACCCGCAACATGTATGGGGACGATTCCCCGTGTGAATTAGCATATGTACCTTGAGGTTGGCAATGTCTGTTAATGTTGTGTCCCAACCGCAACATGTATGGGGACGATCCCCCGTGTGAATTGGCATGTGCTTCTTGAGGCCGTCACTCTGTATGAGGACGGTCCCTCGTGTGAATTAGCATATGTGTCTTGAGACTGCCACTCTGTGTGAATGTCTTGTTACAAACTTTACATGTGTGGGGATGATCCCCCGTGTGAATTAGCATGTGTTTCTCGAGGCCGTCCCACTGTGTGAATGCCTCATCACAAACGCTACATGCATGAGGACGATCCCCTGTGTGACTTAGCATATGTCTCGTGAGGCTGCGACTATGTGTGAACGTCTTATCACAAACGCTACATATATGGTGACGATCCCCCATGTGGATTAGCATGTGTCTTGAGGTGGCCCCTCTGTGTAAATGTATTGTCACAAACGCTACATGTTTTACCTGCTGACGATCCCCATTGTGAATTAGCACGTGTTCCTTTTACTGCCACTGTGATTTTTTTGTCACATACGCTGCATATATGAGGAGGATCCCCCCATATGAATTATCATATGTCTCTTGAGGTTGTTACTCTGTGTGAATGACTCGTTACAAACGCTACCTGTATCAGGACGATCCCGTGTGTGAATTAGCACATGTTTATTGAGGTGGCCCCTCCGAGTGAATGTCTTGTCACAAACGCTACATGTATGAGGACGATCCCCCGTGTGAATTAGCATATGTTTCTTGAGGTTGACACGCTGTGTGAATGTCTTGTCACAAACGCTACATGTATGAGGACGATCCCCCGTGTGAATAAGCATATGTGCCTTGAGGTTGCCACTATGTGTGAATATCTTGTCACAAACGCTACATGTATGAGGACGGTCCCCCGTGCGAATTAGGATATGTTTCTTGAGGTCGTCACTCCGTGCGAATGTCTTGCCACAAACGCTGCATGTATGAGGACGGTCCCCCGTGTGAATTAGCATATGTTTGTTGAGGTCGTCACTCCGTGCGAATGTTTTGCCACAAACGCTACATGAATGGGGACGATCAAGCGTGTGAATTTGCAAATGTATATTGAGGTTGTTCTTCTATGAGAATGTCTTGTCACACACGCTACATGTAGGAGGACGATCCCCCGTGTGAATTAGCATATGTGTCTTGAGGTTGCCACTATGTGTGAATGTCTTGTCACAAACGCTACATGTATAAGGACGGTCCCCCGTGTGAATTAGCATATGTGATTTGAGACTGCCACTCTGTGTGAATATCTTGTCACAAACGCTACATGTATGAGGACGATCCCGCTTGTGAATTAGCATACGTTTATTGTAGTTGTCACTGTGGGCGAATGCTTTGTGACAAACTCTACATGTATGTGGACGATCCTCGGTGTGAATTAGCAAATGTTTATTGAGGTTGCCCCTGTGTGTGAATGTCTTGTCACAAACACTACAAGTATGAGGACGATCCCCTGTGTGAATTAGCATATGTGTCTTGAGGTTCCCACCATGTGTGAATGTCTTGTCACAAACGTTACATATATGAGGACGGTCCCCCGTGTGAATTAGCATATGTGTCTTGAGACTGACACTCTGTGTGAATGTCTTGTCACAAACTTTGCATGTATGGGGACGATCCCCCGTCTGAATTAGCATGTGTTTATTGCGGCTACCACTCTGTGTGAATGTCTTGTCACAAACGCTACATGTATGAGGGCGGTACCCTGTGTGAATTAGCATATTTGTCTTCAGGTTGCCACTATGTATGAATATCTTGTCATATATGCTACATGTATGAGGACGGTCCCCTGTGTGACTTAGCATATGTGTCTTGGGCACCGCCCCGACTTCCAGCAATGGTGCTCAGCGATAGGGGTTTTCCGGTGCTCATGTTGATGATCGGGACATTTTATGCTTTTAGTCGCAACCTACTGCGCAGATCCACTTCGAACTTGGAGTAGTTGCGGCCGACAGATGGGACCACACCTTTTTCTGCCAAACTGTTGTAGTAGTTGTCTATAGTTAACTTGACTAATTCCTGACTTAGACCAACGGTGTTGGTAGCGCCACCTATTTCCTCGCCGGCTGGTGCCTCTATGAAGGGCGTTTCGTCATCGATGTTATCATCATCGATGTCATCGTCTCGATCGAATTCTTTCATGTCGTAATTGTCCATCTTTAACGATGTATTAAAGAAAAAAACATACGGGTTTAATAGAATTACTTAGTTTCACTGAATTATGTCTTCGAGTCAATACGGTCGCAAACTTAATCCATACCGCAGACTGCGGGAACCCCTTGGGGCGAAAGGCGTGAGACAGAGCGTCGTTATTACGAACAACCCATCGACGATCGACCAGAACCAGCAGCTCTTGGCCCGCTTCCCCAACCTCGGAGCTAGCGATGTCATTGTGCCGGGGACTGTTCGCCTCGCTTTCACTATTTCGCTGACGTCGACTGACGCGACGCGGACCGAACCGTCGTTCAGAACCTGGGTCGCGCCATCGTTAAGAAGACCATGATAAAGATTTCTGGTAATGAGGTGATGTCGATCGACGACAGCGACGTCTACCATTGCTATCAGGACCTGTGGAAGACGCCGCAAGAGCGCAAAAATGCGGTCTATCAGGGTATTGACACCAGCCGAAATAAGAACGTAACCAGACTTAGAATTGGGGCTGGTGACAAGGCAGATAACGTCGCGAGTGACAACGCGATCGCGGCTGCTTACGGCAACCGCTTCTACATCCCGCTCGACTTTGAGTTGCTGAATAGTCACATGCCCTACTATCAGAGCGCTTTCGCTGACCGCCTCGAATACAAACTAATGTTCAACGACTACGGCCGAGTTCACATAGCCACCGACATGGTATCGACGTATACGATCGACAATGTTTCGTTGGAGTACGACATGGTCACGATGCCCGAACTCGCGCGATTGATCAGAGCCCAGTACGCCGGGCGTGTTGCCATACTTTACGACCGAGTTCTTCGCCACCGCAAGATGACGAAAGACAAAAGCGACACATTGTGGAATATTAACGTCAACGTACCCGCCCGCTCGATGAAAGGTATACTGATGCTGTTCGAGGATTTGGATGCAGTTGGTGATTTGTAGGACACACTCTTAGAACGGCCTGCTGCTCAATTTATCACAAGTTTGGAATGTACTTAGCTCCGCTGTCAACCGCGTTGACCACGGCTAAGCACTGTCAATTTGGACATATATGCCAACGAACTATAAGCTCAGAAAATGATGATACAAGACGCACCTGCGAGAGTGACGGAACAGCCCTCAACACTGTTGAACCCGATTGCACTTCCGATTGATCCCCCAGTTCCAATTCGTGAATTGGGGGTGCGGTTGGATGAACCCTCAAAACTGTTGAACCCGATTGCACGACACAAAATCCCAAAAAGGCAGCTGGGTGGGCAGCGGCTGCCACGCGAAAAGCTAAACAAGATAAAATACTCGCCGAGCTTTGAGAGGCCAAACAGTCGTTATTGGTTCCAGCCGCACCCCCAATTCACGAATTGGAACTGGAGCGCCAATCGCAATATGAGTTGGGGTCAGAAACAGCAAAACACCCGAAGACAGCTGAGGTTCAATCTCCCCCAATTCACGAATTGGAACAGGAGCGGGAACTGTCGGAGCGTGCTGTAGCTCCTACCTGGATCATCCCGTGGGTAGTTGGTGGTGGTCTAGCAGTTGTTGGCACCCTGTGTGTGAGGAACTATCTTTCGAGACAGCCAGCCGCGGTTCCGAATAACGGGTGTAGTGCCGACGTCAACATCGTTAAGCCGTCCATGTTCACCGGAAGTAACTCGAAGTAAATATTGGCCAGTATCGCCGACAATACCGACAAGTAGGCAGAGTTCACCGGATGTGGCTCTCTGTAACCGTGGGCCAGCACCGCCATCGAGCCGACCAGGATCGCCGGAAGTGGTGCGCAATAACAGTGGGCCAGTACCGTCGGCAATACCAACAAGCCAACCAGGTTCGTCGAAAGTGGTGCATAGTAACGATGGACCAGTACCATCAACAATACCGACAGGCCGACCAGGTTCGACGGAAGTGGCTCGCAGTAGTCATGGTCCCGACGAAAACACCAGGGTTCTTTACCGCCCATTAGTGTAACAGACAGTCGTGGTGAGACTGCACCTACACCAGCCCGTGTAGACAGTGTCAGTGACAGTAGACCGTCCAATAACGGGACTCGCGGCGGCGCATCTATAGACGTCCGAATTACGGATAGGTTGTTGGCGGATAGCCGTGGTCAAGGCACGAACTCGCGTATTTCTGGTGTGGAGCCCAGTGCTGTCACAGAACACGGCAACACTCGGGATGGCCCACGTAGATATGCGACATCATTTCGACCAAATGCCATACCGATTCATATTACATCCGACGGATATGCGTCCGATAATCGTGACAATATAGACGATTTCTAAGTACATGTAAGGAAACGAACAAAACATTTTTTCTTAGTAATACGTGGATTCAAGGAAACTGTAAATCTTGACCGCTTATGGGCATTTGTCACTGGCCATGGTCCTAAAGTCACAATGATTCGTTCATTTCCTATTCGAAAATCACGTGACAGGGTAATAATAAGACTAAATGTAGAGGCAGACGAGAATGCCGATGTAGTGCTAGGTCGGGGATTTTGGGCGCGCGGCGTGACCTGTAAACCGTGGCTGTCACGTGAAGCCCGACTGCGGAGATGGCAAAATCAAATTTCAGCGGGTGAACCGGAACATAGGGAATGCCAGAGTGACAATTTTGGCAATTATGACAATAGACGTAGTACGTCTTACGAGCATGACAATATGTATCGGACATTAGTGTCCGATGTAGACTAGTACCATTAACATTCAATATGGCGATGTACTGTTTAAATCTCATGACATGGAATGGAACAGGAATAATGTCTAGTGGGTCATCCTTATGTAATGCTCTATGTAAGTATGATATCGGAATATGTGGCATTTCCGAACATTGGCTATTTAACAATAATGTACATTTCCTGAACTCAATAGCAAGTAATTACCGATATACGGCTGTGTGTGACTCTGACCTGAGTATGCCCAGCAGGCGAAAGGTTGGCAAAGGCGATGTAGGCATACTGTGGCACAGTAGATATGATAATTACAATTCGCCATTGGCAATTGACGATGATCGCATTGTGGGGGAAAAATTTCAGGTACATCCGGGTTTGTACATGTTTATTTTCCAGATATACCTGCCTTGTACAAATCACTCAATTGCTTATTTTAGAGGCTACATTGTCAAGCTATATTTTCTATGGAACATGTATGCGGAATGTGGAATTACGCTATTCATCGGCGACTTTAACTGCACGTGCAATGTTAACAGCACGTCTCATAGAGACCTGCTGTTTTGTAAATTCTTTTCAGATACACATATGCATGCGGTTAATGCAATGACAAATTGTGTTGGTGCTAGATATTCATATGTATGGTATGATCGAACATGTAATACGCTAATAGATTTTATTTGTTTACCATTACAAAATGTTAGTGATTATGTAATGGAGGCTGAGATTGCTGATGATGACTGTTTAGATGTATCGAGGCATAGGCCAGTTATAGTTCGACTTCGTGTACCATTACTTCCGGAAGATACAATTGATTTAAACACAGACGGTGAAGCTACGAATTATCGGATTAACTGGGAAAATGTGAATGACAGCGATCTAGTAAATTACTGTGATACTGTACGGCAAAATAGTGATCTTTTGAGAATAAGCAGTGTTCCTTTAGACAAATGTGATATCGATGAAGCATATACAATAGTAACCCAGTGTGTTACATCCAGTGCCGAGAAATGCCTACCTAAATCCAAGTTCAGACGCTATCTAAAACCGTACTGGAACTCCGAATTGAAGCATAACAACAGGGAAATGGAAAAACAGCGAACTATTTGGCTGAAAGCCGGTAGACCGAGGAATTCCGATGACGCATACCATCGACAGTACAAGCAAGCAAAGTGCGCGTTTCAGAAACTACATAGACGCATAGTAAACGATTATTTACATGAGTTAGATCGGGAAATCGATAGATCTGCAGAAATTGATTCAAATCACTTTTGGAAATTAGTTAATGGGCGGCGAAAAAGGGTGAAAATTAGTAACGGTACCGGACTTAAGAAGTTTAATGGCGTAATTTACCGAGATCGGGAGCAAATAACTGAGCAATGGGGTCCCTAATTTAGACGCCTATACACACCATCGGAATCAACTGAATTCGACGGCAATTGGAAACAACGTGTAAATAACTCTGTTGAAAACATAATCAGTCACGTGACACCAGACCCGTATGCATGTGTTACGTCCAACGTTATAAAGTCGTTAGTTGCGAAATGTCCGCGCGGCAAGGCAGGAGGTGTCGATAACGTGGTTTATGAACACATTCTTCCAATTAGTGACATTCTTTCACCTGTACTGGCAAATATGTTCACATGGATGTTGCGGAGTGGGTATGTTCCAGATGAAATGAAGCGAGGGTGTATAATAACTCTACACAAGGGCGGGAAAAAGAGCAAAGATGAGCCAAACAACTATAGGGCGATTACGTTAACGTCAGTGATATTAAAACTGTTTGACATGGCTTTACTCGCGAGGTGTAAGGATGATTTTCTTAGAGACTTGAGTGTTCAGCAAGGAGGATTTCAAGAACGGCTTGGGTGTTTGATGACGTCATTTATAATGCGCGAGAGTGTGTATTTGTCTAGAGAGCAAAATTCAAAATTATATATCTGCTTTCTAGATGGCCGACAGGCGTTTGATCGCGTGTGGCACAGTGGACTTCTCTATAGACTTCGAAATGAAGTTGACGATACATCGTTTGTGGCATTTAGTGAGTTGTACCGAAACATGACCAGTTGTGTTAAAAACCAAGGTATTGTTTCAGAATGGTTCCAGGTGGAGCAGGGTACTAGACATGGAGGTAAATCGTCTCCACACTGCCATGTCATCTATATTAATGGACTAATACATGAGTTAGAAGCCAGTAGATTAGGAATGTGTGCATATAGTTATGATTTGTCTGATTTATGGTGTGATACACATTTACTTTTGTTTGTGTTCTCAGGGGCTGGTTCTGAGATTGTTTTGAGCAGTCTATCTAGCCACACTTGGGCTTTGTATGACTGTTTGTATGGCAGAAGGATAATATTGCCACAAAATATGTATGTTCTCAACTTCTGACCGCATATTTGAAATGTTCACCAACTTAAAGGGAAACAATGTATTGTTATGCCCCACCACGATAGTGGAGGTGTCATTTAGTGTTGTACATCTGTCCCGTTCTTCCATCCGTCACCAACCTTGTAACTCATAAAACTTCTAAACCGTACTAGCTACATACCTGAAACTTGGTATGTAGCTTCCTTATGATGAGTAGATGCGCAAAGTTTATTTTTATGTTCGATTCGACCCCTAGTTACGGATTATCTTCCCCTTTTCGACTTTCAATTTTCCAATTTTGACTTGTAACTCGTTCTCTGATCAATCAATAGTGTATGCTTCTTGATGCACATTGGAGACTGTACTAAGATCATTCCGGACAATTAGTTTGTTATTAGATATGATTTACACTTTCTATAAATTCCTTTTGAAAAAAAAAAAAATGTATTGTGTTTCACGCTGTCTGGCCAGGTGGCGGGCGGACTCATATTGTCCTCATGATCACTCCAAGTTCTACTTATCAGATCTTAAAGGTACATGCCCACGTGCCAGGTTATAATATAATAGGGAGGCATATTGTTCGTCCTTTCGTTAGATATGACATTGTTCGGGTAAAATAAACAGTCATTAACCATTTCCCGACGATATAATTGACATTATTATACTTCGTATATCAAACATGAATTTCCACACTGATATCAGTGGCGATAATCGTGTTTCCATAAAACGTTAACTGACATTACCGGTACTATTTATTCTCTGTAATAATTGTTTGATGTGCAATGATCGTACTTTATAATCTGTCGAAAATATTATTTTTTCAAGTGACGCATTTCATTAGTATAAATAATTTAAAAATATCACGCCTCATTTGCATATGAAAATAGCCCGATACCACCACGCGTCGCTATCAGTAAAATAAATATTACTAAATTATTATATCTGTATGGCGGGCAATCGTAATTTTTAGAACTTGTGGAATAGTGACACAATTATGCACCTATTTAATTTGTATAAAGAACATTTTGTGCCTACTGACTGAGTCGGAATTTATACCTTTAACTTAATTTAGTATACTAGTTTATCATTGAAATTGGACGAACCCTATCAAAATATTTCTGATGAGTTATCTCCACTTGGTGGCTATTTTCACATTCTGTATCCTTGTCCTCGTGGTAACTCGAGTTTTTCTTGATGGCTCTTAACCAAATTTGGTTTCCATGTATATCATCCTGGGATTTAGTACCTTCTCATCGTAGGCCGGATTATTTATCTTGGCAGGGATGAAATGTTACATTCCAAACTATGTAATATGTACATAGTGTATACACGTCATCCCTTGATAGGTCGTGAGTACCGTTTACAAACATTACAGTAATTTCCGTAAATGACTTCAAAATTGAGGAGGAAAAATTCGCATTGCGGGATATGCGCACTGCGAATTTGTTTTCTTCCATTTTTGACGTCATCGACGGAACATACCACATGTACAGTTCTTGTTTTGAAAATATACATCGTGATATTAAGCAGATGCCAGAAAGTACTAAATCCCAGGACGCGCGTCTCGATTATGCGGACCAACTTTCCGTCTGGCGTACAGTTTTACTAGTATATTTGTACGCATCATCGTATGAGACGCGCGTCCTGGGATTTAGTACCTTCTCATCGTAGGCCGGTTTATTTATCTTGGCAGGGATGCAAGCAGACGCAAAAGTCAAAATGTTACATTTCAAACCATGTAATATGTACATAAGCACATGCAACGCATGTATAGTATCTATGTACGGGCCGCCGGCTGAAAAAGGGGACCTTGCGGCGTTTGCGATTATTGATCAGGACCTACGTTTATCGCAACTGCCGCAACGTCCCTTTTTGTCACTCGATGCCGGTATGCGATGCGTATACCAAATATTTACAATATTAAGTGACGTTTATGGTCATGTTATAGTCTATAATCGCCTCATTTTTCCAATACAAATAAATGTCCAGCCGCCCCGCCCCTCCCCGCCCCGCCCCGCCCCGCCCCACCACGTCCACTCCACCTACAGCGTTCCATTGAGCGCCAGGTCAAATTTAGGCAATTTCGCCATTCGGGCGTCTTCAAAACGGTGGCCCTATAATCCGGACACCTGTATTTCAACATGTGTATGGCGTGTATCGCCGCAGGCAGCGTCACTTCGAACGAATCAATAACCGCGTCGTCATTTACACTGTCGTAGACCATGTCGAAAAATATGTCTGTTAATTCGGCGAATGTCAAGGAGACACACGAATGTTCGAATGTGCCGCTGGACCCGGCTCCACAACCCGGGCACAGTAGACAAAACACATCGCCTATGACTCGCTCGAATGTGCGCGAAGTACGCGTTCCTAACGGACATCTCCAAACATATACCATATTCGCTTGTAAGACACCCGTACATAGCCGTTCTGTCCAGTGTCTCCTGTTTCTATATCCGATATGCCGCGCCGCTTTCAGTCGCCACGGTTATTATGAAATGTATTAAAGGCTCTATTCGGGTTCACGGGAAAAAGCGTAGGCGTGTCTCTGTGGATCTTTAGGCTAGCGTGACGCTTCTAGATTCGTCCACTTGAATAACTTGCTCGGATTCGGAATACAGTATAACCAATGTGGAAACATGTAACGGCTTATCAAATTATATTTCGAGTCTGCAACTGGCGGTATGTATCAGCGTGAAATACTCTTCACTGGTCAGCTGTTCTTGTATCTGAAACGCGTACAGAGCGAGGCCACGCACTAAATCGTCCCGCTACATATTCAAACCGTAGGAGTTTCTGGCTGAATTCAATCGGGCGTACAATTGAATTAACTGCTCCGTCGCGTAATCCACAGTTAGTGGACTTGTCGGATAACTGGTTCCATTAACAAAGATACCTATTTTTCGCAAGCTGAAATTTTGGAATTAAAACGGATTGTCGAGATAGCTACCCAGGACTGCCGTACTGGCTACTAGACCTACAATCACAGTCCTGTGAACTCTGTTTTGAAACTGGTGATCCTAGAAAAAGTAATTTTGATGTTTAGCTATCGACGCTGATCTGACCTCTCGTTTAACAAATGGGTACGTGGCGAGAACGTTATTTTTAAGTTGTTGCGCATGCGCGAGTAATACGGTTGGATTAATCGCCAATTTACACACTCTCAGAAAACTGTCATCAATGTCGATACGATAACTCGATGCGCCGCTTTCCCCCAGGTCGGCCATCAAGGATAATTCTGGTTTCGTCCGATATAAAACCAGTTTGATATCAGCCCCGTTTAAAATGTATCTATTTAGGCAAAAAACGTCGTTCATTGGAACAGACACGAGATCTAGCGTTCTGAACTCTTTGATCAGTGCCGCCCTGTCGAAAAGGCCGGTGTTCCCTGAAGCGGAAGGAAAATGGGCATTCAATCACACACACGCACGCACGCGAATAATAATAAAAAATATTTTGAACATCAATATTAATTACATTGATAATAATATTTTGAACGAGAATAATTAAATAATAATGATTCAAACGAGAATAATTAAATAATAATGATTTGAAACAATAATGATGACGATATTAGTAAGGATGATGATAATGACGATGATTATAATATGTTTTAACAAACATATTTACCAGCATCGGGATCAGTCGCACTGGTATAACCTGCGGAGTTTGGCATCCATAATCCACTCGCAGGAAACGCTCTTTTTGCATCGGTGGTCGTGCCAAATAGTGTTTTGAAATATGCCAAATAGGGGTAAAGATCTCCCGAACTAGATATTAGTTTCGAATTCATATACACGTCCGCCTGCGAGAAAAGCGCATGCACGAAATTGTTAACTGGGCCACAATGTTCCTTCTCCACCAGAGGTGTGCCGTCTTGGTGGACCACCCGTACTTTCAGGAATATTAGCGTTTTCGTCAAATCGCAATACTGGTTTCCTTGGTTGGCTATGGTAAATTCCAGCGGGCAATTTCCGCCAACAATTTGAGAAAGCGGCCTTATGTCGACATACGATATACTCTCGACGGCCGTCATGATGGCTGGTTTGCTAAATATTTCCAAACTAGCTGGTTGACATTCGCCATACTCCCGGCCCGCCCATGACGGTAGCGACATTGTCGGTGCAATCTAGAGCTTACGCTTGTTGAAAATGTCGTTGAGAGTCCTAGATGAGAATTGTGTTGCTTTTTTTTTTTATTAGACTTGTTCACGGAGGCCCGTTTCTTTTTGCCGCTTCAGCTACGAGTACTGGGTTTACTAATACAGGTTGGCCTTTTCTTGTGTCCCTGTCGTTTCGTCTTGTGAGTCGCCCGCGATCGTGGCAAGACCTTTTTCATCTCATTTGCCGCTTGTTGGACGGTCTGTTCCGTAGGCGTGACTAATTTTAGTTTAACGGGGCGACTCGGCGATTTGGTGGTCGTTGGCGCTCTGGGCGGTGGCGGCAGGCTCTGTAATGAGGAGTGGGCGCTTGATGATCCAATATTGCTGCTTTCGGGGCGAACATGCACGGACGTATTTTTTATATTTCTTTCGATATTATTGTAAAAATTCGACCATTTTACGAACTGGGGTACGTACAAATGGCCGCTAGTGTCGTTTTCTTGCAACATAAAACCGACCACCGACGGACATCGCGGGTATTATAATGCCAATTATCAAGTTCAATGTTTTCATCCGCCAACAATGTCACGCTAATTTCCCAGCATTCCTCCACAATGACAGGCCTGCTCTGGGGTTTATTGACAGATGCGGTGTAACAGTATTGTCAGTTTATTTTATCAATAGCCGACTGACGTTCCGGAGAAATCCGCCTTAGCAGCGGTGATTTATTGACACCAACGTAGAATCTATAATGTCTAAATAAATGTACACGTTCGGATCTGTCAATGGATCACGTAGCACAAGCGACAAGTCCGCGAGAGATAAGCACCAATGTCCGTGCAGAGTCAACGCGTCCCGCAATCTGACTCAAAACTCCGTCGCGCAGTTCCCCGGAAACAAGTCAGTACAATCATAAGACCGCAATTCTACATAAAACTCGCGTAGCCATTCAACGCATTTCTTTGACATCTGTTGCGTTCACCCAGCTATTGAATTTCTCGGGAAAACCAGCCCAGCTGACGTATGCCTGCCTGCGGCCACGCTTTCCCCGTGTTTTCAAAACATTCTCGATTTTCCAGGTGTCAGAATCCGATTTAGTGACCTTGACAATCTCCTCTCCGTAGAATATGGCATCTACAGGCTCTCCGGCTAAGTCGGCCAGTCTGTACACCTCGTCCGTGTATTTCTGCTGATACGCCCTTTGGAATGTAGTCTTTGCGTAACTTATCCGTACAAGGTCGCCTTTACTAAAAATATATTTCTTCACTTTTCGCCGATTTCGACGTCCGCTCGGTATGTACATTCGATTCCAGAGTTCCACTTGATTGCGTTTCGCAACCTGATTAGGCGCGAGACCGTACAGTGTACTATGCGACCGCCCGTTATAATTGGCCACCAGTCCGTATACATATACGTATTGTTTTCATAAAGATACCGGTATATCATTTGTTTCAGGGTGCCTATAACCCGCTCGGCGATATTGCCTTAACTGGATTTTTCGTCCTGAATTGTGTGATTCCCAGGGAGGCCAGATAATCCTTGACCTTGACATTCTGGAATTCTGTGCCCGCGTCACTCCGAAGTGATTCCGGTATTGGGATGCGGTCTTGTTCGAACAGTGTTTTGAAGGCAGAAAGTGTACTGGCGGCCGTCTTAGATTTCATGAGTTTGACGTGCAATAAACGACTGAAATCGTCTATTACTATTAGCGCGAATGTCACGACGTCGTTATAAGTGGACAGCCTACGCATGTCCATTAGATCAACGCAATATTGCTGTTCTATTCCGTAAGCCACCACCCTATTTGTAGGATATCTCCCACGCGCTTGTCTGTGCTAAGTGTAGGTATCTTCAGTTTGTAAAAACGATTTCACGTCCTTCTATTTGATATGATTACGAATACCCTCCGCTTTCACGGCACCGTGTAGCTTTTCCGCACCGCTATATGCACCGGCACGACCTGGGTTCGTAGATAACTCGCGCAGGTATTCGTTATCGGTGGCATCTGCCATATTATTACCGCTAATAATAATAATAATAATAAGTATTAGTATGCCGTCACACATTTACGAAAGACGTACTTCACTTTTCGAAAATGGACTGGTTTACGTCCGTGTCGCTATTTGCGGTCGTGTGTTCGTTTTCTGTAGTTGCCTTTATTCCGTCTAAGCTATCTTGGTGCAGGCTGTCGGCTAAATTACTGTGTACGGGTATGATGTTGTTATAATTGTTGTTGTTTAATTTCGAATACTTGAGACCCGGGCTCGGCAACACGTAACCAATTGCGCTGCTCAGGAGAACGAGCCATAATTCCTTGTCTGGACTTTACAAACTTAAGTGTGTCAAAGCCACCAGCATTATAATAAAAACTGCTAAAATTTGCATCCAATATGTGGCTAGATTTTTCGGAAATCTGTCACCACAAAGTGATGTCCCCTGGACGATGCTCCACAGCGCTCTCCAATATACACTATTTCGGATGTGGCAGATGCCATTAAGGGTCGTTTTCCCGCGAGCGGCGATGCTAATGCGGAAAATAACGTAAGCTGTACGTTTTACTTCAGTAATCGCGAGACGCTCGATTCCACAATTACCGTGAATAATGTCTATAATGAGCCGTGAATACAATACAATCGACTGCCCGCGTACGGTTAATCTTTTGAACAAATTAATTAATTACCCGCAGTCGGTGTTCTCATCACGGCGAATCGTATATTGTGTATCCCCTACTATTATACCACCTTTCTTGTGAGAAATTCGATAAAAGTCAAATTTCCTACACAAAATAGCATATAATTCCTACTCCTAAATAAAGTCGTAAATGTCACAGAATGCAGGATTTAGCGTCTAAATTTCAAAATTTTCTTCGGGGAGGACACTCAATCCCCCCCCCTCCACGTCGAGAAAGGGGGGGGGGTAAACCCCCCTCCCGGACCCACCACCCGTCGACACTTCGTGGCTCGTATTCGCCGCTCCGCGGCTCATTATGCACCCATCTATTTTGAAGGCTGGCTACGTGCCTGGATACTCACACATACTGGTGACATGCCATACTGGTTTTATACATACAGATGACATCCCATACTGGTGTAGCGAAATTGACAAGGGCGAAACATCGTCCTGGCTAAGGTAGCTTGTTATTGGGGGAATTAAACAATTGATTCCTGGTTCATTCACGATAGCCCGTGCAATTCACTATCTGTTCTAGCACGCAACCTTCGTACATACTGGTATATAGCGACAATTGGGTCATTGAAATAGAAGGGAAGTAACTCTTGTAAGCTAATAATTAGTGTTGATATGTGGGATACAAATTCATGTTTTACAGGGAAAACAATGCCATCCAGCCTTCAACTGTTATCTAAAGTTATACATTCCTACTTGTACACGTGTCAGTGATGTAGGAGAATTATTATGAACCAATTGGCCAACATGATTTGGACACCACTGAACATGCTGAATTTAATGTTTTTTCTGCGTATATAGACCAAATACAGCAATCAGTCTGTGACGGACATGTGTAATATAATTCCTGCCACTAGGACTACTCGGAAGCCTCGCTACCTTGAGTCCGCAGGAGTTATAGGTCACATGAGTTGGAGCACATATAAGTTTGTATTCATATGAGTTGAAACTCATACAAGTTCGTAGTAGCTGTTAGTGGTTTATAGGAGATGAAACTCATACAAGACGTGTATACACTTGTAGTATAGTGGTGGAGCGATCGTAGCGGTGCGGCAGACACGCTACCATTTGTATCACAGCTTGTTATTGTTGTTGTGTGGAGCGAACGAGCTCGTACCAGTGCCGTGCACGTTACACAGGTTTGTATACATACTGGTGACATGCCATTCTAGTGTGTATACATACTAGCCATACTAGCGAAGCCTATCACGTGCGCACGCAAAGACTATCGCATGCGCACGCACGCAAAGCCTAATGCGAAAGTAAAACATATTGCATCTCCCCTCTGTGCCACATTAGGCTTTGCGCGCGTGCGCACGCGATAGTCATTGCGTGTGCACGCGATAATCTTTGCGTGCGCACGCGATAGGCTTTGTTAGTACACACATATACTGGTGACATGCCATACTGGTTTTATACATACTGTAGACATTCCATTCTGGATTGTATACATACTGGTGACATGCGATACGGGATTGTATACATACTGGTGACTGGCCATACTATCACGCAATGACTACCGCGTGCGCACACGAAAGTAAAAAAATAATCCATGTCCCCTCTGTGCCACCAAAGTAATTACATGAAATACGTTTACGAAATTTACAATATTTTCCATAAATTGCGTCAAAAGTTCACAACATATCGATGTAAATGCGGACTTAATTATATTCCGTGTGTACTTTGAACATTTTGTCAACTTTTGACTTCATTTATGAAACGATATTGTAAGATTTGTAAACGTTTTTAATAAAATTACGCAGATGTCCGAAGGTACAAAATCACATGGCGTGTCACATATAACATGCGAGGCGGCGCCAGTATTTTTTAGTGTAACGTTACTTTCAGTACGAAGGCAGGTTACGTTTCACCATCAATAGGTGTTGTACAGAATGTTCGAACATTGGTTTAAGCAGTAGTTATTTCAAGAGAGATATCGGATATAAATACATGTAGTACATACAGTTTGAAACAGGATTAGAAAACAAGCTTTTACACTTATGTGAATTATTCTCCCGGACACTTTCAAGGAAACTGGCTAAGGAACATATTAGTGAAATAAAGTATCATTGTTTACATTTTTACTAACCAAACAATGCTTCTAGGAAATATCAGCGGTACACCATGACAAGAGCGGCTATATTAAGCTTTCCTGATGACTCGTTATACTTATACAAAATTAATCATGCGGGGTACTGATTAGTTTAAAATATTATATTTGCAGGTCTGAGGATTCGCCGAGTTAGAGCGTATGAGCTGTTTGTTTCATGGTGCACGACATTATAAATGTGAATTGGGGATCATGGCAAGCCGCACACTGTTGCTACTGTTGACGAATTTTAGTTATATTTCTTTAAATACAGTACTGTTATATGAAAACAAAGCACACTGTTCAAAGATGTAAACAAATTAGTTCGGAAACTTGCATGGGTGAGACTGACCATGGTCCAAAAATTACATTTTTCATTGATATAAATAATTATTTTAGATTACGGTAGATCGCGACCTTGTCATGTTTATTTGTGAATGTATTCACGTCAGCCCCGCCCCCGTACCGCCTCCATCCGTCGTATACATGAAGCACCGCTAGGAGACAGATTTAGAACTTGGCACTACACTATCTAGGGACGTAACTCTAAAGTATGATATATTTTCAAATATTTGAGTGATTAGAATCTTCCTGATGCGAGCAAGTATTTATGGACCTGTGTAAAAATGTGTTTGTTCTCTTCGAAGGTTAAGCGTTCGTTGCCGTATTATAAGAGGCTATCGACAATCGGAGGACGCGGAAGGTTGGCAAGGTATAGTTGCCTTATGTGCTGGTATTTGGTGCAGTAAAGGAGGAAATGACTGGTTGTTTCTGTGGCACCACATGTGCAGCTAGGTGTATCGACTATGGATCTATGTTGAAGATCACAACCCAAAGAGCTGCATGACGAAGGCGTGCATGAAGTATTTTACTCTTTCTTGAACCAACGTTAAATAATGGTGATGGCTTTGCTTCACGAGTAGAACGTGGAACGACGGGCGGGGTGTCGCTGACGGTATGATGTGGGCTATTATCGAGTGACGAAGGTTCGCGGACATATCGCGTGTAAAACATGAAATAAATACTATAAAACAAGAAAGTTAGCATGCAACCTGTTTTCGAAATTCGAGATGAGAGAGTAGGACGCATGTTCTATAAGGTAATCAACAGCAGGTATTGATATGTAAATAAGTGGGCATGTAGCTGAGAAAAGACACACTACGACATAGACATCTCACGCACGCACACGCACGCACGCACGCACGCACGCACGCATACGTGTATAGGCTACCTTCCGCGGTCCATGATTTTAACCAGTATTTTGAGGACTATACTTAAAGCTGTGATTTGTTGGCTCATAATCAAATGTAATAATAAGAATGTGTTATTATCTACAGATTTGTGCTTAAGTTTTGTTTCAACTCACCGGCAAGGAAGAAAATGAAGTTAATGGTATTTCAATAATTCATATACTTCTGAGGACATCAATGTGAGGACAATCATTTGCATATTTTACTCAAATACAATCAATGTGAGGACCATCATTTGCATAGTTTAATCAAATTCAACCATACTCGATAAAGCGAGGACTACCTGCGTGTCAAACTACTGTATTGATCAAAAGGTAGATATATCTTTAAAAGTTTGTAAAACAAGAAATAGAAATCAATACATACAGAGTTGGCATATAATCGTTAGCAATTTTAGCAAATGTCTCAATGGCAGAATACGTTCTCTGCCCATGCTCACTGTAATTCGTATATCTCGATACTGGACAATGCACGACGCTATTTATTTGTTGTAATTATAAAATTACGATTCACGGGGACGAATTACCTGGTGAGTGTTGCTTTATACTCATTTTGTTTTTATATTTTATAGGACTTCCCGCTTTCAGTTCCATTCGATTACCGTTTGCATATGTGAATGTTTTTGCAGCTATTGCCGGTCGTTATTTCGCATATTTGTTATTAACCCATTCAACCCCATATTTCTATGGAATCTTCCTTTTTCAAATTTAGACCAATCAGAAACGGAAATTCAGACCAGTCACTTCATGAAAATGGATGTTTTCTTGTTTTCCAATTCATCAAAATACTAGCAAACAGTGCAGGTCCTGATGAGACGGCTCGTTATGAGCCGGCTCATCTGGACCTACACTGTTAGCAAGCAGTGTCCTTTAAATATGCATATGAGACTGAAAGGATTAAATGGCAGTGATTTTGTAAATGTTCAAGTAGTTTATTACATTTTATATTTAATTTTAAATATGCCGGTATAGACAGTTGTCGGTAAACTGGCGATATATACTGTAATACATAATGTTGTACGGTCGTATGTCCATGGCTGGTATGTAAGGTACATGTATTATTGCACAGGGTAAGAGTTTAATATTGAAATTGGCGACTTCTGTGCATGAGAAAATATTTATAACATACTCTTCTCGATGTATACCGCATGGCTGCATGAACAGAATTGTTCGAGTCAATAAAAAGAATTGAATTGAATAGTACGTTGTCCACATGTATAAAGCGACGACAGTGTGGTTTGTATGCGGCTATGCATGCGAATAGTTGTAAATGATTTTCGAAGGTGACAATGAATTCAACTATTGCACCGGTGTATATTTACGTTCTCTAATTGTCACCCGTGAGTTTACAGTTTTATCAACCAGTTTATTACCAAGTGTGGCTCGACGTCCATCTGTCGATACAGGGTGGTGGTAAACCGAGACAGATAGTCATCACTTGGTAATAATGATGAAACTCGTAAAATCACGGATGACAATTGTTTTATTGTATTGCTGTAGGATCAGTAAACATGGTGTGTTTGTTTGTTTGTGTATTGGTGTTTAACGGCATATCAACAGCTAAGGTCATGTAAGGCCGGGCAAACGGGTTCGATCTCGTTTTAACCTGCTGCATTATTGGGGGGGGGGGGGGAATCCCAAAATCAGAACGGAATATTTATATCGAGAACAAAATATCTTCAGCCCTGAAGTTAGAATAACCTGACCTGATGCCAGGTCCATACCATACCAAAGTCATTTGGCCCCTTCCCCTAAAATAGGATTACGAATAATCGTAATACTCACATAACGGGTATAACCAGATTCAACTGTCACATACAAAGTACCAAAGACGTATGTGAGGGCCAAACCAGGTCTCCAGTCGGGATTACGGTAAGAATGAACACCGATCGTTAAATTACCCATCGCATTCTCCCACCTACCACCCACCTAAACAATGTGTGACGCAGACGCCGACAGCTGGGTGACGACACAAGCTCTCCCTATTCATGAATAGTCAGCTAAAAAGTGGTTCTGTCGAGCCTCATTTGTTTTTCTCTCATCCACTGGTACTGCACTCGTAAAATTCTACACGATTTTTCTGTTTAAGGTATACATTTTATTTCGCCAGTTTCTAGACGATTATACAATTATTGGATTTTTTTACATACAGGGAATGAGAAATCGTCTAGCGTAATGTAGCACCATTGTATGCGAGTTCATATATATTAATTAGAAAAATCAATGTGGTCTGTCGACGCACTTAGGGCCCTATGGCATATTTGAGAAACTCTTACAAAAACTTTATTAAATAAACAGACAGACGGTCATTAGTGAGGGTAATCCTTTTAGTGTGGAATTATGTATGGTTATTGGTTACCCAAAGAACGCATGCGTAAAATATGAATGTATTAGCTGAAGGGAAACAGAAATTATAGGTCATTTGAGAAACTCGTACAAAAACTTCAATAACCAAAAATAAACAGACGGAAGGACAGATCGACGGACGGACAGGGTGAAACGTATAGGACAAAGCCGATTCTCGGCGGGGCCCTAACTAGCTATGACGAGGTGTCTTGCCAAAGATACACCAACATATCCATTGGCAGAGGAGCTCACATCGGTGCGACTAAAGTCCTGCAAGCTGCCCAAAACAAATCGAGAAACTCTAATCGAGAAACTATCAGATTATATGCTGGTTATTTTATTGTATTGCTGTAGGATCAGTATACATGTATATTGAACAAATTGAGAAATTCTTACAAATTCTAAGTTCACCAAAACAATTTTTCTCCAAATATTCGTCAATTATTATCCACTGGGAACTCAAAATTAGAAAGAATTTCACACATTTCTTGCCATTTCATTCATTCACTTATATTTAAGGGTGGGAATTGGCTCGGTGACCTTCCATGCCGTGATTGGCATTTGTTTATTGAAGCTGGTTACCGTGTCATGCAAACTGCATTGCAAAACGTGGGTACCACTTAGCATGTAATGTCACGTGAACAATTATGTTACTGTGTATTACAATGCAGTTCCAACAATCGCTGGGCTCAATTGTAGCAAGCCTGGCTCGCGACTGAAAATGTAAACACAAATGTGTGAGACTGATTCGATTCCGACATTCCATGGATTTGGAAAGGGTTTAACGTCCGTTCAACATCTAAGGTCATTTACAGACGGGTCAACGGGGTCGAATCCCGTATTCTACCTGTAGGCAGAAAGGAAATTCCCCAAATCAGAACTGAACATTTACATCGAAATAAGACATATTCAGCCCTGAAATCATAATAACCCAGATCTGGTGCCAGGTCCGTACCACGCCAGAATCACTAAGTCCATCCCATAAAAATAATAGGATTAACACACAATCTCACTACTCTTATAAGGCGTATAGTATAACCTGATTGAACTCTCACATACAAGAAAGACAAAATAAAAATGCATATGAGGGCTAAACCTGGTAAACTAGAATTCCGGAAAGGATGAACCCATTGTTAATTTTGCCCATCACGGCTCCCACCATCCACCCACTGACCACGATTGAAAGTGACAACAGTCAGTGGCTTAAAATATAATGTCATCCACTAAAAGAAGCCAGCGTATGAGAAAACTTACATGCAGTTGCAGGCTGACATACAGTAATACAAGATACGAGTGAACATCTGTGCAGTATGAATGATGAGTGTTGTCCATTTTCATATTTTGACACTGGTAAACATTGGGAATGACTGTAGACATTCAGGTCAGACTGTACAGCTGTGCAGAGCATACACTTATTTATTTGCCAATCTGACATTCAAACTTAATGTTGCAAATGACATATTTAGTAGAGATTATAACCAGTTCAAAGCCAAGGGATCTGAAAGTTAAAATCAGCACCTGCGTTAATTACACTTATCTATTTTACAAAGGACACATCAGAGAAAACAAAGCCTAGAACGCAAAAATAACACGGAGAAGTTTTTTTGCAAGTCTTGTGCTGAAAGCACCGAATCCATCGGTAGCGTAGACAAACAATTACTGTTTAAAACAACGTCTTGCATACTTTCCCAGAAAAGATGGCAGTTTGCTGATATGCAAATGTTTTTTTTATTTTTTCTTTCTGTTGAAAACTAATTAGGGATAATAAGTGTGGAAGT
Source organism: Conchocele bisecta (assembly GCA_029237695.1). Lineage (NCBI taxonomy): Eukaryota > Metazoa > Mollusca > Bivalvia > Lucinida > Thyasiridae > Conchocele > Conchocele bisecta. The sequence goes on from CM055279.1 coordinate 39,963,808, forward strand.
TTCTTTTTTGGCCAGGTATATTTGCAATATAGATTTACTGTTCAACTCCAACAGAGTGAATGCTTGTATTATTTTACAAACTCAATTGTTCACTAATCAAGATTTAGTTATAACTTAAGGTCAAAGGTTTTTGTTTACTAAACATCTTAAGATAACTAGAAATGTCATCGCTGGCAGCCATTCACTAAGTATGTGACCTGTACCCAACTGTCCGCATCAGTAGCTGGCAAATCTGGCATAGAATGATACGAAAGTACTTGTATAATGCATATATATAATGGCCAGAATTCAGTATTTAAGATATTTTTTTTTGATTTTGTGCTTTGTTAGAAAAACTACAACGTGGCATAGTCCAAGCCACAAGGGTTTGGACAATTGCAGTTGTTTAAAGAATATACATGCCTTTGACTACGGAGAGATATAAATGTGCTGAATCTCGTGTATGTAACATTGACAAAGAGCTAATATGTATTTGGTGATACTATGTTGCTTTCAAATGGCATCTTAGTTTCTTTGTTGTGTAAAGACGTGTTTTACTGTGCCCTAACAATCACCTTTACCAGAAAATGCATTGAGTATTGGTTGATGAAAAAATGGCTACACTATATTTTTCTCTTCAACGTTATATACACATATTCCATGCTCATTTTAAACTGTTAGAAATGAGATTATACTAGTATATGTTTATGGGTTGTAGCAAACCTATTTGGACATTATTTGTTGTAGAGGCATTAGTTTAAATCATGCATTACCTTGAGAAGTATATTGTGACATTTGATCGAAGTCGCGTATGTAACATTGACAAATATGCCAAGCAATACTTGTTTAGAGACTGAATACTTATTACTATGTGGTAACTGGAATTTCTTCTTGTAAGACAATAAACTGTATAAAGATAAGCTGATTGTTATCAGTTTACACAGAAAAAGTTTTGATTAATGTGTAATAAGTAAATAGATTGCAATAGGTTTATTTATTTATGTTAGTAATAAGTTTACATGAGCAGTTTATAGTTTGCAACCATCCCATTATCACAAAATTTCGCTTAAATCCACAATTTGATAATTTAAAATACCCTGAATACTCCATTGCAACATCTTTAAGGTACTGTAACATGTTTTTGTCAATGTTACGTACATATCATATACCTTCCTTTATTTATACAGCACATAGCACTACATGAGCTATTTCCAACTTATAATAAACCTAAAGGGACAGGATTTATTTAATAAAGCAATTATTATCGTGAACGGACTATTTCAACATTTGAGGCAATTGATGTATGTAACAATTTTGTCAATGTTACATACACATTATTGAAATTCCTTTACTTATGTTGTAAATAAGATTATAAAAGATGTTTGGTTTGTAACAAATCTATTAGGAGCAGCTTTATGTTAAATGCATTGATTTTTCTTATACATTGCCATGACCAGTCCGTTAAAACACTTTGATCTGATTTACAGCAGAATGTAACATTTTGACATGAAAAACATGTAAAACTATACCTCCTATCATTTTTTTATAGTTTGCCATATCCTCTATGTTCTGGTGACAAAAGTGAGAATTTGCTGATTTTTAACAAATTTAGTAAAATAAACCTGGCTGTTGATCGTTGTTTTCTATGTTTACATGAAGCAACTTCCCCGTATGTAACAGTTTGTTGACAAGAAATATTATAAATATTAAAAACAGTTTTACCATTTTTGTTTCTTTTAAGATAAAATCAAAATCTTACTTGCTTCTTAACACTCACCGCCAGATGGTTCAATATGTCAGTAAAGAAATTAATCAGGTTCCATATTTTAAGCTACTGGACTGGTTAAACGTATGTAACAGGGTTTGACAAGAAAATGTTACATACACACACTAATTTTGGTTATATTTTTTTCAATGGTTATACTCCCGATGGACAAATTATTTTTGTAATGAAATATAGTTAGACTGCTCACAGAACCGTACGATCTCTTTCGACGCAATGAAAAGGGCAAGATCAATATGAAATACTTGCACATACTAGTACAAATGTTAAAAATGTCCCCCTTTTTCACCTAAAAAGTGTGAGATACATACATATTGAAGAACTGTACAGCTTGTTCAATCAACTTCAACAACCTATTTTTTGGTACTGCTAGATAGTCCATATGCGTATTCATATAACTGAAGTCGTAAAATTGTTCCATCTCAACATTTCTCTTTTTATGTAGTGTTTAATTGCAATTGACAAGAAAAATATGCATTCTCCAGAATAGCGAATTCTTGCCCATATGTAAAATGTGAAGCAAGTTGTTCAAGGAGAACAGAAATTCTAAGTAATTCATCCGAGGGTTAAAGTGAAGGTATGGCGTTTAACGTCCCAACAACTTCTAAGGTCATATATAGACGGGTTTTACCCAAAGGTTAAGTTGTTGTGTACATTTGGATTTGGAAAGGGTTTAACGTCCGTTCAAGATATAAGGTAATTTACAGACGGGTCAACGGGGTCGAATCCCGTATTCTACCTGTACGCAGGGAGAAAATTCCCCAAATCAGAACTGAACATTTACATCGAAATAAGACATATTCAGCCATGAAATTAGAATAACTCAGATCTGCTGCCAGGTCCGTACCACACCAGAATCACTAAGCCCATCCCCTAAAATAATAGATTTTAACACAAAATCCCACTACTCTTATAAGGCGTATAACCTGATGAAACTCTCAAATACAAGAAAGCCAAAATAAAAATGTATATGAGTGATAGACGTACATATAAAGTACGGGCGACCCCCAACGCTATATGTTCCGCCAATATTAGGAGCGGAGGCATAACAAATCAAAGCTGATAAATCTATAACGCTTGCTTGATAATCCTTCCAATATCAATCTCCCTACTTAGTTTCATTCAGAGTTTTTATCTTCTGTCACTGTACCTATCCGAGGACGTAAAGTTTATTGTCAGTATTTCTAGGATAAGTAATTTTTTCCCTCCAATTTCTTTAACTAAATTACTTAGATAACAGGTGACTAGATTTGTTTTGTGACACCTTTGCGTTTTTCATAAAGCTCTTTATTTGTATCCATGGCCTATTCCATAAAAGAGGCTCTTTCTTCCTTGCCTGTTCTATTTCATGCTTCCCTTGTAGTTTTTCTATGAAGAATTATTTATCAAGATATCTTTTAACAGCAGCATGCTCGTCTGCTGTCCACACTTTACGCTTTACAATTGCTCTGCGTGTTTTGTTGATAAATGCATTCCGAGTGGTTTTTGGTGTTCCATTGACAGGTGCGTTCCAAGTTGTTGGAGGTGCGTCAGTGACTGGCCTTTCATTTTCCTCAGCGTCGCTGTAATCCTCATTCTCCAGGGGCTCTGCAATAATTTTATGATACAATCAAATGATTGCCATGCAATATAAATTAAGATGCAGAACTTTACAGATGAATTTACTTAGGAATATAAATGCGAAAGAAACTGAACTATTTCTTGGTAATAAATGAGACTATTCAAAGAGGGTGTATCCCAAAATATATATATCAAGCATAATTTAAAGGTTGGGGATGGGATATAATTATAAGAGGATTTTTGGGCAAGAAAAATAAAATTTCCTACAAACTTGACTAATGAGTTAGGGCAATTATATATATACACTAGATGGCCGCGGCCTGCATGTCGCGCCTTGTGGCGAGGCATGGACACTAATAAAAGAGATATAGTATAACGAGAAACTTTAACCAAAAAACCGGACACACCTTCAACTAAAAACTTTAACCAAAAATTTCAAAGTAATTAGACATTGACATTTGGGCACAGGGGCCGCACGGTAGGGGGGGGGGGGGGGTAGAATGAAAATATAGACAATGATAAACACCCATGTGAAGTTTCAAGTTAATGGGTTGCAGTTGCAGAGATATAGAATAACGAAAAACTTTAACCAAAAAACTTTAACCAAAAACTTTAACCAACAATTTCAAAGTAATTATACCTTGATATTGGGCACAAGGGCTGCACAGTAGGCAACGGGTATAAGATATGGATGATGATAAACACCCATGTGAAGTTTTGAGGTAATCGGCGAAGCAGTTTCAGAGATATAGTATAACGAAAAACTTTAACCAAAAAACATTAACCAAACACTTTAACAGGACACACGTATGTAGTATGTACGTACGTACGTACGCCGAAGTGCCGACTATATCGCGCTTTCCGCAAGCGGGTTCGACAATAATTAGAAATGTGGCCCGTCGGCACACGAATGCCACCGCTGGCAGCCTATGAGAAACGCGCACACAAACTTTAACCCGAAATCGGGACATACGTATGTATGTACGGACGGACGGACATTGGTAACGCTATATGCCACCGACACCAAGTTTCAAGTGAATCCATCAAGGGCTGACAAAAATGTAAGTAACACAAAAAGTTAATGTAAATCTTATGGACAGACAATGAATTAGGAAAACTATATAGCATCAAAATACTTCATATGTAGGAAGTATAAAGCTAAGATTATCACCAATGTTTTCTATATGTAATACACAATTTAACAACAATCTGAGGACTTCCAAGAGTTTCAAGAAATTCACTAATGTTTTCTCTATGTTACACAGTGTAACAATCTGAGGACTTCCCAGAGCTTCAAGAAATTCACTAATGTTTTCTCTATGCTACACAGTGTAACAATCTGAGGACTTCCAAGAGTTACACAGTGTAACAATCTGACGACTTCCAATAGTTACACAGTGTAACAATCTGACGACTTCCAATAGTTACACAGTGTAACAATCTGACGACTTCCAACAGTTTCAAGAAATTCACCAATGTTTTCTCTATGTTACACTGTGTAGCAATATGAAGACCTTGGAGAGTTTCAACAGTCCTCAGAATGATACAATCATCTGTTGATGATAATTTTAAACACCGTTTTTCCTGCAATAGTCAGTTCATTTTCTAACATTAACTACTGTCTGTTTCACGAAACCTGCCCAAATTTCACGGCCATATAAACAATGCAAAAACAATATTTTTTTCGATGATATTAAATTATAGCAAAATTTAAGAATGAGCCTACTTTTTAGTTCGTGCAATTTGGTCCAATATTGATTTTATTACGAAACATGAGTTCTCTATGGGAATTTAACATGGGGAAACAATTGGTGGAGAACATGGAGTAGTCGAAAAACGAAAAAATTTGGAAATTGATTCTGAAATTTAGCTAGATAGCTTGGAAATGATCTAACTAAGAAAACAAAAGTTAAATTTTGAAAATTGTTCCACTATTTCTAAAATTAGAACAATTTCTCCATATTAAATCCACATAGACATCTTCACTCTGTGAAGATATCTATGGGGATTTAACATGTGGAATTGTTTTTTCGCAATAAAATCAATATTTAACCAAATTTCACGAAATAAAAAAAAGGCTCATTCTTAAATGTTCCTATATATTATGGAAAACAATATTGTTTTTGAATTGCTTATATAGCCGTACAATTTGGGCATCTTTCGTGAAACAGACAGTAGTTGAGTTTATGTAGATGTGGCGTTCCATACATGTGGCCCATTCAGGGGCAGATCAAGCATTGGGGGAATGGTGGTGTCCTATTTTCGAGCTCCACAGAGTTGAGCGAGCAAGCTAGGGGCTCGGTGAGACATGCCGCCCGCAAATGTTTTGAAATCTAAATTACGGTTACAGAGATAGTAGGTATGTGAAAACTTTAACGCAAATTTTGACAGAAACTTTAAAGCAAATTTCTAAGTCATTTGATCTTGACATAGGGGCACAGGGGCTGTATGAGTGGGACACAGAATGAATATATGGATGATGACTAATAAGTATATGAAGTTTCAAGTCAATGTGACTTAAGACTGCAGAGATATAGGGTATTTAAAAACTTTAACGCCGATTTCGGAACGCAAACTTCTAAGTCATTTGACCTTGGGCACAGGGGCCGCATGAGTGGGATACAGCATGAATATATGGATCATGAAAGTCAATGTGACTTAGGACTGCAGAGATATAAGGTATTTAAAAACATTAACGCAGATTTCGGACGGACGCACGGACGTCATTGTGATCACTATGTCACGCTTTCCGCAAGCGGGCTCGACAAAAATAAATTTGTATTTGTATATTAACAAATATTATGTACAATATTGTTTTGTATACATGTATTTAGAAACTTAAATGAATCAGTCTGAGTGTCAGATTTTGTAAACAAAATAGTTTTATACAAAATAAGAAAACTAACACAGCCTGTGTATATGGGTACAGCTCATCAACTGATGTGTCTGCATTATTTTTCGTTAGATGTGTTGATATGTACCCTGCCGGTCCCCAGCCCGGAAATAGAGAGGTTTACCTCGATCAATTATTTAACATGAGCATGTACTACATGCATATGCTTGAAATGGGAAAGTTTGGTCGACGACAGCGCTACTGATAAGCTGCGTATTAGTAGTAGTAGTATAAGTACGCCATTGAACAATCAAAAAAAAATCGCATGTGCCACTCTACTATGTTCAGTTATACATGCTTTCTAAATATTATTGAAATCCATCCAGCAGTTCAGAAGTTATTGAACAGAAATGGACCTTAATGCATTTGCAAAATGCAAGTTCTAAGTCCAATATTGTGACCTTGACCTTGGGCATAGGGACCTGGCTATATGTGTCACACTTTATTATGTCCAGATATACATTGTGGCCAAATATTATTGAAATCCGTCAAACGGTTCAAAAGTTATTGCGATGCAAAACGTGTTAAGGACGGACGGACGCACATGGACTAACGCATAATATCCCCTTAACAATATGGCGAGGGGATAACTATGTTCCCAAACTTTCAAGAAACAAATTATACTACATCTTTATTAGATAAATATTTACCATCAAGATCGAAATTAATTTCATCCAGACTCTTTCCTTTGTAGAGATGGATATTTCCTCTTTCCAGCTCCATCAACAACTTGCTCAATTTTGCGACCTAAAAAGTGTAGTAGCAGATTTGATTTAGGATTAAATTTACCTTTGAATTTCCATTTTTGCATAAATATTCAGGGTTTCCTCTAGGGTATTTAACCCTGACAATGGAAACAAAAAGAGTAGTCTGCTGATTTTAAATACTATTCTTTTTTCTTTCCAAAAACGTGTTTTGGTAGCACAGAAGAATCGTCTCCATTGGAGACGATTCTACTGTGCTACCAAAACATTTTTATAAATCTAAATAAGAGAAATATTGAAAATCTGCAGACGGCATATTTTGTTTTCAACATTGTAAGGGTTAAATTGGATTAATACATCATCATCAGTTTAATTGATGGCTACATTTTGTGGCACAGACGAATGAATTAATCTACAAACTAGAAATGTGGCATGTCGGCGCACGAATGCCACCGCTAGCAGCCTATAGAGTTACTTGCACGCAAATCTTAACCGAAATCGGGGCGAACATGGGTAACGCTATATGCCACCGACAACTATTGTTGCGGTGGCATAAAAACACTTATATATCAAGACCAACCTACAGCAAGTACAACAAGAAGGGTATCACTAGCGCTAAGCTAATCCCCTCACTGGTCTCCTTGATTGTAACGTAAATGATAAGTTGGATACAGTGTCCTCGGACGTGGCTAGATAGGTTAATTAAATGTTTTCTCTATGTTACACAGTGTAACAATCTGAGGACTTCCCAGAGCTTTAATAATTTCACTAATGTTTTCTCGATGCTACACAGTGTAACAATCTGAGGACTTCCCAGAGTTTCAAGAAATTCAATAATGTTTTCTCTATGCTACACAGTGTAACAATCTGAGGACTTCCAAGAGTTACACAGTGCAACAATCTGAGGACTTCCAAGAGTTACACAGTATAACAATCTGACGACTTCCAACAGTTTCAAAAAATTCACCAATGTTTCCTCTATGTTACACTGTGTAGCAATATGAGGACCTTCAAGAGTTTCAACAGTCCTCAGAATGACACAATCATCTGTTGATGATAATTTATACACCGTTTTACCTGCAATATTCAGTTTATTTTCCAGGCATAGAGTGAAATGCCCACTTGCATAGAATTGCAGATACAGAACTAGAATGGTATGTAAGCGAGTGATTATGGAATACCCCCGCGTCAACCATGTACAGAAATTTATAAAGTGATTTCCCCAAATCAGTGGCCATGACCCCAGAAATGTAGGTCAGACGGACGTAAATTTGTTTCGTGACACACCTTTAGGTCATGATGATTGTAGCCAGCGAGTTTTAGTAGCCTAGGCCAATTAATGAAAAGATACAGACCGAAAGGGAATCTGTGACGGACGAACAAATGGGCAGACAAGGTGAATCTAGTATAACCCCCACCCCCTCAACTCGTTGCGACGGGGTACAATAAGTAGTTACGGTCTGAGAGGAGAATAACAATCGTGAACTAGTCATTGATGTCGGGTGTCCAACTGGCCTTGATACGTTTACAATTAGCCCAATTTTGCCCATTTCTCCATCCAAGCGTTTGTATAACTGAAATATTGACCTCAATGGCAAGGCCAGTTTTGAGCTCAGAGGAACTAAATAAACAAACCTAGCAGAAGAAGACTAAATAATGCTTCATATCAACTATATAAGCTTTGTAACTTACACTTTTATAGAAGATTTTAAAACAAGCATTTCTATTTTGCTGCTAATATGCAATGGGCCAGAAACATTCAAACAACTTTAAAGGGGCCATTGCCAGGATGCTTCTGGTGAAGTCTGTGCGCAATTGGACCTGGGGTATAATTATGAGATATCATTTTCAGAAGTAATTGTTGAGAACAGATGACGATGGAAATAAGGCCATCACAATAGCTCACCATGAGCACATGCTCATGTGAGCTAAAAAGAAGAATCTGCCACAACATACATGTATACTTATATTTCAGACAGCAAGACCCAATACAGAAATTATGAAACGAAAACTCCTATAATCTAATTTTATCTTTGGAAAGTTGTTTTCAGTTTTGTAACTAGTCAAATCTCAAGGACTGTGTTGAAACTCTCTTGTAAGTCCTCACGTTGTTACAGTGTGCCTCACAACATTACTCACAGTAACAAACTTGAGTCTAAGTCTCACATTACACACTGATAAAATCCGAGGACTTGGGGACTTAAAGGATCATATACCCATTGATGGAAGTGACTTTCTTCACACAGCTGAACCTTTCGCAATGCTGTGTATTTTGAAGGTACTTGTACTTTGGTCATATACGAGTTATTTACCTTCCTCCATGGGGTCCAAGTTTGTCTGATTTCCGAAATCAGGTTGTGTAAGCTCTTTTGTTGCTGGTATTTCCTAAAATGGAGAAAACAAAAATATAGCAATGGTGACTAAACTTATTTGAAAGCTTAGAAAAGAGTTATAGGATGGAAACTATTAAAGTGTCTACACGTTCAATACTTATAGGGACTCAGTCTGACAGGGTATATGATGTAAAATGGAAAAGAAAGGAATAGTAATGGTGACTAAAATTATTTGAAAACTTAAAAAAACGTTATAGCATGGAAACTAAATGTCTACACATTTAATACTTACATGTATAGGGACTACATGGCAGTCAGGGTATACGATGTACCCATATGTAATTAGACAGTCGCACATGACCGTAATGTATCCACCTGCCATTATGTCTGAATAATTGGCAGCTTGGATCTACATGTGTGGAACAAGTGAGTAGAGTGCGTTGGGTGGGTAGGTGGATGGGAGTGTAGTTGGTTGGGTGGGTCTGTTGAGTGAAACAATGAGTGGTGGGCGGCATATTGGATGGAAACTAGCAGCTTTGAGAAAAACAATAATGCCAAAGTTCACAATATACACCCGTCGAGGAAGGATCAATGACAAAAGTAGAAATGTAGCCTATCGGCAACGAATGCCACCGCTGGCAGCCTATGTGAATAACACATGAAGTAATAGTGGCTGTTGTGTATAGGATATATTCATAGGTATGAAGTGAAGAAGTATTAAGGCAATTCATAATGTCATGTACAAGTTATGGCAGACTGGAGAAACCTTAACCGGCAAACCTTAGCCGAAGCTGAAGTCAGTGAATGTTGAAGGGCAAAAGGTCAAGGTCATAGGTCGAGGCGATAGCAATGGTGGGTGTGGTGTGTTGCGTATGTTCATATGTATCAACTGTAGAAATATTAAAGGAATCCCCAACGTGGTATAGAAGTTAATGCAGAAACATGAACATCGGGACGTACGGGACGGGACGTACGGGACGGACATGGGTAACGCTATATGCCACCGTAACAATAGTTATGACTATAAAAGCTATGACTAACAGGAATGACATTGACCTTGGACGGACATAGACCACATTCAATACATGCAGGTGTATTTCCCCCAATGCCTATGAATGCAATGCACCTGTTTATCACGAACACCGGACATAAAGAACTCTATCACAAGGAAACAACAGAATTGTGCAATAAACAATCTATTTTCAGCAACGGTGACCTTGACCTGGGGCGGGGACGTCACGCATATATGCCGATCAGCTAATGAAATCCGTAATTGAAGCACACCCGAGAGAATAGTGGCCTTATCACTTATGTTTACAAAGAGATAACACAGGGGCTGAATTTTTTTTTTATTAACTTGTCCGCTGGCTGGATCATTATCATTGGAATAATCTCACCTAGAGGAGTATTCAATTGTTGTAAGATAATGCCTTGCACTGCCCAAAACCAGAACCCAACTGCAACAACAGGAAGCTGACCACTTCATCAAGCTCATCACTTCATGTGAGGCTTAGCTTGATCAATTTGATACCTTATGACTTTTCATTGCGTATAATGCCTAGCTATTTGAGTCTGTAGAGTATTTTGTACTTTTTAGCTTTTAACATTGTATCTGCCATTAACATGATTAATGGTTGACTTGTTAATTTCACTCTCTTCATGAACACTAAATTGGCCCCCTACTGAAAAAAGGAACCTTAGGAGATTAGTGACTAGCTATAGAACCATTATCCCCGAGGCGTCAAAGGAAGACGGAACGGCTGAAGTTCTTTAGCTATTAACGTCCGCCTGCAGATCAAATTATATTTTATACATGTATGAAAAATCATACCAACAACAAATAACCCTTCATACAGAAAGTGATGCACTGATAGAAGATTGAAGATCTCAACAATGAATAACCGGTGACCGGGATCTGTCTACAGTGATTTCAGAAGCACCATAAACATTTTTATTTTAAAGTGTACGTTTACATGCAAATAAAGTATTCACTCTGGTTACATTTTATTTTTAAAAGTATTAATTGCTACAAAAAGTGTAAATGGGTTTTTACCAAAATATGATTTTGATTCATTACTGTAAATGATGTCGAAATTGGTGGAACATTTCTGACCAACTGCGAAAATGAAATTATCAGAAACTTTTGTTTTCACATATGTACAGTAATAACTAATATTTCATAAAAATTGCAAGCTTACTTTTAGCAGTACACTGCAATGCGATTTAGGCGATTTACAATATGCCTCGTTTTCAATATGATATTTTTCTTCACAAATAAAATGGTAAAATCACAAATGTCACATACTGAACAAGCTGAAAACGTGAAATGTTAGAAAATTCAAACAACAAGCTAAAACTTGTCATAGTTTTCATTGAATTAACCAACAATTTATTGCTAATTTGTGTTTAACGGCATATGAACAGCTAAGGTCATTTAAGGCTTGACGAACGGGTCTATCCCGTATTTAATGTGTCCATAATGAGGGAAATTCACAAAACCAGAACTGAATATTTACAGAAAAATCGATATTCAGCCATGAAATTAGAATATCCTATCCTGGTGCTAGGTCCATTCCACACCAGTCACTTAGCCCAACCACAAAAGTAGTATGATCAACACTAAAGTAATTTGATATGACATGTGGCTGCAGAGGCAACAATAAAATGTGGCTTGTCGGCACACAAATGCCCACGGTGGCAGATTGGAGAAACTGTGTCAAAGTTAATTAACCAAGTGATACGTATTAACAAGCGTTGTTGCGAAGGTCAAAAGGTCAAGGTCATATTAAGGCCAGCAATGCGAGTGGCATTTTTCTATATGTATGATGTATTAAAATATTAAAGTAATCCATGAAGTGAAATAGAAGTGATGACAGAAATGAGAAACGCAAATTTCTTAATGTGTGAACAAGTTCAAAGTTGTGACGGTCAAGGTCATAAAAATGGCAACATGGATGTGTGGCATTTGTCCACAGGTATGCTGTGTTTACGTTCAAATGATATAGAAGTTTTGACAGTTTTTTGGTGTTTAACGGCCTATCAAGCAGCTATATAAGGTCATTTAAGGTTGGGCCAATGAGTTCGATTAAGATTAATCATATTACTCAGATAAGGGGTACAACTCTCACATACAAGGAAGCCAAAGACGTACACGAGGGCCAAACTAGGTCTCCGGTCGGCATTCCGGTAAGGAAGAATCCCTATCGTTAAATTACCCATCGCATGCTCCCACCGGTTACCCACGAAGAAATGAGCAACTTTGGCGAACTTCTTAACTTGTGAAAAAAATGCAAAGTTGTGAAGGTCATATTAAGGGCAGCATGGATGTGTGGCAGTTGTTCAGAATATTTAACTAATCCTTAAAGTGATATAGAAGTTATGACAGAATTGACCGGCAAACCTATTAAAGGTCACATTATAAACTATCACTTATTTTCTTCAAAACGCGCTAAAACAACAACGGCGACCCTAATAACCGATTTCCGGTTCGTTTGTATTTTTCGTGATATTGAGATTTCTCATATCGCACCTTATCTGACACCTATACAGAGCCATGCAAATAATTGGTCATCGCTTATCTCCCCTGTTACTGCGACATACTGGCGCGAGGTGGCGCTGTAAAAATAACCGCTATGGAGTAGCAGTAGAACTGCTTACCTGATTGGTGGATGAAGGTTTCTTATATAATATCGTTTGGATTTACGGACATCATGTATTTGTTGCATACTTTCTTCGCTTTTGTCGTTTAATATATACGTTAATCGTTACTTTTTCCTTCGCCTAGTTATACTTCGATTATGTATACGTTGGTTGCAATCATCGGCGACGACTATCTGTGTGGAAGTCGGTTGTAATTCACGGTCAAACAGAGAGCAGAGCCAGAATCAGAAAAAATGTGAAATTTAATATTATATTTCTATTGTATTTTTACAAAATGCTAATCTCCGACATTTCGTTAATTGATTCCGCAATGATTTGCAGAATGTTACTTCAGTAAACTTGTGCTTTGACAAGTTCGAGTTGAAATAATCAGTTACACGCGTGTATAGCTAGCTATGTTCAAACGGATGCCACCGGAGGTCATTAATAGCAAACAACTTATCCGATGATTTGACCGCAGGCAAATAGGGAAGTGGATCTTGGGACAGGTGTATTCTGAATTCAATGAAGCCACACCTATTATATGCTGATTGGTTCAATCCATTTTGTTTATCTGTCATAGTTAGTGACAGACGTGTGAAGCTACGTTCAAACGGATGTCAACAATAATGCGGCTGATGTATATTGAATCCGCGAGGCCACACCTATGCCACACCACAGATTGGTCGAGTACAATTAGACATACATGGTAGAATAGATACTGTGCACTTCATGGTGCTTTCTACAGTTCCGAAAATACAATCTTGATGTTTTTGTTTTTATAAATTGATGAATGTTATATTGCAGGACTAAACTTGTGTAACTTGAATGTCCACTCGTTTATTGTTCCGTAAATACTGTTTTCGAATACTAAAATATAACTAAATCACATATTGTATTCGTTGACAGATAAAACGAATTAAAAGTATATATTCAATTTTCACATTTACATTAAATTCTTTACTATTTCTAATCTATTTTCCTACTGACTTGTTTCAAATAAATAGAAAATGTTTGGACTTAATCGTTGTTTTGTCAAATGGGGGTTACGTCGAAGCTTGGTCCTGTATGTGGCTGTGGCTGGAGAAATGGGGTTTGTGTGATTTGTGACTAGTGTAGGTCCTAATAAAATATAACACTCCTGTAGTCTAAGTACAATCTAGATTGCATGTTAGTGTGTTTAATTGAAGGAATGCCGAAAAGTGCAGATCCTGTTCAGACTGTGTGAATGTAAAGGTTGAACAGGATCTACACTGGTCGCAAACGCCCTATAAGCCCCTTGTTGTGTTTGGCTTATTGCACCTTCTCAGTCGCAGTGTACAGCGGATGCTGACACAATCTTCAAACAACACCCCACCCCGGTGGCAATTAGAGCGACTAATTTTCCCACTAATTTTCCCCTGGGCTTTCCTTAATTGACCCCATGTACAGTATGGTTTCATTGTATGTGGAAAATGGCCTACAAGAATGACGTTATGACAGTTTGACCAGCATAGCACCAGATCCATCTATGCACCTGACAGCTCTGATAAGTGTCTACTCTGTTGCCCGTCTGATTTAACATTATACATAAGTACTATCGGGGGAAACAAATATTGTAACCTGACGATGTAAATATAAATTAATGTATATACAGACTGGTATCCTACAGCTGTTGAAAATTGCACAGTATGTCCAATTTTTCACGCACTGTCGCATTTCAGTATGTCGTTTGTAACTAGGTAATTCTTATATTTTTACAGTACAGTACAGTCCCATATATTTATATCAGCGGTGTAATAAACTGGAGTTCTAAGTAGTCTGTTGAACTATTACGTGTAATAATCGTATTATGCATACATTTCACAAGTTCTACTGATACGTCATATACCCACGTGACCGCAAAGAGAAATAACTGTGGTATGCAAAATAAGGGGAAATTAGTCATGCAGTGACGGCAGAAACAACTGGTTGTCCGGAATATGAAATCCGTAAAGGAACGGCACATACTGGACCTTTAATGCAAACTGGGGGAGGGGGGGGGGTCAATATTTTAGCTGTAAGCTTCTACCTACATCTATGTGTGCCTGTTGGAGAAAGGGAGAATAGGAAGCTGCCACACCCGCCACCGCCGGCGCTGTACAAATATATAATATAAATCCCCCCACCCGTCACTGCTGTAGAAAAAGTACGCATTTATCTTGAATACAAACTAGATCAATTAGTTAGTTATATTGCATAATTAATTGGCCTCCAGACGGTTTTCAGATAATACAAAAAATGCACACAGAAAGAGGTGGGGCTGTGGTGAGGGGGCGGAGGGCGCTTGAGTAGGGACGATTGAAAGGCTAGTGTCTCCAAAAAAATCGCTAAATACACAATACTCAATAATAATGATGCAGCTCAATTTGATTGATAATAACATTGTGATTTGGAGTTAAAAATGTTTTTATTGAATTGTTGAACATATATTCAAACTGAATCTACAAGGACCCACAAACGCACAGAGGCATCATTAAACAACAATTTTGTACTTTAATTTTACACCAAAAACGGCCAGCTCTACTGTAACGCTGCCTTTTTCGATGTGGAAGCGAAAAATAATGGTCGCGAAAACCAATGACACGGCTCGTGTTCCGAACTCCCTGTTTGATATGAGGTTACTAAAAAAATGCCATCAACTGCGTACAAGCCAAACGGTTCAATAAAGTGTTTATTGGGCACATTAATGATTGTTAAATAAACTGTCGATGTCCTAGGATGTCGAATCCAGATGTTCCTATACAAATTACTGTTCACATATTTACCTCTTTCTACCACCAGGCACGAATAAAACTCGTTGATATTTTTAAACAATAGAAAACGGGGTGAATATAACTAAGGTGGAATTTTCGTCATTTCGATACATTAATGATTTGGAAACTGATGATTGTAGCTTACATTATCGTTCCGAGCATGTTTTCCTGTTTGGGTGATAGCACCCTACACTGTAAGGTCTAAACTGCACATGCGCAATGGTAATCCTTCATTCATTCAAATCACGCCCACATGAAACTATCCTACAACATAAGGACTTGACACATGCGCAGTCGTATGACACGAAAGTGTCCGAATGACTCCTCTTACACACTTTTCAAGGCCACGTGACAAATAAATATGTGCGTAGCATGTGTGTATATACGTGTCTTGTCGAGACGTCAACTTGAGGACCATGAGATTTTTGTGAAAAATGATGTAGGTCCTCACAACGAACGTAAAGTGACAAAATCATTTCGAGGACCTCACAATGTAGATGGGTCCTCACATTGTTGGTGTGCACGCACGCACTCACGCACGCACGCACGCACGCATGATCCGTTTCTCAACCTGTGGCCCCGATTAATTTATACAGCATGTTACATGTTTAGTGTGAAAACAATACAACAGTATGTGATATTTACAACATGTATGGTCATATTTAAAATTGCGCCAAACTGGGAAAAATAGTGCAACCGGAATGTGTTCTAATGCAGCCAAGTCGCCAATATATCGTTACGCTTATATATGTAGCGGGGAAATATGTGCATGTCACTGTGTAGTTGGATATGAACCCGTGTTTATGTCTGCAATTAGACACGTAGTACATTTTGCTCCAGGCGTTGTGGGTGTGAGGTGTAAGATTATGTAGATGATTCCAGTAATGTGTACCTCCTTGTAACTTTACTATAATATAACATTGTATACCATTGTACACAAAGGGCTAAATGCATTTCGTACGTTGGCAGGCCTTCGTAAGAAACATGTCATTGAACACCGATTTATTTCACCTGTATGTATTAAATTGTATTCATTCTGATGGGTCATCGAGACGAGACTTGGCCAACTATACAAAGGAATTCATACATACCTGGCTATGGGCATTTTTGACAGAACAAAACAAATCGTGCATGCGACATTATACGTTACAAAACGGGACTAATCGTCTGTTGACCGGTGAATACCAGTTTCGCCCATTGTAACCACTGTATGTCTGTCTGTCTGTATGTCGGTCCGTCCGGGCCAACGTCCGGGGGTTTGAGAGCTTAGGGGCGCGGTTAGGAACAACAGATTCCTTTGTAATATTCCGTAAGCTCGTAAACTCTATTGTTGTTTAGGGGCTTTTTCTTTGTTCTTCAAACAATGGAAATACCCCATAAACCCAAAATGTTGGAACGTCCGTCCGGGCCAACGTCCGGGGGTTTGAGAGCTTAGGGGCGTGGTTAGGAACAAAAGATTCCTTTGTAATATTCCGTAACCTCATAAACTCTATTGTTGTTTAGGGGCTTTTTCTTTGTTCTTCAAACAATGGAAATACCCCATAAACCCAAAATGTTGGAACGTCCGTCCGTCCGTCCGTCCGTCCGTGTTCACGAAATGGTGGTAAAGTGACATATTTTAGGTCCAGTGTAACTTTAAGTGACCATTCACTTTTATGTGACAGTCACATAAAAGGTTGATGTTTTTGCGCAGAAACGGGTGTTATGAGATCCTAGTAAGTAATTTATTTATTATAGTGACATTGTAACCAATAACACATGTAGCAACAATAATACTGAAATTAACTACACCCGGCCCGATGGAGCTATATGTCACTTTAAACATTAAACACATATATAAGTACATCTATAAATAGAGTAAGAGATTAATATGGTACATGTCGTTTTCCGCGGATACAATATACCATGCGGTATTCCACATCACTGTAACCACAGATCGACCGGAAAACATGTAAATACAGAGTAGCGTTCGATTAAAATACAGACGACAGAAACATTAATTATTAGCATAGTTACCAGTTCCACATATCCGGTGCTGCTGCCACCGGTCGCATTGGTCGCATGTTACGGTGTGTTGCAGAGGACGTACCTCAAGATCACACTCCAGACAGAGATCCATGACGTTGTGATTATGGTATTTTTGGTGAGGGCTATATAGTTTCCGTGAGAAGTACCAATTATTCGACCGATTTTTCAATCTCCAAAAATACATACTTAATCGCCATTTAACTAATGAGCAACTTCGAGTAATGCAATTACTGGTAACAACGTGTAAGGGCTTTAGCAAAAGGATTAACTGCTAATTATCTGTAAGTGTTTAGTTTAATACACTTCAATGGGATTATGAGATGTGTACAAACTGATGATTATCACCTTCTTTAACATAACAAATAAGTCGGAATGTCTTTGATGTACATACACAATCTAAACTTGTACACCGACCACAGGACGAGAAATGGACCTTATATGTGAATTAATCTGTACATCATTCTCTGTGTCTACCACATTCGCCATTTATTCCAGGAAGTAACATTATAATGCTAAGCGTGTACATGTATGTGTGTGTGGAGAGAAAGTTCGGGGTTCAGGTACATACTTATGGGATTGATAAAAGAGACACATGTTTATAGACACATAAAAAACACTTAAATACCACATCATTTTTATTTTTTTTTTGTATACATGTATGTATTTAGGCATCATTCTTTCATTCTTCTTTCTGTTATAGTATTTTATGTATCTTCTATTTGTCCTCCTCGTTGGCTTCTGAAATATATATTTATACAATATAAATTATTTATTACTACCGCACATAACAATTGTTAAGCGTATGTACTACATATAAACACACTTCTTTTTCTTTATTAACATAAAAATCAGTGTTTATAGCAGTTTTTTAAATTAGGGCCGAAGTGTCGAAGTCTTTTAGGGCCGAGGTGTCTTAGGGCCGAGGTGTCTTGGGCCGAAGTGCTCTGGGGCCAGGATGTCTTAGGGCCGAGGTGTCACTTTACCGTTTTGATTACCCCATCCAAAGCGAAAATTGCGTGTACGAAAGAATGGTGGGTGGGGTAATGGGATTTCTTTAATACGTATTTTCTGTTGGTGTCATAGGTCCGAGTCTTCCACCTGTCATTATCATGATTATGACATCATGCCTCATGGCTGCTGACGAGGAAATTCCATGTGGAATATTGTTTTTTTAGTTGAATTTTGAATTCATTAAAGTTTGCACGTTTTGTTCCAACAACAACTTTGACATTACTGAATCGTGTATAAATGGACTCGATGCACTTTTCTTTTTCTCGATTTCAGAATATACATGTATATACATTTTTGTGATATTTGTGGATTCCTGTTCTCAAAATTCTATAAAGTTAACGGGTAAGTAAGTTGCAGTACACTGCAAAATACCTTTGGTTTTAACATGTAGGTATGTGACACCACGTGCTTCTGTAGATTCAAGATGGCGGAGACTACAGACACAGCGTTGATGATTCTTCTTATCATCACATTGTTTCTTTTATTTTCATTAGTTATTTGTGGAATTTACTTTTGCATAACTAAAGATTATTACAAAAATGGAATAGGTTATTCTTGTCCTGCAATCAGGATTTGAATTTATCTATGGTAAGAAGTTTTGTTCATATAACTTTTTTGGCCAGCGACGTGTTATTCTGGAAGTCGGCCATTTCGCGCACCTGCAGGTTAAAATTACCTCCCCTGTCGAGATGAGCCTGTGGAAATCTGGGCGATGGTGTAATACAAGGTACGGGGGAATATCGGAGCTTATATTTTTGTCAATTTAAATCCCGGCACTGCATGGCAACATGGAACGTGAAAGCCCCGGGGTATGCCCCGGTAAAGCCTGCCCCCTCCTCCGGTTTCTCCCAAGTCAAGATGGCCGAATTTGTGTCACGTGACCTTTTTACGTCACGCCGACTTCAAGAATTAAATATTGTTCATGGGACACATACATACCATCTATAAAGTCAAAATATATTTCTAAAATAATTTGTTTAAATATTTCCCACCCACTTCTTTTACCGCACCCTTTTAATTATGCTGTTGTAAAATTGATATTTAGACCTTTTTAAAATGCCAATTTGGTCATTATGTTTGGATCACACCGGTAGTACGGGACCCTCCAACGCCTATCGTGCAAACAAAGAGTTTGACCGGCCCCGGCATAACGTACAGTCAGCTGATCTTTTTGCATTCTGTTGGTATGATCTTCCACCTGTCTGAAAATCGGTATCTAAATAAAAAATATCTATTGCACGAAGTGATGCTGACTATTTTTGTATGGTCAACCATATTCGTCATTGGCGACTTTTAAGAAAACGTTTGTTTACAAAATTATCAATACGTCTGTAGTAAAGTAACACAAATATGATATAATTAATTAATATAAATATTAATACTTCACTTACGAATGTTCCGAGTTAGCTAAATTAGTTTTGCGCTTGCTTGATGCTGTCTATGGTGGCCTGAACTTGTCATAATCGCATGCCTTAAAAAATATATATAAACAAATGCGTTAACTTTTCATTATCATGTGATAAATATATCACTGTGCAACAAAAAAGTCATTGAAACATTAGCTAATACAAGTATGTGTATACAAATCACATTTTACTTCTATTTCCATTTGTATTTTGTGATACTGACACCATTTATATGGTTACCCCCTAAGCTTAATACAGAGTTAGTCGGAAATGACATACTTTAACATCATCGGTATATGGATAATGTTGCATTTGAAAACGTATTATTGAAAGTTAAATGTCACGTTAATACACACTTAACAATGCAGCATTAAAAAAAATATTTGTTTCTGTTATTTATGTGTACATGTACTATAGTGGTATAAAATGGTCAATAAGCGGTGCTACTTGCAGAGTTGAGAATTCGTGAGTAATTTTGAATAATGGCAAATAAGTGAAAATAACGTAACCATATTTATTGTGAGAACAATTCTTTGATCATCAGAATATCTGTATCTGAATGAAAAAAGTTGATTGGAGCGCGCGACACGGTTTACTATGGTGACCAATAAATGTCATTATCGATTAAAAAAATGTAACACGGATGTCAATAGCTGCATGGGCAAGTGTCACAGTTGCATAGATAAGTGTCACATAGTCACGTAAACAATTTGTATGTAGCTGTACACGTTATTTTCATCTTTGAATTTTGTTTATCAATAGGTATCTAACTGACACATACATGTAGTTGTAGGGACAAGTGTCACATAGTCGTATGGACATGTTTCTCGTAAAATATCTGTATGTACATGTAGCTACACCAGTCACTTTCATCATTGAATTTTGTATGTATACATTGGGAACTGTCACATAACTACATGGGCAAGTGTCACATAACTTTATGGACAAGTGTCACATATTCACATAGATAAAGTGTCACATAAAATGTTTATATGTACATGTCATTTTCATTTATGAATTTTGTTTACACAAGTGGGAAGTTGGGACCTGGCACATAATTACATGGGCAAGTGTCACATAGCCGCATAGACAAGTGTCACATAGTCGTATGGACAAATGTCACATAAAATGTCCGTATGTAGGTATGCCAGTTATTTTCATCTTTGAATGTTTTTTATATACATATATAAGGAACTGTCACATAATTACATGGGCAATTGTCACATAATAGCTGCATAGACTAGTGTTTCGTAACTATATGGACAAGTGTCACCAGGGTATTTTTCCGCCATTTTGGGAACATGACCCATACCTGTAGAATTGGGAAATTTTCTCGGCATTTTCACTCAAATTGGTGAAAAAACAAACACTTAAACTCATTAAGGTCACACTGAACAGATGTTAATGTTTTTATGCAAGCAGCACCTGGTAGACAGTGTCTTTCAAAATCAGCAAATGAAAAACGTAATCAGTATATTCTTATACCTAACTTCATTTTGGGAATTTTCGTAAGAGAATTGTGAAACAAAAATGTTTTGTGATTGAGAATATAGCCCTTAAATGGCTATACAACATAGGGAAGTTGGGACCTGTCGCCTAATTACATGGACAAGTGTCACATAGTCGTATGGAATAATATCACATAAAATGTCTGTATGTACATGTAGCTATGCCAGTCGTTTTCACTTTTGTCGCGCCCGCGTGCGGAAAGCGCGATATAGTCGGCACTTTGGCGTACGTGTGTCCGGTTAAAGTTTTTTGGTTAAAGTTTTTCGTTATACTATATCTCTGCAACTGCTTCGCACATTACCTTGAAATTTCACATGGGTGTTTATCATCATCCATATTTTCATTCGGCCCCTGTGCCCAATGTCAATTAATTTGAAATTGTTGGTTAAAGCTTTTTGGTTAAAGCTTTTTGGTTAAAGTTTTTCCTTATACTATATCTCTGCAATTGCTTCACGCATTACCTTGAAACTTCACATGGGTGTTTATCATCATTGTCACGCCCGCTTGCGGAAAGCAAGATATAGTCGCAACTTTGGCATACGTCCGTCTTGCCGTACGTCCGTGTGTCCGGTTTAAGTTTTTGGTTAAAGTTTTTCCGTCTACTATATGTGACCCGCCACACCAAAATCAGTCTAAAGTCGGAAATTTCAGAGGCGAGATAATCGTGTATAACGTCAATAAATCGATACTTTTTTAATAGTCTTATTTTTGCATAATCAACTTCTACATTCAATTATCTTCCAAATAAAGGTTGATTTTCTTCATAGCTCTGCGTATTTATGCATTAAAATGAATTTTAATCAGGTGGGTATCAATTCATTTTGTTATTAATTTTGCGAGAACAAATGCCGATTGATGAATGGTGGTGTTTTCCCAACCTATATTTGTCTATGAAACACCCGGACGACCCCAGTATGTTTTGTACCAAAATAAACTAGAGATGACGTATTTTTCTCAATGCTATTTTTAGAAAAACATAGCGTCCTTTTTAAGCCAATCAGATGCTTCAAACATCGCACTTCTATTTAAAATTGGCTTCCCGGTTGCTATACCACGTGACCCAACTCTCGCCAATTTCCGGCAATATTTCTGCAAGTTATTTCGATTTTTCAAGAATTTTCCGCGATATTTTATCCCCTGCAAAACCTCATTCCTGACATTTGATTGTGTAAAATAGTTACACAATACAAGTGGTTAGATGCGTAGTTCGTCATATCTGTTCCTGGAGACTTTGTTCTGTCAAAAGTGATGATCGAATTTTCGTAATGATGCGACCCATATTCCGCGTGTTGCCTAAGTTCGGACGGTATTGTGCAAATACTTTTGTATTCGTAATGTAATATAATCACAATGGCTCTTACAACTGAAACTGTTGCTCGTGAATTAAACGATTCTGTTAGAGCTGCAAATCTGAGCTCAATCGCCAACAATAATGAATGGGCTGATTTGATACAAACTGTCTTTACCAGTGACAATGTTGAGAGTTCATGTACTGAAGGAAATACCAGTGATTCCGATACTGCCTCCCAATCTACTGATGTCATTGACCGGCCTCATTCAGACCCACCACCAGAGACCGATGAACATCCAGTTACTGTTGTAAATGACAGTGAAAGTCTTGTTGCATCTCGTTAGTGAAGACTGTGTCACAGAAAATGAACTAATCAAGATATTTTCGTGAAAATGTAAATTTAACAATGGTCTCCCATGTCACAGTCAGTAATTTCAAGAATCGTGCCGTGATTATCGCCAACAGATACACGAGTTAGACAGATATGAGTAAGACCTTGTGATTCTAGCCCAGATTGCGTCCCATATTCAGTGCTCCGACAACACCGTATCCTCAAACAAGAAGTTCCAGAAAGCACGAGAACGGATTCGTATTACCTATTATCATGAAGGACGGGAGATATGCAGAGAGATGTTCAAATTCCTGCACAGGTAACAGTAATTATTAAAACAAATGATTTTTAGGTCACTCCCACTGGACAAAACGGGTAAAAAATCAGGCGGTTAAAAACATAAAGGTTATCAGATCAGTTGTCATGTAAACTCTTTGACAAACATTACGCGTTGTCTGACACAAGGTACATATTTTGTAGTACCACATAAAGCAGTCTGCAACGCAAACTGCTAGCCCGTTGGGCTAGTAAAATTCCGAGCTTGTATCCCGACGGGACTAGTAAGTTTGCAGGCCCCTAATTAATTTCCAGGATGGGTTAGTAAATCATGAGTCAGGTTAGTAAATTATTATTGTAACTAGCCTGACCGTACTAGTGAGTTTTCAGGCGTGTCATAATTAATTGCCCGTATGGTCTATCAAATTATGAGTCGCTGGGGCTATTTTTGTAGCTAGCCCGACTGAACTAGTGGAGTAGTGGATAAATATTACTGCTATTATCTGCAGTGGTTCACAGTAAACATTAAATTTATTTTTCGTGACATCAATCAATGACATTTGACGTCATTGCCATCAACGTCACATAGAAAATTAGCAAATGTTCTTGTCACCATTAGTTAAATACTGTTGGTTGAACCAGGTGAACTGATTATCGTGAAATAATGCATGAGTGATTATGTCCTTCCGCTAAACAAACTAGTGAGCACTGTTTAGCTGTATGATCTAACCACGAGGGCATTATTTCTAGATAATCAGTTCACCTGGTTAAATAAACATTTTCTTACATTTCACATAATTATGATTTGCCATGAAAACAAAGCAAATCAAGTGTAAAATATGGCCAAGAGTTATGCAAACTAATTTCTGGAGGTGGGTCGTAGCTACGACGGCTGTCTCGCGATTCAGAGGGTGTGTCTGAGAACGTGATTCGATTGGTCAAATGAAGCACATCATTGTGACGTTACTGACGTCATTTCCCCATATTTGGTATGCACGAGAGTGGTGTAAACTACTGCTGTACCGTTAGATTTCTGTAAACTACTGGCTAAAATGTAAGGAAAATAAATAATTAATTACCGGTTCTCTGATAAATAGCCATATTCTTTTCAGTTTTAGACCTACTGATTATCGCTCCTTCGCGGTGAAGGAGAGATGTTTTACGCCCGATAATTTTCGTCTTGTCGCGGCGAAGGAGCGATATATCCATAACGAGCCACCTTAGCAGGTTGTGATTTTTTTCAGTATCAGCCATGATAAACTGACTGAACTCATCAAGTGGTACCGTGAATATGGCCTGGTTCCCAAAAAAATGCACGTCTGGTGGAACGTTGGAGAAGACAGCGCTCTCGTTCGAGGACGTTACCCAAGTAGTTCAATTTATGACGAACTACGCGGAAGCGAATGCCTTGATTCTACCTGGACGGGTGCCTGGTTACAAGAGGTCGGACATCAAACTACTCCCATCGAGTGACACAAAGGCGTCATTATGGCGGACTTACCAGCTGATCATGCAGGATGAAGGTGAATATCATTATTTGTACACAATATGCCTTGTGTGACAGCGGTATACACTTAGTATTGTGGGTGGCGGTCGGGCGAATGAGACCGCGTAAATTAACGGTATGGGTTCCTCCTTATAGGAATCACTTGCCTGGTTTGGCCCTCAGGTACGTTTTTATCTTGGGCTCTTTATTTACCTGGGAGTTGAATTGTGTTATTGCCCATTATAAAAGTAGTAAGATTATTACTAATCCTACTGCTTTTGGGAGGGGCCAAGTGATTCTGGTGTGGCGAGGACCTGGCAGCATCAGATCAGGATTATTCTGATTTCAGGGCTTAATATATAGGTTTTTTATTGTAAATATTCAGTTCTGATATTGGGATATCTCCCAATTTGTACATGTACTTGAACATGTACTTGTACAGGTAATATATGGGATTTAGTACTAAATCCATTGACCCGGCCTTAAATGACCTTAGCTGTTGATAGGCAGTTAAACCCCAACAAACAAACAAACAAACACTTAGTATTATTTCCCAATTTTCAATATTATCCTTCGGACTCGTTTCTCAAACAAATCACTTGGCGCTATACAATAAAATAATTATTTCCTGTCAGGTAAACGGGCTGTGAAGCTGTCGTGCTTCAAGTCTTTGTGGGGACAACTCCTGCCGAATATGGTTATGACGAAGCCGATGACGGACCTGTGCTGGAGATGTCAAGACAACAACACAAAAATCTTCAGGTATTTATAACCCAAAAAATGTCCTCTACTTTATTTTGCGTTCTGAAACTTGGTAGGAAGATTTGTCATGGCCTAAAGGTGTGTCGCGAAACAAATACACGTCACTGCGACCTACTTTCTGGGGTCAAGGTCACGGATTTAGAAAATCTAGTCATTTTTGTCGCGCCTGCTTTAGCAGAGGCGCGACTATAGTCGGCGCATGTTCCGTCATCCACGTCGTCATCATCGTTGTCGTCATTTATTTACTTTTAATGTTCACCGGTTTTGTAACAGAAATGCGTTAAAGTTATTGTTTTTTCACAATATCTATTTCACCCCTAGCCAGACTTTGATAATGTTTCAAATTAATGTTTGTCTAGGGATGATGCTTCATTTCGCACACCCCCACATCCACATTCTCAAGGTCAAGGTCATTTATTTACATTTAATGGTCACCGGTTTTGTAACAGAAATGCGTTAAAGTTATTGTTTCTTCACAATATCTCTTTAACCCCTTGCCAGACTTTGATAATATTTCACATCAATGTTTGTCTAGGGATGATGCTTCATTACGCACACCCCCACATCCAAATTCTCAAGTCAAGGTCATTTATTTACTTGTAATTTTCACGGTCAAATGCCTCGGCAGGCGCGATACCGCTTCCGTGGCGGAATTCCTGTATTAGGTCAAGGTCACATAATAACTAAGTAGGTCAAGGCTGATGCGGGAGGTATTTTATAAGCCCTCGCTTACTGACAAATCTAGTTCATGTCAGTTATCTAGCGGTGAAAGGGTTAATAAAACAAACTATAAAAAGCAACAGTTGGGTTTACATCCAGTATACAACATTTTAAGTCACTATGTTATTGCTGTTTCAGGTCGGCGAATCTGACAGAGGAGGAGAAGTCGGATACCCTGCGAGAACGGGAAGATCATCTGCGTGTAGTGAAGCTGGAGTGGAGATACTACAATTCACTGGTTGCTAACCTCAAAGAAGTCGTTACTATAAATAAAACTTGATCTCGGCGACAACCAAGAACATTCTAGAACTCTCACAGCCCACTATAGTTTCGACTTCGCACAACACATATTCTATCCCAATGATCCCTTACAACCCGGCCTTATTTGCTTCCTAACTCCCAGGAAAAGTGCTATATTTGGAGTCTGTTGTGAAGGAATACCAACACAAGTCAATTTCCTAATAGACGAAGGATCCAGTGTCAGCAAAGGTTCAAACAGTGTTATTAGTTACTTGGATTATTTCTTTTCACACTACGGCCTCGGAGAGGAAGATTTTCATCTACACGCGGACAATTGCTCCGGCCAGAACAAACACCGCTTCATGCTATGGTGTCTCTGTTGGCGCACGTTGCACAGCAAGCACTCCACTATCGCGATTCACTTTCTGATCACTGGACACACCAAATTTACGCCGGACTGGTGTTTCGGATTACTAAAACAGAAATACCGTAAAACGCCTGTTTCCTGTCTCGCCGACATCGAGTCTTTGGTTCGCGACAGTACCGTCACTGGAGCGAACGTCCCGCAGCTTATGGGTACAGAGAACGGTACACAGATTGTGCTCACCAGAGATTGGCAGACATTTCTGGAGCAACACTTCCGCCCCATGCCTGGCATCAAGTCGTTCCAGCATTTCCGGTTTGACACCAAGACTCCAGGAGTAGTCTACTACAAGCAGTACTCAGATAGCCCAGAATGCCAGTTCCAGCTATTGAGATGCCCAGAAAACTTACCTCGTCCCGACCGATCAGCTCCCATCCGCATGGGGCCTTTGGACACTGCCAGGGCATCCTACCTCTTAAAAAAGATACGGCCGTTTGTACGCGAAAATGTGAGAGACATTGTGTGTCCGGATCCTAGTACTGGACCGAGTAGACCAGCTAGCAGGAAACGGGCTCGTGACGACAGTGACTAGCGAGTGGTCAATTTTCTAGTCGTGTACGACTACTGTATACGACGTGGATCTACATTAGTTACATTATTTTCAAGTACATTGTCCTGTTTGCTGTGCAGTGTGGGGATGTTTTGTATAAATGTACCATCTACTATCTCATAAAACACATTTCAGCCAGCGCATGCGAAAACCTACAACTTAGCAGATGCAAACAGCATAGCCCCAGATCAGCCTGCGTTGTTTGCCATTCTATAAAACAATCTCTAAATATGCGACTGACAGTCGATGTAGGCCATAATTAAATGGCAAATATGTTCATGCTGGGTCGAAATGCCAAGTTGTAGGTTTCCCCATGCGCTGGCTCATTAACTGACATGAGTTCATCTAAATGAGTAAACTTTCACCCCTGGTTACGAGCCGGCTCATCTGGATCTACACTTTTTGCAACAGCTGCTATAGCGGTCTGTACGATTGAAAGGGTTAATATATTCACTAGGAGCTTCCAGGTCATTTCATACACTGAATCCTGGTCTTCGCATCCTCGAGGCTGATGTGGTGGCAGTGCTACACTGGTTACGGTGGTCAATACTACATAGAATGTGCCTTTTTGTGTCATGCAATGGCTATTTGTATGCTTCTTAGCCCCTCGCCGATATGTAGAAGGGTATATAGCGTCAGTCCAAGTTCATCCGCGCGTCTGTCCATGCTTAATCAACTGTACGTATTAGGCCATTATAAATTAATTGCTAGATTTTCATCCAATTTTTGTCGCGCCTGCTTGCGGAAAACGCGATATAGTCGGCACTTTGGCGTATGTACGTGTGCCCAGTTAAAGTTGTTTGGTTAAAGTTTTTCCGTGTACTATATCTCTTTTTTAGTGTCCATGCCTCGCCACAAGGCGCGACATGCAGGCCGCGGCCATCTAGTTTTCAAAATGGGGGCCGGGGTGGGAGGGGGGGGGGTGAGTGACATTTTATTTTTTTATAATTATGATACACGGAGAACATAGAAAATGTCAGTACAATAAACAAATGCACAAGTAAAGCACACATACAGTGGTCTATAATACTTTTATGAACATCTGGTACAGATCATTTAAATAATTTTATTTATTTTTGAAAAATATATGATAAAAAAAATCGGGGGGGGGGGGGGCCAAAAAAAATGGGGCGGGGACGACAATCTAGCTATTATTTTCTAATGGCCTTACATACCCATAAGAAAATGAAATTAATAGGAGCATTGTTTAAATGATATCTATAGCCATAGATGTATATCTTGGGCTGTTTACTATTTACAAAATTCAATTTAACAATCAGTTGCAAGAGGCATGATGGGTTAATATGAGTTTTGTCGTTTAGTGCCATAATTTCCTCATGTATGTCAATAATCACCTGTACTTATTACATAATCATACAATGTCTAAGAGGACAAATGTTTCAGTGTTAACTTCATTACATTATATGGCCATTTATCTTTAAATTTGATACCAAACATGACTATGTATTTGTAATGGAACATAGTGGTTGCTATGATGTTTTGATTCTACTGTAGCCATGATTTTCGAAAGAATCGGTCGGAATTCCTGCAAGTCTGTGACTGCCATTATCTCCGCTGTCGGTTCGCAAGATGCACGATTTCAAAATGCACATAACTCTTTAATGGAACAAGTTACAACAATGGTTCTTATATCTCTGGACAGCTTATTGAATTCTTTATCAGATAGTGATTTTTATTCTTTAGACTTTAGACTGATTTTGGCATGGCTGGTCACATATCTCTTTTTTAGTGTCCATGCCTCGTCACAAGGCGCGACATGCAGGCCGCGGCCATCTAGTTGTTTATCAACAGGAATCTGTCTCATAATTACATGGGCATGTGTATGTATGTACATGTACAATGTAGTCTAGATATCCACATAATTTTCATCTACATTGTATGAACATGTTCAACATTCATTGTTTATCAATGTGTGTCACATAGCCAATATAGACAAGTGTCACATAGTCGTATGAACAAATGACTGCATGGGCAAGTGTCACAGTCGTTTGGACAAGTGTGACATAAAACATCTGTATGTAGTATGTACAAGTTATTTTGTTTGTAAATATGTAACTGTCACATAATTACATGGGCAAGTGTCACATAGTTGCATAGAGAAGCGTCACATAGTCATGTAAAATGTTTGTATGAACATGTAGATGTACAAGTTATTTTCATTTTTGAATTTGTTTATCAATAGGTATCTAACTGACACATACATTTAGTTATAGGGACAAGTGTCACATAGTCGTATGGACATGTGTCTCGTGTAAAATATCTGTATGTACATGTAGCTACACCAGTCACTTTCATCATTGAATTTTCCGTATACATTGGGAACTGTCACATAATTACATGGGCAAGTGTCACATAACTTTATGGACAAGTGTCACATATTCACATAGATAAAGTGTCACATAAAATGTTTTTATGTACATATCATTTTCATTTATGAATTTTGTCTATACAAGTGGGAAGTTGGGACCTGTCACATAATTACATGGGCAAGTGTCACATAGTCGTATGGAAAAATGTCACATAAAATGTCTATGTACATGTTTGAATGTTTTTTATATACACGTATAAAGAACTGTCACATAATTTGTAGGCAATTGTCACATAATAGCTGCATAGACTAGTGTTGCGTAGCTGTATGGACAAATGTCACCAGGGTATTTTTCCGCTATTTTGGGAACATGACCCATGCCCGTAGAATTTAGAAATTTTCGCGGAAGTTTCATTCAAATCTAAATTTTAAGAAAGAAAATTAAACTCATTACGGTCACACTGAACATATGTTAATGTTTTTTTAGCCGTTTAAGGGCTATATTACCAATCACAAAAAGTATGTTCCCAATTCTCTTACGAAAATTCCCAAAATTTAATTACGCAGAAGAATGTTCTGATTACTTGCTGATGTTGACACTGTCTACCAGGTGTTGTTTGTTTAAAAACATTAACGTCAGTTTAATGTGATCTTAATGAGTTTATTAAAGTTAAAATAGATAGTTTTTGTAAAATATATTTCCCCAATTTGAATGAAAACGCTTCGAAAATTAAATTCCCAATTCTACGGGTGTGGGTCATGTTCCCAAAATAGCGGTAAAAAGCCCTGTCTTCTGTTTTACAGAACGAGAAACAGTTCGTTTGGGCCCGACTGGCTGGACTGCCGAAGGAGATGCGATGGCCTGCTTTGAAATGCGGGGAAAATACAGTTTACTGCCGCTCTGACGATACTGAGTAAGTCAAGTTGTGCATACAAATGTATACTCCTCAAAATAAGTTATGGACCATGTTTTATTTTAACTATGTTTCAACTGTTGTTGCAGGATGATCTCTTACATTGTCTGTGTGGTTTTGTTTTTCTATTGTTTTCTACAGCTGTTTTGCACGAGCTGTGAAGTTTGATATAAAATGAAATTCATGATTTGATTATTAGAATTTGTTGAATTATATCTGTCTAACTTAGTGGTGTATTTATTTTATTTTGAGGAGTATATTTGTTATAATGTATGCATATATGTATTGTGTTTTGTAAAATGTATTAATTTTAATTAGCAAAATTTTGCAGTAAAAAAGGTAAAAATACAAGGAAAAATATTGTTCCTACCCGTAGATCGATAAATAGCAATCAAATATTGTCGAATGCTTGAATGTTGTAGTATTAGGCCAAACAAAAGTTGTGTTTCAGGTAACCCGACCGACTGTAGTCAATTAGTGCCAACCCGAAATAATATTTCTCGAAATTTGCACTATTATGAAAATTGACCACTTTGACATATTTTTAGCTATGTTTAAAACGCTATGGGGTATCTTGAAACGGTTTCCGCTGCAGTTTCCGTGACCAATCAGACGCTGGTGTCGCGATCACATACCGGCCAAATCACACATCTGCCATTATGTGAATAATTAATTAGGTCCGATGTCTCAATCTCAGAAGCGCTTACTGTAAGGCTTTAGATGCTAAATAAAGCGCTGCACATATTCAGATCACACCGGGCACTCGGTAACAGTCGGTGAAAACGCATCGAAACCTTACGACATGTGCGACCAGCGTAGCGCCAGATTCCCCTGCACAATATGGGGCTACACTATTGTCTATGGTTTACGACATGTATTCCGGTAATAGCAGGCCATCGACCGTTACATCTGTTTTTAAACCTAATCACTGAACTGTGAATACACCCTATCGGTACGTGTCCACAGTGTTAATGTTTGGCCGGGGCGAATTGTTTATCGCCCGTTTCTCATGTGCATGTCACTAGTAGTGTGTTTTCAAAATTGCCTCGGGTAAGCTGTTGACAACATGGCTGTCACGTGTTGGCGATTTCGGGGCAACATGTTTGTCGCGTTAGGTTATAGACGAATGGCAAATCTGGTGGAATTATATACAACAAACTTTGGTAGTAGGTAGACCCAATACATTTTATATGCATGATTGCATGAATGTTTAATAAGCATATTAATCGCATCGCGATATATTACGATACGGAGGTCCCGTATCGCGATATGTATCGCGATATATTACCGGACGTAATAACGGCAAAACTGTTAGTGAGTGGAGCCCCTTTAGTCAATAAATTATAAATATGAAACAGCTGGAACGGTAACCATTATCCTGCTTCAGACGACAAACAGCAGATAATAGTTTGCTCATTTCACTACGAGTATGTGCCTTGTCGAGCGATATTTTCATGGAAAAGAAGAACAATATAATTAAATGTCATCTGCTGGTTGTCGTCTGCAGCAAAGGTTGAAATTAAGTAAAATTTATACCAACATGTTTAATAAACAGACTTCATCAACAGCAAAATATAGATCAAAACGTTCTCCGCAATTTTCCACTCTTATGTAAATTAGGCACGCCGCACAATTGCCTTGTTCATAATTATTCTCGCACGATATAGTGTTACCCCCAGGATGATGACAAAGGGACAAAGCGCTTGGGGCATTTTTTCACATCACTCCTCTTCAAAATGGAATATTTTCAGTTTTAAATATCACCCCCTCCTGGCCCATGTGATTTCAGTAATTCCGGTTTTGAATTATTGTATTATAAACGCAAAAATACCAGCAGAAATTTAATAATTATGTAACAAACCCACCAGGCCTCGCTTTGTGTGCTGCTGTACCAGCCTATCTGTATTTATTTTTCTTGGAACGCGCACGTTGGTCAACACGTTATTATCGTTCTCAAGGAAACACTGTGCCGAATTGGAGTGCTAGTACAATCTGCAAATCGGACTCGCGGACGAATTGTCGTATGCACGAAAGCCAAAGGACCGACCATAGTGTTCTGTCGGCATGTAGACGCGACCATATATCGAACTGTTTTATGTTTTAAACGTGATTTCATTATTTTTGCACCACATTATTTCAACACATAATCTAGTATTCTAGACACTACAATATAAACAATCGCCGCACTTTATCAATTGAAATCCGTGGCTGGAAACATCAAAGCTTTCGACATTTACTTTGAACTCTGTAATTAAGTCATCGCCGACACGCGGGCACGTTATGCAATCCAGTCATATATTTGGCGTAAACAACAGTGGGTGTATTTTTTGTGTGTTTTTGTTGTTGAATTAAATAATTTGTCCAAATATGTTCGTATTTGTTTTCACTTGAATACGGAGTATTACGTTTTAATCGGACCGATGTCAAAGTCAACGCAAATTCCGACCGAAATATTGACAATGACACAGCGAAAACAAGGCAGAGCTGCGCTTATTCCTCTATAGGGAAAACTCAACTCTGGTACTTGCAGTCGACGGGACATCCGCGATCACAATATACACACCTCAATAATTGCCGGTACGAAGAGACATGACAGAGTGCCGACTTCAGCGGTAAATGGCCGCGCTCCCTTTTATAAATTAAAGTTCTGTGATGATTTAAGGAAATTAACGATCAGGCCTACGGCACTTACCGAGTGTAGCGATATGTCATGAGCGTATCGCGATACGTATTATTTTGAAACCATACCGCGATATACAGATAATACCGCGCACCACTATTAATCGGTGAATACAAATAAATACAACATAATTTAAGGCAATATGAATTCAATTAAAGCATACAGAATTAGAACAGACCGGACAAGTGGGTTTCCTCCGGGTATTCCGGTTTCTTCCCACATTAAGAATCACCCTTACGCCTCCATCTGTGCCAACGAAAGCATTTGTATAAGTGCTCTCGCGCTTGTGTGTAATCGTTGCAATATAAATAAAGTGTTAAAGTAAAGAATTAGAACAGATTATTACACAGCTTTACACGTTAGCATAAATAAAGTAAAAATACATACTTACCGACCAAACTTATTTCGGGAGGTGTTACAGGAAGCACAACATTTTTGTTTTTGCCTTAAAGGCCGTGGCTGAAAATACTCAATAAATATCTTGGGGCATCATTATTCTTGAATTAAACAGCGCTGCTGAAACATTTAGGGAACATTATCAGTATGCATGGTTTAACTGCAGGACGGGGGTGATTACTATCTGACACTCCTTAGGTAAACCGTTATAATGGTAGTTAAATAGTGTGAATGGACCGCAACAGACTGGACATGCCACCTGTAATGGCTATCTGAATAGCCATCTGGATAGTGACTGTACCAAGCAAGCCATTATTGCACATGAACGTTTACTATTGCACCAATTGTATTATACCATCAAATGTTTAACAATGGAAGTTGGCTTGAATATATTCCATACCAATCAAATGAACAGATCAATTGTTTGTGGACGCCGACGATGCCGGCGGTATGTCATAAGCTCTTCTGCACTTCGTGCAGGCGAGCTAAAAAACGAAAATTGTCGTCTGCTGCT
Organism: Conchocele bisecta; assembly: GCA_029237695.1. Lineage (NCBI taxonomy): Eukaryota > Metazoa > Mollusca > Bivalvia > Lucinida > Thyasiridae > Conchocele > Conchocele bisecta. The sequence continues at coordinate 39,998,340 of CM055279.1, forward strand.
GAATTATATATTGTCTTCTTTATCAGTAAAGACATCAATTGTCAGCACTTTAGAATCATTATACCTCCGTGACAAGTTGTGTGTGTGGGGAGGGGGTGACTAGAGTCAGGTTGTCCGTCCGTCCGTCCGTCCGTCCGTCCCTAAAATTAACATCAGAGAAATATGTCATAACTTATATTTCCTTCATCGAACATTCTTAATATTTCACGCATGCATTCCTCAAAGGGTCTACTACCATGCTGCGACAAATCCACGACCGTCCAACCCCCGATGATCCCAAGGTCAAGGTCACATACTTAGTCTCTTTACAAAACCTAATATCAGAGAAACCTTTATTTCCTTCATTGAAAATTCTTAATATTTCACACATGCATTCCTCTAAAACTTAACATCGGAGAAATCATGCTATGACAAATCCATGACCGTGTCGCCCCCGCCGCTAAGCCCAGGGTCAAGGTCACAGACCCACATACTACAAACCTACACATTTGGGGACACCTGGGACCACGCAGGGGTATTCCGTAAACATCGCTTACTGAAAAAGCTAGTTTACATTGAAAATGATTCCCAAGTGATGCCAAAGAATGTTTTTCAGGAGAAAAAATGAAAAATAGAAAATAAACAGAAGACAACAAATATTAATTCAGCAATGTAAGGGTTAATGCTGTTAAGTTTATATAACTATAATCTTATTATTTCATACATGCACCATGAAATTACCAGGCAAAACTAGAGATTATGTTTCACCCCTAAGTAACTGGAATGTATTTTGATATGTTAATTTTGCAACCACTCCAATTGTCACAAAATGATTTTCAGACTAGTCCATTTATGAAAAGGGGGTGTTTTTGTTCTCAAAAATATGAAAATTACTTGCAAAAAGTGCAGATCCTGATGAGACGGCTCGTCACGAGCCGGCTCATCTGGATCTACCCTTTTTGCCAATATCACTATACAGGCCTGTGGTGTTGATGGAGAAATTCTTACAAACGTTTCAACGTAAATAATTGGCCAAGTGTTTCAGCGATCTTGTAACGGTCAAAAAGAGCAAAGTCATGCTAATTGAAGGTCATTAATTTGGCTGTACTGCCAGTGTAGTGTAGTGTAGTGTAGTGTAGTGTAGTGTACTGTAGTGTCTGTACTGCCAGATCTGAAACCATTTGACTTAGCCCATAGTTTGTGATAAGTAGGTAATTTTCGCGCGAATGCCATTGTACTGTTTTACATTACAGTTCGGATCCAATGCACATGTAACTATCGCATACGAATACATGTACTTTGTACATCTACATGCAACTGGACGGCTGTTTGACAAAAAGGGGTCTTACAAATAGTATGTATTTGCCATTAGTGGTGGCTGGATCACAAACATGCACGTTGATACGGTAAAGAAGTCATAGGAGAATGGAGGAATGCGCATGCATCTATGGAAAGATAATATGGATAAGGGCAAAGATGCATATGAAGTTTCAAGTGAATCACTCATATGGTAAAGAGCTTATAGCAGAATAAATGTACTGAAGTGGGAATTTCAGAGTTATTTCACATGGACCGATGCAAAGAGGGAGGGAGCATTCTGGTGCACGAAATGAAGAAATAAATGGATGATAATAAGCATGCACATGAAGTTTGAAGCCAATTAGCTGTACAATAAAGAAGTTATAGGAGAATGGAGAAATGTGCACACTACTGGATGAAAACAAAAATGTTATTTGACCTTGAGATTGGACATGCGGAGAGCATGAGTCTGGTGGGGAATGGAAATGTGGATGATAATAAGCATGAAGTTTCAAACCAATTGGTCGTAGATCAAACAAATCATAGGAGAATGGAGAAACTGGACGTAATTTATAAGTTAGTTGACCTTGACCTTGGGAACGGGAGAGCATGGGTGGGGTAAGGAATGACAATATGGATGATAATGAACATGCCCAATAGGTCAAACAGTACAGAAGATATAGGCGAATGGAAAACGTGACGGATAGACAGACGGACGGACGGACGGTCGTACACACTGCGGTATACTTATAAGCCCACTTACTTGTGTACCTGTAAATAGTCTGCCTGTGTACCTGGGTGCACAATCAAACATGTACAATTACCTCTTGTACGCACACATTGATCCACAAGTATACCTGGTGGAAGATTGACGGACAGATCGACGGACAGACGGACGGACAGCTTTTGCATCCTTTTCGCTACGCGATAGGATAAGAACTGGTCAGATGCATGCCACAACATGCCACTGATAGTGTCATATCAAGAATTACATGCAGTGGGCACAGGGGAGTCGGGAGCTATTGTGATGTGTAACCCGGCTACATGTGCCATGCTACTGCTGTTATATCTGGTGTGTGGCAAGAACTGCAAGCAACCTGGATAATTACCCAATTCTGTGTCCTAATGTTGTCTGGGGAGCATGGTTGTTTGTATAACTGACCTGAGCTGAATTTAATGAGATTAGTGAAAGTGATTTACGTCTTCTCAAGCGTGAACGACCACGGCCTTTAACGAGGTGAAATTGTCTTTCATTTTTACTTAAATCTTTCCACCATCTTGAAAAATGGTAAGATGTGGATCACAGATTATAATTGGGCCATCATTAAAAAAATGTTGTTAGCTATGCCCCTACCAATCTTACCCATCAAGTTGCATTCGACTCATATTGTTTTGGCTCTTTGCTACAGATGTTTTTTAAATTCCATTTTCGTTCAAAATAAATAAAGTAAATACTGCTGTTTGGTTAAACAAGTTTGTGATGTGTATGCTAGTTCATTAACAAATAACGAATAATTATACTTAGGGGTGAAAGGGTTAATGTAAAACAATTTTAGATTCACAGTTGAAAATGATGACCTGGACAATTTACTGCAAAGAATATGAAAAAATGGTTAGCTAAAGGATTAAGTAATTATCCAAAAGTTACGAAAGTTCAAGTTTTTGTTCAGAATACCATTTGATGAACACTGGGATTGACATGGTGTTGTTATTAGAAATTAATTGTTTCCAATTAATCCTCCAGGCATACATGTGGTACTCTCATTGATGGCTCTCTACTGGCTTTATTTCATAATGAAATTTAGTGAAAATACATGTACATACAGGTTTTTAAAGGTGCTTGTTGTATTATGTACCATATAGTATTACATCAGTCTCTGTTCAAATTAGCCAGCACTGTTACATGCTATAGTTAGTTCCCCTGCTACTGTCATATAAATACAGCCCCATTTGGTATAGCAACCACTCTTAGTATAACACTCAACCTAAGCAGTCATAGATGTTACATGTATTAAACTAGTGTATAGTTAGAAAACCATTTGTCATTCTATGAAGTCCTACACCACATACATCATAATGCCAGAAGTGGGTAAAGTTAAAAGTTACCAAGCATTATTAATGTAAAAAATAATTAATCGACTTGGATTAAACTAAATAACGGAACAATACACAAGTGAACAACAATGGAATTATCTGGCGTTCCAACTTCGAAAATGGACTGGGATTCACCCAACCTGCCGGAAGCGTGGGAGAAGTTCGAGGACCACCTTCAGCTCATATGCAAGGGCCCATTAAAGGGAAAGTCTGATGAAGAAAAAGTTACTTATCTACTTTTATGGGTTGGCAATCGAGGCAGGGACAACCGGAAAACGTGGAACCTGGATGCGGATGACGCCAATAAATTAAGCGTCATCTGTGACAATTACAAAGCTCATGTTCGTCCCAAGATGAACCCGGTGTTTGGACGAAACCAATTTTATAATGAAGTAATGGGATCCGACACCGTGGAGAACTTTCTGACTCGCTTGAAACTCGCAACGAGAGAATGCGAATTTACAGATCCAGACGACATGATCCGAGACAGGATTGTGTTTGCGACGAACTCGTCAAAAGTTCGTGAAAGACTCATCAATGTGGGTGCAGACCTAACATTGGACAAGGCAGTCCAAATCGCCCAGAGTTACCAATACTCTCAGGAGCAGCTACAGAGCATGAGCGGTCCGGAAGTATATGCCGTACGCTACAAACAACAACCTCAGCCGAGGGAGGCCAGCCGATACCAATCGCATAACCCCAGTCATTACCCGTCTAACAACCCGAGAACGACGATGAAACCGGAGTACCACCGTAACAGACCGACGACAACATCGTGCGGGAACAATCCGACGACATATTCGTGCGGGAATTGAGGATACAAACACTCTAAAGCGGAAACGTGCAGAGCCAAGGGCAAACAGTGTGATTACTGACACAAATGGAATCATTTTGCTTCTATGTGCCGTAAAAAGAAGCATGATAAATCTAGGAAATCCGTCAATGTTGTCATTTGTGCACCAAATAGTGATTCTGAAGATGGAATATCAGATTTCTTTGTTGATAGTGTTGATAAGAAATCAGTAAGAAATGGTCAAGCATACGTGGATATCGAGGTAGGCCCTAACTTATCTAATGTCACATTCAAGATTGACACAGGTTCACAAGTAAACATTGTGCCTGAACGCATATACCTTAAATTAGGCATCAAACATGTTTTACAGAAACCACCAGGTCCACTCTTCGCTTACAATGGTGGCATACTTCAAAGCATCGGATTTTGTAATTTGCCATGCAGACGTGATAACAATGACATAACAATTGATTTCCATGTAATTCACACTGAGTTATCGCCGATATTGGGTCTCAATACATGTCTTGATCTTAACATTGTCAAACTGACATACTCTGTAGAGGCTACACATACGGATGACAAACCCCTTGACAAGAAAACTGTCTTATCTGAGTACAACGACGTATTCAAAGGTATAGGCACGTTTTCTGGCCGGTGCACCATTCAAATTGATCCTAGTGCCAAGCCAGTGGTCCATCCACCGAGGCGTGTCCCCGTCGGACTACGTGATCGACTCAAGCAAGAGCTCGACCGTATGCAAGAACAATCCATTATTACCAAGGTCACAGAGCCTACCGACTGGGTAAATTCAATGGTTATTGTTGAAAAACCACAAACAGGCAAACTTCGCATATGCCTTGATCCCCATGATCTAAACAAAGCAATTCTCAGACCGTATTATCCTATGCGAAGTCTCGAGGATATACTGCCTGAACTTGCCGGTTCACAGTACTACACTCCCGCCTGCGATTCGATTACCAAGAATTGCAATCCAGCGGTCCTTGAATTGCAATTCTTCCCCTCTGGAATTGCAGTCTAATTGCAGTCTAATTGCGGTCCAAACGCGGTCCCGTTTTAGCGGTCATTCTTTCGCGATACCGTTTGTGCGGTCATTCTTTCGCGGTCCAGTTTGTGCGGTCATTCTTTCGCGATACCGTTTGTGCGGTCATTCTTTCGCTATTTCCGGTAAAAACTTACCGTATCATCGTATAGTACAGTTTGTTTACATTATCAGTGATTATACAAACGTACTATACGAATATTATACAAACATACGATATCCGTTCGTATATACGATATATAACTATTACGGATATGGTATGAATATAAAGTGGGTCATCCTGTGGTTAAAATATACCGATGCACCGGTTGATTTCGAATGTAAACATCCGGTTTTCATTTCGATCATCTGCCATAATTTGAAGTTTTTCAAAATGAATAAATGTTCAGTTTTACGATACAGAAACAATATTTAAAACTGAGGATTGTGAAGTACGGTATCACTGTACATATACATGTGTGTTCAATATACAGTAATTCATCACTGTACTCCGCACCACCGCCGGGGACACAAAACAATGATCCCCCACGCACACCAGCCATCTACATTTGGCGTCCTAAAAGTTCCGGTCTATATCCCACAGTGGGAACAATGTGTATCACCACCACCACCAGTTTTTGTCTATGACTACACTACACCCCCCCCGCCCCAGCCCCCGACCACCACTTCTGTCTGTAACGCAGGATGACGTGGCCGACTGATCAAGTGCTAAACTAGTCCTGGTGCGATGACCGACTGATCAAGTGCTATACTAGTCTTGGTGCGATGGCCGACTGATCAAGTTCTAAACTAGTCATGGTGCGATGGCCGACTGATCGAGTGCTATACTAGTCCAGGTGCGATGGCCGACTGAGCAAGGGCTAAACTAGTCTTGGTGCGATGGCCGACTGATCAAGTTCTAAACTAGTCCTGGTGCGATGGCCGACTGATCAAGGGCTACACTAGTCATGGTGCGATGGCCGACTGATCAAGTTCTAAACTAGTCATGGTGCGATGGCCGACTGATCGAGTGCTATACTAGTCCAGGTGCGATGGCCGACTGAGCAAGGGCTAAACTAGTCTTGGTGCGATGGCCGACTGATCAAGTTCTAAATTAGTCGTGGTGCGATGGCCGACTGATCAAGTTCTAAACTAGTCCTGGTGCGATGGCCGACTGATCAAGGGCTACACTAGTCATGGTGCGATGGCCGACTGATCAAGTTCTAAACTAGTCATGGTGCGATGGCCGACTGATCGAGTGCTATACTAGTCCAGGTGCGATGGCCGACTGAGTAAGGGCTAAACTAGTCTTGGTGCGATGGCCGACTGATCAAGTTCTAAACTAGTCGTGGTGCGATGGCCGACTGATCAAGTTCTAAACTAGTCCTGGTGCGATGGCCGATTGAGCAAGGGCAAAACTAGTCTTGGTGCGGTGGCCGACTGATCAAGTTCTAAACTAGTCCTGGTGCGATGGCCGACTGATCAAGTTCTAAACTAGTCCTGGTGCGATGGCCGACTGAGCAAGGGCAAAACTAGTCATGGTGCGGTGGCCGACTGATCAAGTTCTAAACTAGTCCTGGTGCGATGGCCGACAGATCAAGGACTAAACTAGTCTTGGTGCGATGGCCGACTGATCAAGTTCTAAACTAGTCGTGGTGCGATGGCCGACTGATCAAGTTCTAAACTAGTCCTAGTGCGATGTCCGACCGATCGAGTGCTATACTAGTTCTGGTGCGATGGCCGACTAATCAAGGGCTAAACTAGTCGCAGTGCGATGGCCGACTGATCAAGGGCTAAACTATTCCTGGTGCGATGGTCGACTGATCAAGTTCTAAACTAGTCCTGGTGCGATGGCCGACTGATCAAGTTATAAACTAGTCCTGGTGCGATGGCCGATTGATCGAGTGCTATACTAGTCCTGGTGCGATGGCCGACTGATCAAGTGCTAAAGTAGTACTGGTGTGATGGCCGACTAATCAAGTTCTAAGCTAGTCCTGGTGTGATGGCCGACTAATTGAGTGCTATACTAGTCCTGGTGCGATGGCCGACTGATCAAGTGCTAAAGTAGTCCTGGTGTGATGGCCGAATGATCTAGTGCTATACTCGGCATGGCCGACTGATCACGTGCTATACTGGGCATGGTGAGATGGCCAACTGATCAAGTGCTATACTGGGCATGGTGCAATGGGCGACTGATCAAGCGCTATACTAGTTATGGTGCGATGGCAGACTGATCAAGTGCTCTGCTAGTCCTGGTGCGATGGCCGACTGATCAAGTGCTATACTCGGCATGGCCGACTGATCACGTGCTATACTGGGCATGGTGAGATGGCCAACTAATCAAGTGCTATACGTACTGGGCATGGTGAAATACTACACTCCCGCCTGCGATTCGCTTACCAAGAATTGCAATCCAACGGTCGTTGAATTGCAATTCATCCGCTCTGAAATTGCAGTCTAATTGCGGTCCAATCGCGGTCCCGTTGTTGCGGTCATTCTTTCGCGATACCGTTTGTGCGGTAATTCTTTCGCGGTCCAGTTTGTGCGGTCATTCTTTCGCGATACCGTTTGTGCGGTCATTCTTTCGCTATTTCCGTTAAAAACTTACCGTATCATCGTATAGTACAGTTTGTTTACATTATACAAACGTACTATACGAATATTATACAAAAACATACGATATCCGTTCGTATATACGATATATCCGTACGGATATGGTATGAATATACAGTGGGTCATCGTGCGGTTAAAATATACCGATGCACCGGTTAATTTCGCATGTAAACATCCGGTTTTCATTTCGATCATCTGCCACAATTTGAAGTTTTTCAAAATGAATAAATGTTCAGTTTTACGATACAGAAACAATTTAAAACTGAGGATTGTGAAGTACGGTATCACAGTGCATATACATGTGTGTTCAATACAGTAATTCATCAGTAATTCATCATTGTACTCCGCACCACTGCCGGGGACACAAAACAATGATCCCCCACACACACCAGCCATCTACATTTGGCGTCCTAAAAGTTCCGGTCTATATCCCACAGTGGGAACAATGTGTATCACCACCACCACCAGTTTTTGTCTATGACTACACAACACCCCCCACCCCCGACCACCACTAAACTAGTCCTGGTGCGATGGCCGACTGATCGAGTGCTATACTAGTCGTCCTGGTGCGATGGCCGACTAATCAAGGGCTAAACTAGTCTCAGTGCGATGGCCGACTGATCAAGGGCTAAACTATTCCTGGTGCGATGGTCGACTGATCAAGTTCTAAACTAGTCCTGGTGCGATGGCCGACTGATCAAGTTATAAACTAGTCCCGGTGCGATGACCGACTGATCGAGTGCTATACTAGTCCTGGTGTGATGGCCGACTGATTGAGTGCTATACTAGTCCTGGTGCGATGGCCGACTGATCAAGTGCTAAAGTAGTCCTGGTGTGATGGCCGAATGATCTAGTGCTATACTCGGCATGGCCGACTGATCACGTGCTATACTGGGCATGGTGAGATGGCCAACTGATCAAGTGCTATACTGGGCATGGTGCAATGGGCGACTGATCAAGCGCTATACTAGTTATGGTGCGATGGCAGACTGATCAAGTGCTCTGCTAGTCCTGGTGCGATGGCCGACTGATCAAGTGCTATACTCGGCATGGCCGACTGATCACGTGCTATACTGGGCATGGTGAGATGGCCAACTAATCAAGTGATATACGTACTGGGCATGGTGAAATACTACACTCCCGCCTGCGATTCATAAGTAATTCATCATTGTACTCCGCACCACCGCGGGGGACACAAAACAATGATCCCACACACACACCAGCCATCTACATTTGGCATCCTAAAAGTTCCGGTCTATATCACCACCACCACCACCACCAGTTTGTGTCTATGACTACACTACACCCCCCCCCCCCCACCGACCACCACTTCTGTCTGTAACGCAGGATGACGTGGCCGACTAATCAAGTGCTAAACTAGTCCTGGTGCGATGGCCGACTGATCAAGTGCTATAATAATAGTCTTGGTGCGATGGCCGACTGATAAAGTTCTAAAGTAGTCTTGGTGCGATGGCCGACTGATCAAGTTCTAAACTAGTCGTGGTGCGATGGCCGACTGATCAAGTTCTAAACTAGTCATGGTGCGATGGCCGACTGATCGAGTGCTATACTAGTCCTGGTGCGATGGCCGACTGATCAAGGGCTAAACTAGTCTCGGTGCGATGGCTGACTGATCAAGGCTAAACTATTCCTGGTGCGATGGTCGACTGATCAAGTTCTAAACTAGTCCTGGTGTGATGGCCGACTGATCAAGTGCTATACTCGGCATGGCCGACTGATCACGTGTTATACTGGGCATGGTGAGATGGCCAATTGATAAAGTGCTATGCTGGGCATGGTGCAATGGGCGACTGATCAAGCTATACTACTTATGTGCGATGGTAGACTGATCAAAGTGCTCTAATAGTCCTGGTGCGAGACCGACTGATCAGCGCTATACTAGTTATGTGCGATGGCAGACTGATCAAGTGCTTCTACTAGTCCCCTGGGTGCGATGGCCCGACTGATCAAGTGCTACATGTATACTCGGCATGGCCGACTGATCACGTGCTATACTGGGCATGGTGAGATGGCCAACTGATCAAGTGCTATACTGGGCATGGTGCAATGGGCGACTAATCAAGCGCTATACTACTTATGGTGCGATGGCAGACTGATCAAGGCTAAACTAGTCCTGTGCGATGGCCGACTGATCAAGTTCTATACTAGTCCTGGTGCGATGGCCGACTGATCAAGGACTACACTAGTCCTGGTGCGATGGCGAACTGATCAAGGGCTAAACTAGTCCTGGTATGATGGCCGACTGACCAAGGGCTAAACTAGTCCTGGAGCGATGGCCGACTGATCTAGTTCTATACTAGTCATGGTGAGATTGCCGACAGATCAAGTGCTAAACTAGTCCTGGAGCGCTGGCCGACTGATCAAGTTCTAAACTAGTCCTGGTGCGATGGCCGACTGATCGAGTGCTATACTTGTCCTGGTGCGATGGCCGACTGATCAAGGGCTAAACTAGTTCCGGTGCGATAGCCGACTGATCAAGTGCCATACTAGTCCTGGTGTGATGGCCGACTGAACAAGTTCTAAACTAGTCCTGGTGCGATGGCCGACTGATCAAGTGCTATACTAGTCCTGGTGAGATGGGAAACTGATCAAGTTTTAAACTAGTCCTGGTGTGATGGCCGACTGATCAAGTGCTGAACTAGTCCTGGAGCGATGTCCCGACTGATCAAGTGCTAAACTAGTCCTGGTGTGATGGCCGACTGATCAAGTGCTAAACTAGTCCTGGTGCGATGGCCGACTGATCAAGTGCTAAACTAGTCATGGTGTGATGGCCGACTGATCAAATCGCATGCCATAATAACTAGATGGCCATGGCCTGCATGTCGTGCCCGCCGAGGCATTTGATAGTACAAACAATTTTTTTTATTGCAACAAAGCTTTAGCCCGTTGACGTAAAAACATGCCGCACCCGCCGAGGCTTTGATAGTATACCCAAAAAACTTTAACTAAAAAACACTTTAACCAAAAACTTTATCCTGAATGCACACCAATGTGCCAACTATATCGCTCTGTCTGCAAGCGGGCCCAACAAAAACTTTAAGGGAAATTTAAAAGTAATTTGACCGTGACATTGGGCACATATAAATAATAATGAAAATGTGGGTGACAAATACACCGTATGTGAAGTTTCGAGTGAATTGGTGAAGCGGTTTCAGAGATATAGTGTTCTTAAAGGTACATGCCCACTCAGTAGGCACAAAATGTTCTTTATATCAGAGACATCATCTGAGACATTTTCTGGCAAAATAAACATTAATTCACCATTAATACACATATTTATTGGCATTATTATACATTTTATATCAGACGTGAATTTCCACACTGCTATCAGGGGCGATAACCGTGTTTCCTTAAAATGTTACCAAGACATTTACTATTTATTTTTTTGATGTGCAATGATCATACTTTATAATCTGTCGAAAACATTATTTTTTCAGGGAAACACATTTAATTAGTATAAGTAATTAAAAAATATCATGCCCCATTTGCCTATGAAAATAGCCTGATATCACCGCGTGTCACTATCAGTGTAAATAAACATTACTAAATGATTATATCCATATAACGGGCACTCGTAATGTTTAGAACTGGTGGAATAGTGACAAAATTATACACTTATTTAATTCCTACAAATAACTGAGAATACACATAACTTTAATTGTTGTGCCTACTGAGTGGGTATGTACCTTTAATTAGCATAAATTATTTAAAACAAGAAATGCGTCTGTCGAACGCGGATGCCACCTGCAGCATATTTGAGAAACTGTGACAAAGTGGTTAACCGAAAAGTGTGACGGACGGACAGACGGACGGACGGTCTAAACACTATATGCCACCCGTTTCTTCGAAACCCGGTGGCATAAAAATATCATGCCTCATTTGAATATGAAAATAGCTTGATACCACTGCTAGTCATTATCAGTAAAATAAATATTACTAAATGATTATATATGGATAGCGGGCACACATAATTTTTAGAACTGGTGGAATAGTGACACAATTATACACACTTATTTAATTGCTATAAAGAACAGTTTGTGCCTACTGAGTGGGCATGTACCTTTAAAAACTTTAACCTTAAATCAAAAAAATTTAACCGGACGGATGTACGTACGTACGTATGTAGGCCAATGTGACAACTATATCGCACTGTCCACATGCAGGCATGTCAAAAACTTTGAGGTAAATTTGTAAAGTAATTTTACCTTGATATTGGGCACAGGGGTTGCAGGAGTTGAGCATAGAATGAAAATATGGATGATGATAAACACACATGTGAAGCTTCGAGTGAATTGGCGAAGCTGTTTCTGAGATATAGTGTTCTTAAAAACTTTAACCTACGGTAAATACAAATCAGATGGCCATGGCCCGCATGTTGAGCCCACCGAGGCATTTGATGGTGTCCGAGTATATTTATTTGAAGTTTGAATTAACGTATGTAAAAGCTTTAACGCAAATTTGAAAGTCATTTGACCTTGATCTTGGGCATGTGGGTCGCATGCGTGGGCTATAATAGAAAATATGGATGATAATAAAGAATTATCTGAAGTTTGAAGCAAATCTGGGTAAGTGTTGTGGAGATATAAGGTATGCAAAAACTTTAACAAAAATTTCAAAGTCATTTGACCTTGACCTTGGGACACAGGGGCCGCATGAGTGGGAGACAGAATGAATATATGGATTATGACTAATAAGCATTTGATGTTTCAAGTCAATGTGACTTAGGATATGGTATTTAAAAACATACACCGATTTCGGACGGACTGACGCACGGACGTCATTGTGATCACTAAGTCTCGCTTTCCGCAAGCAGGCTCGGTAAAAAAAAATACAGATGGACGTCAATGTGCAGACTATATCGCACTGTCCGCAGGCGGTCGCGACAACAATTGTCCAACCCCTTTTTAAAGGTGCAAGCCCACTCAGTAGGCTAAAAATGCTCTTTATGGGAATTAAATAAGTGTATAATTGTCACTATTCCACTACTTTAATATAAACATTACGAGTGCCCGCTATGCAGATATAATCATTTGGTAATATTTATTTTACTGATAGTGACGCGCGGTGGTATCGGTATTTTCATGTGCAAATGGGGCATGACATTTTATAATTATTTATACTATTAAATTAAATGCATCAACTGAAAAAAAAATTGACAGATTATAAAGTATGATTATTGCACATCAAAAAATAAATACAGAGAATATATAGTAATGTCCGTTAACATTTTAAGGAAACACGGTTATCGTCCCTGATATCAATGTGGATTTTTTTTTCTGATATAAAATGTATAATAATGCCAAACAATACGTGGGGTAATGGTAAATGATTGTTTATCTGGCCAGAAAATGTCTCCGATGATGTCTCTGACATAAAGAACATTTTGTGCCTACTGAGTGGGCATGTACCTTTAACGCTAGCTCCGCCCTGTCCAGTGAGACCTATGCATGTGTTAAGTTTCATAAAAAATATTGCAAAGGGTGTTCGCGTTATGCTCCGGACAAATCAGTGCGCAAAAAAACAAAGGGAGATAACTAAACTAGAAAATGTGTTCATAGAACACAGATACCCCACATATCGCTTTGATAGTAAACAAGGCAAAATTCCAGTCTCCAAAAGGGAGAGATAATCCATGACACGGGGTTCGAATCAAAAATCGAAATAAACTTTCCGCATCTACTCATCAGAAGGAAGCTACATATCAAATTTCAGTGCTGTAGCTATTACAAAAGTTTTACGAGTTACAAGGCAAAATTTTCAAATTCTAATTCAAAAAGAGGGAGATAATCCATGACTCGGGGGTCGAATGAAAATAAACTTTGCAAATCTACTCATCATAAGGACATACCAAGTTTCAGGTGTGTAGCTATTAGGGTTTAAAAGTTTTACGAGCTACAAGACAAAATTGGAAAATTATAACTTGAAAAGGGGGAGATAATCCATGACCATGGGGTCGAATCAAACATACATGTACCAAGTTTCAGGTATGTAGCTATTACGGTTTAAAAGTTTTTCGAGTTACTAGGTTGGTGACAGACGGAAGAACGGACAAGGTCAAGGGTAACACTAAATGCCCCCTCCTCTATCGTGGTGAGGCAAAAGTTGTCATATACAAGAAACTTACCTTAATTTATCAGTTACACATCAGACGATGAATGAACTTTAATTCTGGTGTAGAATATTAAAGTTATTCATTATATTCAATAGTGCTGCTTTGACATGACGTGAAATTAAAACATGCATGACATGATCTGGAAGAAAAACCACAGACCAAGCACGCATATTCAGAATCACGTCTGTCGGTTCTTATCCAGCTCCGATTTCTGTCACCTGTCCACAAAATCCAGAATCCAACATTGTCGCAAATTTAATCCTCTATGTTGGTGTACGTTAGAACAAAATGTCACTTAGTATATTATCCAATCCATTGTAATCTCTTGTTTCTCTAAATAAATGCGTCCAACAATCCCTGTAGCTGCTATCGTGATAAAAAATGTTAAAGGTTCCGTCAGCGCCTCACATATTGATCTTAATATCCACCATTTTGATTCCAAGTACCAGAATAATGATGTTTCCATGCGCCGTCGTAGTGTTATCTGTCACATTCCGTTGTTTATTTGATCAAATTGATGGACACATTTGTGTCCGCTAATGTCGCCAAGAGCATAATCTGTGACATTGACTGTAATAATTTGGCATAGCTTCTAGCTTGTGAATTTTTGGTTGAATGAAGTGATCACTATGGTGAATAAGTGTGTATTTGTGCCCGGTTTGCTCAGCAGGTAGAGCGATGGTGTGGTAAACCAGAGATCCCCGGTTCGATTCCGGGCTGGTGCACATCTTTCTCACCCTGTGACATTTAGCGCCCAACGTAGTTGCGGGAAGTAACTCTGCAGAATACTCCCGCATCGTCCGTACCGAGAGTTTATAATGGTGCTCTCCGTAGGTTTCCCCTGCAAAGTACCAAATCACATCTGATTTGCACTTCAACTGTTAATTGCGACATATTTTCTGTATTTTTCAATTAAAAGAAATGTCAGTATTATACTTATTCATTTCTGTGTAATAAGTACAGAAAAATATGTCACAATTAACAGCTAAAGCGCGAATGAGATCCGATTCGGTACTCTGCAGGAAAAACCTATGGAGCACCGGAACTCTGGGTACGGACGATAATTGAGTATTCTGTTGCCCAACAAAGGACCGCGACTGATAAATACTCCCAAATTGTACCCAAACATATGGAATTCGGAGACAAAAATTAAACATAGAATTCGAGGACGAATTTCAATTTGGCGGAGAAGAATGTCACAGTACGCAACTGACCATGGGGATGAAGTGTGTATGATCTGTGCCTTGTTAGCTTGCTCGGTAGAGTCATGGGCATGGTACGGTAAACATGAGGTCCCTGGTTCGATTCCGGGCCGTTATTTATCTTTCTCACTCTGTGACACAAGTAAACCGTTTTATTTTAAATAAATGGCTATCACCGGAATAAATATTACATGTATCTTCACAAAATTTGAATCGGGCCAATAGAAATCAACAGCTAGAACAGAACGTTTGCAGTAATATAAATCTAATTCCAAAATAAATTTTTAATACAGTGGATATACCTAGATTCTGGATAATAAGCCTTCGTTGGCCAGTTACTAGAGCTATAAGCATACAAAAACAATTATTCAAAACTTTTTAAAACAATAAACTTATCGTAAAAGTGCTGTGAAACCAGATTTATCAAAAAGTGCTGCTTGTTTCCATGTCGTCCATTTTGTTAACGTATCATCCAGGCGCTTGTAGAAAATAGACTGTGACCTTAGACTCTGGATTTTTGTTGTTGGGTTATTCTCATCCTGTAGTGTGGCGCACCATCGGATCAGAGTGAAAAATGGTTATCTAAATTATCAGAGGAGTGTACAGTAAACAATTTTCCACCATTTCCTTTGCCAGTCATAAATGACAATAATATTATCACAAGGTTAATAATCATACTGCAAGATGCTTTCAGATCACGTTTAATTTTCATTTGTGGTACATGCTATTTTACCATATTCATTGAATATACCAGTCTGTGTTTACATGACATTGACTGCTCAAAATGGCTAAAGAATCCAGTGACGCAGACTGACAGAACCATGCTTTGTAAATCTTTTTCAATAATGATGTTTCTGAGTGGCCAAAAGTGGGAATAGCTGAAATACAACATTTTGAAGGTATTCTAACAATTTTGATTAAAACGTTACATGACCAAGGGCGATGTGGAATATTTTTCTCCATTTGACAGATAGGTGTCTTCTGCAAAAAATGTCCGGGAAACTGACAATGAAAGTTTCCGTGATTAGTGACAAATGCGGTTTACGAAAATTCCCGACGCGGGGGTAATCCCGACAAATGGTTACGCTACTGTATTTTAATTTTTATGATCAGGTTTCGAAAATTAAAATATGCTTTTCTTTTAAAATTATTATCAATATGTTCACCATGTTATTATGGTTAATATGCAATTCACAGTCTCCTTGCAGCTTGAAATTGAAAGACATTATGAAAAGTTGTATTGATCTCAGAAATTGTCATGTCGACTATAGGATCGCGTCGAAATAATGTCAACATAATAGGAAAACGTAATTTGATACCGACGAAAAAGTAAACAAAACGCAAAATTGATGCTTTGTTTTGCTATATTATACCGTAGACCACACATTATCATTTGATTTTATATGAAAATAAATATATTGTCAGCATGGTGGTGTCTATTAATGTGTTCTTGATATTCGGAACGGCAGTGAGTGAGTGACGACATTTTGTTTTGTCCAAGAAATTGTCAAGGTCAATGTTTCACTGTTTGTCTCGCAATAACCCGCCGATTTATATTGCGCACCAAAAAAACAGATCACAAATACCGCTGACTTTCTAGGGTAGTCACTTTGAATTAGATAGATGGGATACAATTTTGGATTGGAACACGGATACGTTTGTCAACTATTTCGATTTTATTGCCGCATTGGTTAAGCAGAGCGGTCCGCTGGTTTTACCGCAGAGCGCAGCGTAAAGCGGTCATTCTTTCGCAGTTTACAGAAACAAAGGAGCGTAAATTGCAATTAAAAGCGGAGCGCAGCGCGAACTGCGCTATAAGTATTGCAATTCCGCAACCAACTCTTTGGACCGCGGTCACATGATTGCAGTCCGATTGCGGTCCGATTGCGGTCCAATTGCAATTAATGGGAACGCGAATTGCAATCCTGCGCTCCAGGAATTGCAATTCGCCTGGTAAGAGAACCGCAGGCCACTCTGTATACAAAGCTTGACACACGGTCAGCTTACTGGACATGCAAGCTGTCGGACGAAAGCTCGTTCCTCACAACATTTCATTCTCCTTACGGCCGGTATCGCTATTTACGGCTACCGTACGGTCTGAAATCATCCCAAGATGTGTTCCAACGGAAATTAGATGAGTGCATTGAGGGTCTAAACGGCGTTGTGTCCATAGTTGATGACGTCATTGTACATGGTCGTACACGTCATGAACATGACCAGAATTTCCATGAAGTTTTGCGTCGCATGTCTGAGAGTGGTATCAAATTGAATGAAGACAAATTAGATGTACATGTAGGAGTCAGTGAAGTCCAGTACTTTGGACATCTCCTGACCTCAGACGGTCTCAAACCTGACCCTGCAAAAGTGTCTGCTATCAGAGACATGGACCCGCCGTGCAACCGTGCGGAGTTGGAAACAGTCTTGGGCATGATAAATTATTTGTCCAAATTTGCCCGAAACTTGGCAGAAATCACCAGCCCTATGCGCAAGCTGCTTGTCAAGGACGTGATTTTCTCCTGGGACAAACCGCAAGACACAGCTTTCAGAAATGTCAAAGACCTCATTACTCAGAGTCCAGTCTTATCTTACTATGACAGTAAGAAGCCACTCACATTCAGACAGATGCATATCGCTCGGGACTAGGCTGTGTTCTTATACAAGAAGGCAAGCCAGTTGCATTTGCATCCAAATCACTCACACCTGCAGAAACCAAATATGCCATGATTGAGCTAGAATTGCTAAGCATATTATTTGGCGCAAAACGGTTTCACCAGTATGTCTATGGTCATACTGTGCTAGTGGAAACAGATAATTTACCACTCATAGCAATTATGAGTAAACCACTTCATTCATGCCCTGCAAGGTTACAGCGTATTTTACTACAGCTGAAACAATATGACCTGCAGGTCAAACACGTTCCTGGTAAAAACATACCAGTCGCTGATACACTATCACGGAAAGCTGTACCTGACACTTTCCCCAGCCTAATTACAGGCATGGATGCACATGTTCACACAGTCCTATCCAGTTTACCCGTCAGTGATCGCAAAATGCAATACATTGCAACACATGACAATTCTCAAACAGGTTATCATGCAAGGATGGCCTAACACGAGAAAACAATGTCCACCAGAAATTCTCAGTTTCTGGAACTACAGAGACGAGCTCACAATTGCTGACACTTTAATCTTAAAAGGTAATAAACTTGTGATCCCAACATCACTCAGACCTAAAATGCTAGAAATACTGCACACAGGTCATATGGGAATTATCAAAACCCAGAAACGTGCTCGTGATGTGATGTTTTGGCCAAACATCAGCTCAGATATTTCAAACATGATTCAGCAATGTTCTGTTTGCCAAGAGCATAGAGCATCGAATGCTAAAGAACCGCTGATCTCACATGAAACACCTGATTATCCATGGCAAACTGTCGCTACAGACATATTCACATGGGATGACAAACACTTCCTTGTAACCGTGGACTATTATAGTCGTTACTTTGAAGTCCAACAGCTGTACAGAAACAGTTCTAAGGCTGTCATTGCTAAGCTTAAATCTGTATTCAGTAGACATGGAATTCCAGGTCAGGTGAAATCCGACAACGGTCCTCAGTTCTCATCTCAGGAATTCGCAAACTTTGCAAAAAGCTGGGATTTCAGCCATGTTACCTCTAGTCCGAAATACCCAAGGTCAAATGGTTTAGCTGAGAGAACTGTCGGCATAGTGAAAAGCATTTTCACTAAGGCCAAGGTCGCTGGTACTGATCCATATCGTGGGTTACTAGAATACCGCACTACCCTTCTGACAGAAATTGATTATTACCCGGCTCAATTGCTAATGGGTCGCCGTCTCCGGTCATATCTTCCAACAATGTCAGAGCAATTAAAATCACAAATTCCCCCTCATGACATAGTACGTGAGAAAATCACTCTGGCTCACAAACAGAGTAAGAAAGATTATGACAAGACAGCAAAGTCGTTGGTACCCTTGAATGTTTGTGACTCTGTGCGAATTCAAAATGAAAACAAACGTTGGCAGCCTGCTATTGTTACCAAAAATCACGACCAAAGATCATATATTGTTAGCACGTCTAACGGTGCCATTTACCGGCGAAATCGCCGACAACTCTTAAAATCAAATGGGAATTCTCAAAAAAAATTATTTTCAATTACCATCAGTTAACTCGAAACCACAAAGCTCCAATAACAGTCAATGTGACATTGATTATAATTTGCCTAACCACGACATCCAACCTGCTTCGCCAGCGAAATCTGACATTCCACCTCCAACAGCCCCAGGAATGATTCTACGATCTGGCAAAGTTAAATAAGTGTAGATATGACTACATTCAGATACAATGTGCTTACTGCAGATACAATGTGCATACTAATGTAGGATAGTATTTTATAGTGTTTAGTATTACAGTCATCAATATAGTTTATGCTACATTATACATTATAGCAAATTACATAAACTCTATACTGGACAATTGGATTATCCAGAACTACAGAAACACACATTGTCGTTTTCTAGTGATAAGGGTACAAGTACTGATATGGGACCCCACAGTTAGTGTTGATTACAACGGATGTATCACTGTTAAGTTGACATAAAACAATAAACCACATTTATGTAATGTGACCCATGTTTGACCCACGAGATTAAAACAGTATTGGGGAACGGATATATGTCCCACATCTTCACATTAATCACAATTAACATAGCAAACATAGATTAGTCTGTCAATCCCACACTTGTGAGATTTGCACTGATGTTACATGTGTATACCCTGTTTAAAGGTATCCTCACAGTAAGGGCAATTCATATGTTTTTTTTATTTTTAAAAAAACAGGGAGATGTTGTATTATGTACCATATAGTATTACATCAGTCTGTGTTCAAATTAGCCAGCACTGTTACATGCTATACAGAGTTAATTCCCCTGCTACTGTCAAATAAATACAGCCCCATTTGGCATAGCAACCACTCTTAGTATGACACTCAACCTAAGCAGTCATAGATGTTACATGTATTAAACTAGTGTATAGTTAGAATACCATTTGTCATTCTATGAAGTCCTACACCACATACATCATAACATTACAGTGCTCTGTCACGGTTTATGCTTCAAAATGTCAACATGTAGTTTGCAGTTTTATAGTCTACAGCATACAAATACCAATCAATTGCACTATTTAAATACGTTATATTCCTCTTAGTCCAAGTGACTTTGGTATGGTATGGTCCTGGCACCAGATCGGGTTATTCTAATTTCAGGACTGAATATATTGTTTCTCGATGTAAATATTCCGGTCTGATTTTGGAATCCCCCCCCCCGATGCAGCAGGTTAAAACGGGATTGAACCCGTTTGTCCGGCCTTACATGACCTTAGCTGTTGATAGGCCGTTAAACACCAATAAATAAACAAACATAATCTTAACGATGGTGTAAATTTCTGATAAGGAGCCCCTTCATATTTCATACATGCATTCGTCTGATGACCCTCTATCATGCTGTAGCAAATCCATGACCCACCGCCCTCCGTTTGCCCCAATGTCAAGGTCACAAACTTAGTGTGTTCATGAACTTAACTTTCGTGTAAATTTGTTATAACTTCTGTTTCAGGGAACACCTTTATATATCATAAATGCATTTGTCTCATCACCCTCTATCATGCTGTTGCAAATCCATGACACACTACCCAACCTTTACCCTAAGGTCAAGGTCACACATTTTGTGCATTAATAAACTTAACGTTGGGGTAAATTTCAACTTCTGTTTCTTTACAGCGAACATCTTGATATTCCATTCATGTATTTGGCTGATGACTCTCGATCATGCCGTAGCAAATCCACGACGCACCTTAAACCTTGTCCCCAAGGTCAAGGTCACAAACTTAGTGCATTCATAAACTTAACGTTGGGGTAAAGCTTCCGTTTCTTTACCTTCATATTTCATACATGCATTCGGCTTATGATCGTTTAACATGCTGTAACAAATCCATGAGCCACAACGCACTTCTTACTCCGGGGTCAACATCATAAACGTAGTGTGTTCATAAACCTAATCTTGTGGTAAATTTATTATAGCTTGTGTTTCTTTACAGGGAATGTCTTGATATTCCAGAAATATATTTGTCTCATGATCCGCTATCAAGCTGTAACAAATCCACCACCCACCCCTGACCACAAGGTCAATGTCACAAACTTAGTGCGTTCATAAATTTAACATTGTAGTTAATTTCTTGCAACTTCTGTTTCTTCACAGGGAATGTTTTTATATTTCGTATGTACATTCGTCTGATGATTCTCTATCATTAGTGAGTGGTTGGCTGGGAGCACGCGATGGGTAATTTAACGATCGGCGTTCAACCTTACCGGAATGCCGACATTACATGGTTTGGCCCTCCTGTACATTTTCGACCCCTGCTACTCGAGAGCTAAATCCTGTTATGCCCCATTAAAAAAGTAATAAGTTTAGAGCTAATCATATTACTTTTGG
Organism: Conchocele bisecta; assembly: GCA_029237695.1. Taxonomy (NCBI): domain Eukaryota; kingdom Metazoa; phylum Mollusca; class Bivalvia; order Lucinida; family Thyasiridae; genus Conchocele; species Conchocele bisecta. The sequence goes on from CM055279.1 coordinate 40,019,996, forward strand.
GGTGAGCGCTAAGTGACTCTGGTGTGGCATGAACATGGCACCAGGTCAGGATATTCTAATTTCAGGGCTTAATATATAGTTTATGTAAATATTGAGCTCTGAATTTGGGAATTATCTCATTATGGACAGGTTGAATGCGGGATAGTCCAACCCGTTGGCCCGGCCTTAAATGAACAAACTATCATACTGTAGCATATTGGGATGTTTTTATACAACATTGCCACCTTTGATTGAAGGCTGCCAACAGGCGAGCGTTGTTGTCTTCTGACAACTCTTGACAAGTTGTTATACGCCAGTTTGGAAAACGAGACGTATTATGGATTCACCTTGTACGGGGAGACGGGCAGAACTTGTCCACGCGATAACTTAAGTTCTACTCGGCCGATGTTAATGTAATTTGGTATACAGCTTTGTCACGACAATAGGAAGATGGCTATTGATTTTGAAAAATTCCCATGACTTATCTCCCCTTGGCGGCCATTTTTAATTTCTTTAATTTTTAATTTTTGACTAACCTTGCCTCGACGGGCGTATATTGTGACCTTCGGCACTCTTGTTTATTGAATCTGAATGTTTGTAAGTCAAATACAGAGTATAATTTTAGATTTGTTGATCATTCTTAATAAAAAGTTTGAAATTCAACAAACAAAAATTACACAATATTTGTTATATTATTACACTGACTTTCCACTGGTTTGGACCTCATATATACGTCTTTGGAATTTTGTATGTGACAGTTGAATCTGGCTATACCACTTATGTGAGTATTACGATTATTCGTAATCCTATTTTAGGCGAAGGGGCCGAGTGACTTTGGTGTGGTATGGACTTGGCACCTAATCATGTTATTCTAATTTCAGGGCTGAATATATTTGTTCTCAATGTAAATATTCCGTTCTGATTTTGGGATTTTCCCCCCAATGCAGCAGGTTAAAACGCGATTAGCTGTTGATGGGCCGTTAAACACCAATAAACAAACAAAGAAACTGATTTTCCAGGGTGGGTGGTAGGTGGAAGCATACGATGGGTAATTTAGCGATTGGGATTCATCCTTACTGGAATCCCGAATGGAGACCTGGTTTGACCCACACATACGTGTTTGGCATTTTGTATCTGACAGTTGAATCTGGTTATACCCCTTATATGATTAATATGTTTAATAATAATGATATTACTTTAATGGGAAGGGGCCAAGTGGCTTTGGTGTGGTATGGACCTGGCACGAGATCAGGATATTCTAATATCGTGGCTGAATATATGTATCTCGATGCAAATATTCCGTTCTGATTTTGGATATTATCCCCGAGGCAGCAGGTTAAATGCAGGATCGAACCCGTTGGTCCGGTATTAAATGATCCTAGCTGTTGATAGGCCGTTAAACACCATTACACAAGCAAACACTGACTTTGGTTGGAGGTTGGGACCCTATCTTGACCTCCAATATTTGTAAAGCATATCTTAGAGTTTGATCGGGTTACATCTTTTAATAGGGGATGGGCCTAATGATGCTGGTGTGTTTTAGGGCACAACACACCAACTAGGGATTCCTGCCAATTTCAGCACATAATACAGTTTCTTAAGTCGTAATTACTCTGTGTTGCTTTTGTGATCTCCCATTTGATGGTGACGGGATTCCACCACGTCGACTCGTCCGTATATGATCCTTGCTGTCGAACGGACGTAAAATCACATTCACTCAATCGGTCAATTGCCCTCACTATATTTAAACACTATATAATATATGATGTGAATTGAATTATAAAACATATGTAGCGTTTACACGACATGTTTGCCAATGCATACATAGCAATGCATTGGATACATGTAGCATATCAAACCGTCATGTTGCCGATGGTACCAATTTAGCGGTTTAGATTTACACCCGAAATAAAATTTGGCGAATATTCTGTATAACGTATAGTTTGCAATAGTAAACAATGTAGAATATGCTTGTACATACTATGAACAGTGAGTTGTTCTTGAACAATATTCATTCAAAATAGGCATGGATTATGTATCTACAACTTTTTTTTGTCGTGTAAACGGTACTATTAAATACAGCCCGGTTGGTATTTTTGGTCAGGTAAACTGGGTAATATGTGCACTTTTTACATTATCTTTGCAAAGAAAATATCAAGAAAGACGTGTTTTGTTTATTTTTAAATTAATAAGTTATGAGCCGACTCATATGGATCTGCACTGTATGTATACACCGAAATACAGGCCTATAGTATTACATTATACAATTCAATTGCCATGTTGGTGATACACTAGTTTATATATGCCGCAAGCAATTGGTTATGAGACCTTTGTACTCTGTAATTTATGTGGCACGTATTTGGACATAGCTTATGTTATACAAGATATTGATAATGATACATTTGTGAATCCGTACTTTATGTGACACTCGTATGGACACAGTTTATGTGACACAACACTTTGTGTCCATACTTTGTGACACTAGTGTGGACACAGTTTATGTTACACAACACATTGTGTCCGTACATTATGTGACACTAGTGTGGACACAGTTTATGTGACACAACACATTGTGTCCATACTTTATGTGACACTAGTGTGGACGTAGTTTGTGTGACACAACACATTGTGTCCGTACTTTATATGACACTCGTATAGATACAGTTTATGTGACACAACACATTGTGTCCGTACTTTATATGACACTCGTATGATACAGTTTATGTGGACACAAACACATTGTGTCCACATGTGACTGTCATCTAAAATTAGTACATTGTGTCACTTTATGTGACACTAGTGTGGACGTAGTTTGTTGTGACACAACACATTGTGTCCTCTTTTAATATGACACACGTATAGATACAGTTTATGTGACACAACACATTGTGTCCGTACTTTATATGACACTCGTATAGATACAGTTTATGTGACACAACACATTGTGTCCATACATTATGTGACTGTCATCTAAAATTAGTACAAGTGTCACATAAAAGACCAAAGTGTTTAACCTTTATCGTGATAGTAGAGACAGCCATCCTGCGCAACACTGCTCGGTCAGGTGTAGGTATACACTCGTTCAATATGAGTTTGAGGGTTATGTTGGATATTTAGAAGCAATACTCGTAAATATAGATAGCTCGGCTCTAAGCTGAAATATACGGCAATAAGCCGGCTATGCGGACGCATTTCCTGCGTTATTTGTTTAGTATGTGTGATAGCACTATAGTAAATATGGTATACTCTAACGTGCGGCGCACACGTATCACATGATATATGTCCAAAATGCTAGCAGATTGTTCTGATATTGAAATGCATTGCGATGAATACTGTTTGTTTTGACACTTGTCGTGTGGACAGATCAGCGTATGTTAGGTAAAGGCAAACAGTTCAACCCGTGAACCGGCATCATATCTGTGCTACCGGGCCAGGCTTTACTCTGTATCTGTACACGTCTCAGTAAGAGAGCATGTAGTTGTAGACACAAGTGCATTGTGTGTCCTGTTTCAAAAATGATCTGATTCGACACGCGCGCATTGCAATATCGAGTACAGCAGGCGTGTGGTTTCTGAAAACATCATGCAGGTATTGTAGCCACAACAATTCCTGCTCACATATGGACTATTAGATCACACATTATACATAATTTATCTCAGCTTGTTTATGCTTCCTTTCATAACAGAACATGTTCTTTATATCGGAGACATCATCTGAGACATTTTCGGGCGAAATAAACATTCATTAACAATTACCCCACGTATTGATTGGCATTATTATTCATTTTATATCCGACGTAAATTTTAAAACTGATATCAGGGGCGATAACCGTGTTTCCTGAACATGTTAACGGATATTACTATTTAGTATCTGTATTAATTTTTGATGTGCATACTTTATAATATGTCGAAAATAATATTTTGTGCAGGTGTTAACAAAATATCGTGTCTCATTTGCATATGAAAATAGCCTGATACAACCTCGCGTCACTATCAGTAAAATAAATATTACTAAATGATTATATCTGTATAGCGGGCACTTGTAATTTTTAGAACTTGTGGAATAGTGACATAATTATACAGTTATTGAATTCCTATTGAGTGGGCATTTACCTTTAATGTGTATTCCTGTTCTCACAGTCATTTCTTGCAGTGCTTATTTGCCTAATTAAAATAAGGTCCCGGTAGCACAGCAGTGTCTAGCTACTGGGAGAACAGATCGCATGACTTGACGGGACTAATAGCAGAAATTATGAGAGAGCAGTCTGGTTTAGTGCGGCAAGTGGTATAAACGTATTTTGATGTCGGGTAGACACTGAATAAAATGTATTGTACATATTAACAGTTTACGTATTTGCGGATGGTTCGATGGAGTTGATGACTATACGATATAAGTATTTACCCGATCATAATAGGCCGTCGTATGTCTGCGCTCTATAACCATGATAACCCGCTTGGTGAATATTTGGCAGTTTGTTGAAGAATACCACCCTCCGACTTGACTTTTCGCAATTGTGAAAAATCACATTTTTCATTGAAATGCGACTGTTTTTTTATCCCGTCAAGACAGTGCGTATGTGACGTGAAACACGGTACCATGAACCATTTTTGATATCCTGTCAATACGACGTATTCACTGCGTATGTATATGTGCGGTTGCTGGGGTTATTTGTATTGCATTTTAAAGTTGTGTGTCGGTGTTGACGGGATAAATAGAATAATAGGTTAGTGTCGTGAATGGGAAAACTATCTGGCGCGGCATGGAAACGGAATATGCTCGGCAGATCCTCGCCCATCCCGTTTCTTAAGCATTGTCAGATATTGTTTACCATTCACGGCACTAACCTACTATTCTCTATATCTGATGCCAACGTCTAATCTTGTGGGTACAACTGATATATCACAACTGAACTATACATAGAGAATATTAGGTTAGTGCCGTGAATAGAAAACAATACCTGGCAAGGCTCAGGAAAAGGGATGGGCTAGGCTCTGCCGAGCATATCCCGTTTCCGTGTCGCGCCAAATATTGTTTCCCATTGACGGCACTAACCTACTATTCTATTTATCCCGTCAACACCTATAAATGGCTGTAAGGTGCAAACAAAATAACCCCAGCCACCGCACATATTCATACGCAGTGATTAGGTCGTATTGACAGGATATCAAAAATGTTTCACGGCACCGTGTTTCACGGCACATACGCACTGTGTTGACAAGATACAATGGAATACAGTTGAATTAAATAAAATCTTCGTATCTCGTATTAATGATGGCCGCCAGTGGGTGTTTTGGAAAACATGGCCTCACATTGATATATAACTTTAACGAACTTTCAATGAAAGTTATAATTGAATGCACGTTTCTAATGGTTACGGAGGAATGAATGGGAACATCTAGAAGTTGTATTTCAAATTAAAAATGGCCGACAGCGGCCGTATTAGATAATGTGGCGGATAATATAACTGTAAATTTCAATTACAGTTATGATTCAAATTTCTTCTGATGTATGAACGTTTTTGAGACTCATAGAAGAAAAGATATCAAAATGTAGATGTTGTAGTTCAATGTCAAGATGGCTGCCGTCCGCCAGTTAGAAAATAAATGTCAACGTTATCATAACTCGCAAATTGTTTGTAGTTTGTACTAGTAAATGCATGTACTCTTTTCAAGTTGTGTTAACAATAGATTAATTTCTGGAATTACTTTATCTCACCCACGATAGTGGAAATGAGACATAGAGGTCACAATTCCGGTGTCCGTGTCGACAACAATTTGGGACGTAAATTTGGACGTAGCAAAATATCTCCTAATCTGTTAGTCGGATCATTAAAAACTTCACCAATAGCTTCCTCACATTGATAGCTATCCATGCAATGACATTGGGAGTGACCTTTACTTTCACCTTGGTGAACTTAACCTTTGTGGGATGTAAATTTTGGGCACAGCCAAATTTCACATATCTCTTGATACGTTAGTCTGATCATTACCAAATTTCATCAATAACTTTATCACATTGATGGATATCCACCACTCTCATTTGGGTGACCTTGACATTCACCTTGATGACCTGAACCTTTGCGGGACATACATTTTTGACGTAGCCAAAGTTGCCATATCTCTTGAGCCGTTAATTGGATCATTACCAACTTTCATCAATAGCTTTCTCAGATGGATGGCTATCCATCCACTGTCATCCTGATGACATGGACTTTCACGTTGATGACAGTAACCTACGTGTGTGAAAAGGTTTGTACATACATCCAAATGTTTAATGATCCGTTTGTAAGATCCTTTATCAAGCTTCATCAATAGCTTCCTTACAGTGATGGCTATCCATCCAGTGCCTCATGTAGGTGACCTTGACCACGGTGATATTGACCTTCATGTCCATACTTTTGGACGTACAAACGTTGAATCGGATCATCTCCAAACTTCATCAATAGCTTCTTCACATTAATGGATAATTCGGCTAACCTTCACATTGGTAACATTCACTTTGGTGTCAACAATTTGGGACATACGTCCAAATGTTGAATATCTCAAATGTCATATCATTACCAAATTTCATAAATAGCTTCATCACATTGATAGCTATCCATCCAGTTTTATTCCGGTAACTTTGACCGTTACACTGGTGTCCGTTGTCATATCTGTCAATAGTTTGTATTGCACCAAATTTGTTTACTGTCATATTATTTGCTGTACGTGTCAAACACGCGAAGTGGTGAAACAGTACGATGGCTTGTACATACAAAGATGGCGGAGATGGCAACTCAATGCTCCATATAGTATACAAGATAATATCCACATATGCTATATTCATATAGGTATAGGTATATAGGTTATTTATAGTGCAACCTGTTATACCTATAAATACCACAAGAAGCTATAAGTATACCAGCCTGACATGGCGTTGTTTACATGCTTTGTTTATATAAACATTGGTGTATAAATAAACATGGAATTTCTGTAGGTATTTCCCTGTTTATTATGGCGCGTCGCTATAGTCATGATCGATATATTGCGATTGACAAAAGAGTTTCTCATACTGGAGCAGTGGGTAAACTGGCGTCCAACGGTGGCACTTGATTTTAATGTTGCACTGCATGCGTTCGATCCTCACTTTGGCCATTATATATATATATTATTTGTTTTAAATATTGTTTTTGTGTTTTCTTTTTAATGCATCTTTATTACATGTAACAACAATTGACATGGTAATTATGAACCACATGCATCCACGTTTATTTAATTATTTGTTTATTATCTGAAGTGAGAGGTTTATTTTTCGACATGGTGTTCTCCGTAACATATTTGCATTTGTAGTGAGTCGAGGTGGACTTTCAGAATAACACACGAATGTGCAGAATGCATTTCACAATGATTAGGTTCAAAGTGAAGTGTTTTATAATGTTGTGTAAAAGTAAATGCACGACTGTTTCGGGATGTGTGCGTTACCTCTGGCGCCAAAATAGTAAAAGCGAGAGAAATATGTATGCCTTTGGCAGGATTCGAACTCACGACCGTCCGATCACCAAACAGCAGATCTACCCACTAGAGCACTAAACGATGTTAGTATTATTATCAATTCTATATAATGTTAATACGTTTGCGCTGGTATACAAATACCATGTCTACAACATATGACGTAAACTATTTAAAAATAGCACGTGTTTACAATAATATTTACAATAATAACGCGCCAGCTCAAAGCGGTACACCTCTACAACTGATGATAACAGCCAGCATACAGAGGCTAAAGTAATGGCTTTGGTGTTCATTTAGAATATAATGTAATATAAAAGAAAGGAAGATAGCACAATGGAACATTCAACGACTTCATACGCAATGAGAATGTGATCATGCTTGATCCGAAAACCAGAAACGATCAATTGTCGGTGCGACACACAGTAGCATTCAATATTGATTGAAAACAAGACTTCATTATGCAAACTGATTTGACAACGTGCTAAATATCAGATTGACAAGCGACACTGTTTGATCCGGAAACAAACCACCATTACTTGACAGTGCTTGATCCGAATACCAGAAACGACCAATTATCAGTGCGACACACAGTAGCATTCAATATTGACAAGCCACACTGTTTGATCCGGAAACGAATCACCATTACTTGACAATGCGATACAGACTATACAATTAACACATTGAATATACCACTTACATTATATTAACGGATGCATTATGTAATGTTCAATATAGCACTGTCAAGCGACATTGATTGAATGGAAAACCAATCACCATCACGTGACAATGCGATACTGAACATACAATACTCGATTAACACCCGAATACACATTAACCGATAGAATATACCATTTGCATTATTTTAACGGATGCATTATTTACTGTTCAGTATAGAACTGGCAAGCGATAATAATTGATTCCGACTCCAATAACCATCACTTGACAGCGCGATACGGAATACCCAATAAAATATTGAATATTACCACTTACATTGCAATAACTAAAGCATTATTTACTGTTCAGTATAGCACTAGCAAGCGACATTGATTGATCCGGAAACCAATCACCATCACTTGACAGTGCGATACTGAATTCACATTAACATATTAAATATAACATTTGCATTATAATAACGGATGCATTATTTACTGCTAAGTATATATATGGGCCGCGCTCTGTGAAAACCGGCCTTAATGACAAAATTTTCGATTTGCACTTTTTTACATTTTTGGATGCGGACACCTTTCACAAACGATATGCTGAAAAGAAAATGCAAATATGTTTCATAGTTTTTGTTTTATCTCACTTTTTGTAGCACCATGTCAATCACGCAAGGAAAAAAAAGTAAAGTCATCGAGAAAATGACGTTATTGAAACGCTGAGGGTTGTACAATGCAACACAACAGCCTACAGTAGAAATGCGTGTTCATAGACTCATTGACTGTGCTTCCTGTAAACTGTATTTGCTGATAAGTTTCACTAAATGTATCTACAACTGTTACTATCAATACTATCAAACATCGAACAGAATAAAACTATGATATGTACATGTAGTGAACAAACCAAACGCACCATTATCATTGTTAAATCTATAATTAGCCGACATGTGACCTCGTAATTTGTTAGTTCAGAATATAATTGACGTTATTTACGTAACAGTTAATTGTGACGTCATTTATTGATGTAGACATTACGTCACTCATCAAGGACCAAACACAAACAACTAAACGACATTCCTGGTGTTTGAAATTGAAAAAATCTGTGACTAATTCTGTAGAAATGAATGGCCTGAATTTGGTTAGAATTTGGATAGGCCTATGTGGCTGCACATGTCAATGACTTCAGTGCCCGATGGTGTATATAGGGTAGTCAGACACCCCGGGGAGTTTTAAACAAATTAAAAATCAACTGTCCATACCCGACTCTCGGAATTAAATTTACATCTCAGAAAGCGGGAGGAACGTTTTCTTGTGCAGCCAATATGACTATCGGACGGTCTTGTGTACATGTACCTCGTACTAGCAGTAGGAGGTCTATGGGAAAATCCTGCGCTGACCACCACTCCCTCGGCTGCCCACCGCCGCGCCATTGCCCCCACACCGAGAGGGCAGATATTGTTATATTAGGCGTGTCCGCTTAAAACAGTTATTGTGTGGTTTACCCGTCTCGATCCTGTCTATGAATTTACTGCCGGTACTGATTTGTTTATATAAGTTTCTTCAAATTTTAAAAATGTACGCATTTATCAACCGTACTTTGTAGATTCCTTCATATGTTAGTATTTGCGTGACTAATGCCCACGCGACAGCATGCGTATTTATTTAGAAAGTGGAATGTATAGTTGTTAAATTCAAGAGTGGCCAACAGAACATTCAGGGCAAAATTATCCATTACTGTTTATTTTTAAATGTATGTCGGCTTGAATTTTTGATAATGGGTTTACCATTTGAAAACAAATATATATACATGTACATAAACCTGTCAATGTCGGGAAAATGTGTCGATGTGACATACATGATTGTATAATTGTTATAAAATGTTCTGATAAAAATAGCGACAGTAAGCATAATAGTACTGGTGCATGTATATGTATACACTGTATTCACTCGTCGGGAATAATTCATTTGAAAACTAAATTTGCAATTTAATTGTGTTGCGCTTCAGAAAAAAAGTACATTCAACGCCTTCAACTTTGTAAACAAAGAAATGAGTGGCCAACCAAGCCATGCTAAAAAGCACCGTGGCGTATGTATATTTATTTTGAAGTCATGTCTGCACACTATATAATCAAGTCAGTTATTTACACACTAAATTTGTACCGACCACACAATTATGACATTTGTTTGAAGCACCTCGTTTGAATTTAGACGCGTTGAATCTGCAAATATAGAAGTTGTGCATTCCAGGACGGATTCACGTAGGGGAAAACCCGGCGCGCGTCCCCCTAAAAGTTTGCGAGTAAAGATATGTTGGCTCTAAAATGCGTTGTAACACAGCAAAATGGGGTGTAGATATCAAATATATTCAGGAGGGTATACCGCCGGACCCACCTAGCAGTCTCCCGAGCTTTGCTTGGTCGACGAACATAAACGGTGCTAGTTCGAAAATATAGTAAACTGTTTCAATTAAGAAGTCCCGCCCGCCCACCCACCCCCCCCACTTCCCGGACCTGAAATCCTGTATCCGCTCCTGGTATTTGCTTTATATTATTTACTCGCCTCCGACTAGAACGTCCCTTTGATTAAAAAAACAATAAAGCACGCAGACATCCAGTGTTTAGTAGTAAGTAAATTAACAAGATCTAAAGTATGACTTCTTAAATTTGTAAATGTTGGAGACCTGTGCATCTGCGCAGCCTGAGCAGGGTCTGCACTGATTGCAAAAATACTAGTAAAATATATGACATACATTCATATAACCATATTTACAACTGGTCAATTAAAATAATATGTAACAGTCATCAAACGGCAATCGTACGGCTGATGTAATGTGATATTTTGGAAAGTTGCTAAAAATTACGTGACATTAGAAGGTACATGCAAGTGGTTGCAGATACAGATACAAATCATTAGGCTACGTCCCTGGGGCCCGTTTCACTAAACTTCGTAAGACTAAAATGTTCGTAAGCACACAATTAAGATAGTCTTTAAATTCCACATCAACAACATTTTCCTGTAAACAATTATTAAATTTACATTTATTGAGCAGCCTATGCTGAATAAATGTAAATCAATCAATTGAAATTTCCAGACGATCCTAGATTTGCACTTACGAACATTTTAGTCTTACGAAGTTTTGTGAAACGGGCCCCCGGTGGCTACAATTATGTTCGCACTAAATATGCCTGTGACACAATACCAACACACGAACTACTAAATAATAAAACATGTTTGGCCCAGTGTCAACATGATGCCATATGTCAGGAGCCGGGTAATTAGCACTACCATATTTTTATCTGTGTTACGACAGTTTTTCTGACAATTTTCCAATTATATTTTATGTTGATTTTCGAAACATTCGACGGTGAACCAGTAAATCAAATTAATTAAGACCTAGGCCCAATTCTATCCGTGGCAAACTTTACACAGAATACGTGTCACAGTTAATGAGTCAACTGTTTACATTTTCTTTAATAAAAGTAACGGTTGAGGGCACACTTTCACGTAGGGCGGGACCGGGTCCGACCGGCCGTCGGCACTAACCGCCCCCATCAGTAAACACGTTTAAACCTAAGTTGATATTTTATGTTGCGCATGTTAATTTCCCCGTGAGTTTTAAAGTTGCGACAATCAGTGCAGAAAGTATTGCCATTATGAATTAAATCGTTTTCCATAGAACGACATCTGTAAACCAAGACCTTTTCATAAATATGACCATGCAATATGTAGATCTACGTAGACACATAATTAAGTCATGAATACATGAATGCAGTGTTACCCGAGTGTGTCTACATATTTCGAAATTCGGTTGTCACGTTCAAATGAAGGTTAGCGTTACTCATCAAAATTCGTAATGCAGTGTAATCTATAAATAAATCCCAAAATCGGAACTGGGTTTTTACCGCGTGTACGGTTGCGTCTTAGACGGAAAATACCGACCCCGCTCTAATCTGAACGGGACCGTATAGCATAATTAGTAAAGAGCGCACACATGCGCCCCGGGGTCGATCTCAAAGTTGTAAGTACATGTATAGCTGATGGTGGTCGCCAGACAGGATAAGTTTGTTTTCTGTGAATATTCCGGTTTCAACCCAAACTAAGAAACATGCAGACGCCTCCATCTACGCCGAGTACAATTGTTTGTAATTGTTATATACATATCAGGCCCGTAGCCAGACATGTTTGAAGGGGGGGGGGGGTCGTTTCGAAGGCCCAAGGGGCCTGAGGTATCTAGTGGGGTCTAAAAAAAAGTGGACCTCGAGGCTAAAAAAGTGGACCTCGAGGCTGGGCGGGGGGGGGGGGTTGTTCGACCGCTCCGACCCCCTCTGGCTACGGTCCTGCATATATAAATAAAGAAATATTAGCATTATGATTACATAATACTGATATTGTTATGTGTTATATAACAATACCGGTCGTATGGTTATTTAGTTTCAAATGTCATTTCACAAGTCGTCCATATAATATATTATAAAATTCATAAATGCAATATGCCCATTTGCATATAACAAAAATCAACAAAATTACTACGTATTTCCTTGAAGGAAACCGAAGAAAAAAAAGACAACTATCTGAACCACTATGAAAACAACTGTACAATTCTGCCACGCATATCCAACATTAAAATATGTGTGAGCCGTAAAGCGTACGGCGATAAATATGACAACTTATTGCAATGACGCAACAATTCCAAGTGTCAAAATCCGACGTGACGTTGGTAAATTTATGCGTAACTTTGCGACGTCATTTTCAGGCTTTCATGACGTTGTCATTAAGGCTGGTTTTCACAGAGCGCGGCCCATATATATGTATCACATCATTCTTATGAAGCAATTATCATTGAAGTCAAGTGTATCTATATATGACCTATTACCTTAAGAATACCTTAAGAATAGTGTTCCACTTATCAATAGCAGTGGGCTGAACTCGATTATTTATGAGTACATTGTATATATCTCATCTCCCTTTTGGTCTTCTCAGAATTATACTCATTGCGGATCTTATTGCGAGTACTATGCCATTATAATATATACAATTTACGTTTAACATATATCATGTATCGGTACATTCTTCGTATAGTAAACAAATCATTGGGTTTAAGCAAGTCGCGTACCAACGATATGTTATCGGAGTGAAACCATTGGTCAGTAATCGGTTCGTCTATTTCTCATTTGTGTTAATACTAGCATTCCCAGTGTTTTATAATCGAATATACGACAAACCGTTTGCGAAATCGGATTCCATTGTTTTTTCTTTTCTTTAAAATGGCATCTTTGATTCGAGATACAACTTCCTTATTCTGTTATACAGTGTTTGATGGCCAATGCGTAGTTCTATATCACATCTCCAATTGAAACTTCATTAAATATATATAGTGTCTGCAATATTTTACTAATATGTCCACCGGTGGCCATCTTGGATTTGAGATACAACTTCTATGTTAGATATTTATTCCTACATGACCCGGAAAAATTTGCATAAAAGAGAAGACATTTAAATCATTAGTTTTATTGAAATTTCCTTATTGCTACTTAACTATTTCCTGGCCAAACTTACTATGATATTGCATTCCAAAGTCACATGCATGTAGTAAATGAATACAACCGTTTATGTCAGATTAAGCTTAAAGCGTGTACATCCTACTTCAACCTCATTTGTTCACAAATACCTTGTTATTCCTCATGAAGTGCAATCGTAACGAAATAGTTAACTCAACTTCGCCCGCTAGTGTCAGTTCATTGGCGATATCAGTGTGTTAACATTTCACTTCATGAACATTAACTTATTTATTTTTCGAATACAACGCATAGTGTTTATGTTATTATCGCCGACTGAATGGCAACGTCATGTATGCACTGACGAGGCGGTTCCCTTGTCATGTGTGTCATCAGTTGACCCCCATTAAATACACTCCCGACATGCTCATCATTCAGGCGTACGGTTGGAAATGGACGCGCACCCTTGGATTTATCGCAGTAGAATGAATCGTGCATCGTAGCCATTTCTGGTGCTAGCGGCAATATGTGTAGCTTTAAAAAGTCTTGATCGCAGACTTTGACAGTGTTGCGCAGCACAGCACTCATGAGACGCGATTCCATATCGGGCATTGAGGTGTGCAGGCCGCCCCACATACCGGCCAGGACAAGATTACTGCGATGGAGCCAATGATCGCGCATAATGTGAAATTGCTTTTCCGATGCCATCCACTCTCCTACAGCCGCTTTTTCCCGCAAAGACAACCTCGAGTCCAGGTCCCGTAATACATATCGTCTAACACTGGGGTCAGAGGCGACAAGAAATCGCCATGTAGGTTTGCAGCCTATGGGACTGTTTGTCATGTCGACTAACTGAACATCGCGTTGCCGCAGACCAGTTAATATATAATTAGGCACAGTGTTGTCGTGGTATACACGCATGGTCCAGCCTGGATACACGTGTGACGTCAATATTGCGTTTGGGATTGCTCCGTCTATATACCGCGGATTTGAGCCATATAAAGTAAAAGCTATCACGTTTATTTGAGTGTCATTGTACACTTCGTTGATGAAAACGGAGATTTGAGTTTTGCATCTCGTCACGATATTGGTGTGAAGTTCATTGGAAAGATATGTACTAAGATGGACGGTTTCATTCCAGTTACAATCACCAGGTGTTAATGTTGTCCGTTGATGCGGTCCGTATATTTGTCTGATCCAAACCGAAGCATCATCGCCGTACTGCGGCGGATAGAAATATCCAAAGATATCCAGGTGCGTTCGGTGTACAAACATTGGTACAACCAACGAGTTATATAGTCTTGGACAATCAGCAACTACAACTCCGATGTTAGCCGGATCTTTTCTTGACAGCGCTTCTACAGCCGATGTCGTCCATTGTTTTGACTTAAACACGGCATCATCGTCGATATGCATGTAATAGTCTGTATTCTCGCTATGTGCGATATCGACTAGCGCATGTATTGATTCCGCGAGTGTGTTCGCTGTCACCTTAACTATAATGAAACGAATATTTATACTCGACTGTAGGACTGACATACTCTCACTCTCGTAGTTCGTGCTATTAATTCCAATATATACATTGTACATATACATGTCTTCCACAGTTGCGTGTAACGATTCAATACACGGCGATCGCATAGTAATGCTATGTGATGCCAATTCTCCAGTAATATGTATCAATATAGCAATGACTGGGAACGCTACATTCTGTCCACGCCCATCGGTACCTACGCCATGCACATGGTCTCGATGAAACTCTGATTTCATTTTCACCCATCGACAGCCGACCACCATCACAACTGTCAAGATGATCGCCATAAACCAGGGCCGACGTTGACAGCATCTGTATACGGGCAGCATCCTGACCTGGATGGATGGAAGCATTTGCATTAACCCTCACTACGCACCTATGATGGCAGCACATGAGAATTGTCTCCAGTGGAGACGATTCTCATGCGCTGTCAAAACAGGATTTTATCGAGAAATATTAAAATTAATACAGTTCCATAGACGACACAATTTAATTCAGCGTAGTAAGCGTTAAGGTAGAACTTTTATCAACATGTGCAACGTTATTGTGATCACCAGAGTTTCGCCTGGTCCACATGTTCCATGGAACCTCTATAAGGAGAACGAAACAGTTCCGCAGCCTACGGTATTACATGTAGCACGCACTCGATCGTATATCAGTATATGTGTTCGTTCGAAAATTCCCTAAATCTCAGAGTCGCGGGCCGGTACCCATGCCCAGATTGTTAGACGGCACCCAGAAGGCAATCCGGCGTGGACCCGATCCTTTAATCAACACCAATGAGTGCATGGCACTAGCGAGAACGTTGAGCACAGACTGACGACGGCATCATGTGACTTGATTTAATAATATCTTTGTTCTCACCAGTGCAAACTGGATTTCACCAGTCTGCAGTGAGCGGTGCTGTCACAGTATTTGTATGCACTCATTAGCACCAGACTGAACAGGCTATAATGTTAATTATTATATATGTACTTACGTTTCCCATTGAAACGCAATGGAACGCAAGTTATCAGTTTATTTTCTTTATTTTCTTCTCAAAAGTTCATATTGGACACTGCCGAAACTCCGTTTCACCTTGCAGAATTGTTCCTTCAAAATCACCACTAATTTGTTTATATTTTGTATACTTTCTGAGGCGTAAATAAATGGGATGTACGTACAATGTTACGAATGTATATAAGGAAAATGTTATTTGATTTGTATGTGGATATATGCCACTCAATCCGCCGTGCAACGATATTGCGCTAGCACGCTGCGCAAAATCGTGCATATATTCACATACACATCAAATAGCCTATAGTTTCAACTTAGTTTATTGTATACAAGTACAACGGGGTTGGGCTACAATTATAACACTAGTTGCAGCCTATGGCAAGCCAAATTCACAATAATTCCTTAAACCATGGTTTGGAGCGTAAACCCTAGTTTAGGCTCCTCAAACCCTAGTTTGGGCTCGCCAAATGCACAATAATTCACTAAACCCCAGTTTGAGAGTCTAAACCAGGGTTTAAGCTCTCAAACTCCAGTTTGAGCAATCATTGTGCATTTGGCCAGAAACTGCCGTTTGATGTCGTAATCCAATAAAAAGCCTAAACCCTAGTCTGGACCCTAACCACAGTTTAAGAAAAACAACTTTCTTCAACCCTGGTTTGAGCAATTATTGTTCACTTGGCGGCAGAAACCACCGTTTATCTCGTCAACGCAGTGTAGTGCATATGTGCCGTGAAACAAGGTGCCGTGAAAGTTTCAACATATTTGATATACTGTCAATACGACCTAATCACAGTTCATACGCTTCATTCATCTTGGTGACTACTTTTGCCAGTATACTTCTTGAGTTGAATGAATAGCCTGACTGAAAAGGACTATATACAGTGTGAGGGTTACATTTGGCAAATAAAAACGATATCGCCAAAGTTCGTGCCATTTTATGGATGCAAAAGCAATTTCCATTACGACCCTCAATTTTCAATTGCGTTTGTTCTCTTCTCTACCCATTCCCTGTGTCACACACATATGACTGACGTCATAATTATATGTACGTCAATATGTCTACTACGTCATTTAAAATAAAAATGGCTGCTCCCAGTGATTCCAGTCAGGTAAGGAAATAAACGAAACAAAATGGTGCTTGTGTTGTTGATTTTTTATTCTGGACAGATCGTTGCAGAATCGGCCCCAAGGAAATGGATGGGTCTGGTGAAGTTTGAGAGTGTATTTCGTTGAAAAGAAGCTGCAAGTATACATTGTCTGTGACAAAATATGAGCGCCGCTGTGCGATTTCCAACGTTAGGCTCAAAATAACGTTACGTCGGAAATCCTGGTTTTCTGACGTCACCATGTGGAGCAGACGACGTTTCAGAATTGAGTCGCTTAACGTCTAACGTCAATTTATGTGACAAACTTAGCTGGGAAACTGAGAGTCGACTATTTCGATCTAAGTAGAAACTTTACATATAGTTTGATTATTGATTTTTGTACGATTCGTGAGCTCTTGTGTCTCTACTCTAGTGTATATAATCGATGAATACCGACTACGTTAAGTACCGAGTATTCCTACCGAATTGCTTCGATGTTTGACAAACGGTTTGGATTCAGGAAGGAACGTACACCATGTATACATAGCCTACATAGTGTTTCTACCACCACATACTAGTTTAGTATATTTATTTTGTTACAACGTGAAAATAAACTGTTAACTAATTAATACTTCGTCTGAAAATTTTATTTGAGGCGGATTTTACAAGGTTGTTTATACATTACTACAATCCCGAGAGTAGTTGCTTCCCTAGCCGATGGATACAAGTCAACAGTTTATCGCTGAAGCCATGTCGGCCTTGGTGGCCGAGTGGTTTTGTGCTGTGTTTGATTTACGGTAGTGGTGGCTGGAAGTTGGGTGGATGACATAAATGTATGATAGGCTTGAGTAATATATTTAGCAACGTTGTCAAAAATGGATTACTGCGGAAGTATGGAGGGACTGACGTGCGTACGCATTGACGAATAGTGACCTGCTTTGTCCGATCCGCTTTGCCCGACCTTCTACATTGCAATCAATGTCATCAGGAACAGAAACGTGACAATACAAATCACCATACCATGCACTGTTACTGGGATAACATCTATTAAGAAATTCAATGCGGTGTATTCATTATACATTTTAAGTAAATACATCAAAACTGATGCATTAGTGAAATTAGAAATTGAAACATGAAACCGGTTGATTGATTGTTTGTATATCACAGTATTTTCTGTCACATGCCACATTAAATGAACTCACGCGACATAGTCTCGTGATGTAATACAATATGCCCTTGATAAATCAGGTGACGATGCAATCACCGACGTGACTCACTGTGGCTGGGTACAATACAACCCATATTGTCTGGGTGGCTACGTGTATCGAGTCTAGAACCTATATATGGCCACATCGCTAACTACATGAAGAGCTCATGCACAGTGAGGCAGGCAACTAAACCTCAATCTTGTTACATCCTGATATCAATACATATAATTTTCACGTAGCAGCAAGATGTTGATGATTTATCAAAATTTAAGATATATCCACAATAATTTTACTTGGTTGCATACATCGGCTCCAAACATACATGTTGCACCAACACAATATAATTGTTTGCTATGCCCCTGGATATGGTACAACCGTACCAATAGTATAAGATAATATGATCTGCTCTTTATATATGCAATGTACCAATAGTATGCGTATGTAATATTTATACGGGTATTATATATAAACATGCATATGAAGTTTCAAGTCAATGAGTGAAGCGGTTGAGGAGACATAACATACGCAAATTCTTTAATGCAAAGTTTACAAAAACTTTAACACAAACTTCTAAGACATTTGACCTTGACCTTGGGCATGTAGGCAGCATGGGTGTTGCCCACAGTGAATATTTGGAGGATGGTAAACATGCATATTAAGTTTCAAGTCAATGAGTGAAGCGGTTGTAGACGGCCCGCCAAGGCCAATAAAAGGCCTCCAATAAAGTTTTGATGGCATTTTTTGTTACAAATTGGTACCCATGATGATCAACTTCTATGATATGTAAGCCGCTGGATAGAGGTGGGTACCCCTGCAGATTTGACCTTTAGGTGTAATTATTTAGGTCATTTAGAGGTCATGTTGATCCAACATTTCTGATTGACATGGGTGCATGAATGCCCGTATATGATTTATAACAGCATTGCTAGCCGTCTGATGATGAACTAGTTTGGTACCTATATAAATAGGGATTAGGAAAATGCCGAACTAATGAGGAAAAATCATGTCTGAAATTAAAGATGCCTAAGAAACAAGAATATATGTTGTATGTCATTGTTGATATGTAAGCTATTTCAATAGCGATACTGATAATAAGTATATTTTTTGACGGAGAAATTGTTTACAAACATACTGATACCATTTTTCTTAAAGTTACTGTTCGTAAATTCAAGATGGCCACCAAAACAGTACGTTTCATTAAATTCGTTCTCATTTAGCCCATTGCTGACAATGCAGAGAGTTCCCATGCATGTCATTTTCATGGAATTTGTGACTAATATTATCCTTCAGTTTGCATTATTTATTAAAATAACAGAATGTATTTTAAAATTGGGACAATTAGAGCTACATTCAAAATGGCTGCCAACTCAATTTTGAAAAGCATAAAATGAAATATCTCTGTAACCCGACGAACACAAACTAAAATTAAGATGTCTTTTTACAGTTTTCGGTAGTTTTCGGTACAACATACTCATTGAAACGCGTATATTTTAGTCTAGGCCTTCAAATTCAAGATCCGCCATATTGGAAACTGCTAAAAAAAAAGCAATGTGTCTGTAGTCGGATAATGTCAAAATATAAATTGTATGAGGTTTCCTCGCTAATTGTTACATGGTATTTGGCAATTTAGAGTTGAGTTAATCATAATTTTAAAATCAAATATGGCAGACATCTACAATATTGATAAACATATAGTAATATGTGTATGCGGAAATAGCGGGCACACCATGTGTTACCACTAATTTCAGCATGACAATCCTTATAGATGGTAATGTGTTCTCTCCACGCTCCCAAATCATAAACATTTGCTAATTAATCAGCAGAATTGATCTTCTTCAATAAGATGCTTCAGATTCTCCAGATATATGCAGATAACAAGACCACTATGACAACTGTAATACAGTGCATTATCAACATTACAAAACGTTGTTATTGTATTATTTGTCAGTTTATATACGATTCCGTTTTTTGGTGGCACTGTATACCGCTTTACCCGTTGTCATGGTTCGCTAATAATCATGTGTTGTGTTTTTGTGTTGCTGTCTCTGTTGGCATTACGAAGGTACATATAGCTCTTTACATTCTGAAAATAAACGTACAGTACTTGTAGTTGTAGGTGACCAGCCACTGTAAAATACAACAAATTCATTATTGCAAACAAATTCCCTTACGGTACATATATAAATGTTTATGTATTACTTGAAACATATTGTTTCACCTCCTAGAAGTCAATGTCATACACTTTTAAAATGCAGGACTGGTATGTGTTTTGGTAAAGTGTGGTTTCTTGGACAGAATAGCACCTGATTATGATGAATGATGAATGATACATCGTAATAGGCAACGTCGCATCTGGTCATACATGTATGTAGCTCTCAATAATATATGGTGATTCATTTGTGGGGATTAGTTGAAATAACAAAGCGTTAGAATCCTTTTAGCAGTGTGTATAACTAGTAAAAGTATTTATTTAATCACTATAGAGATAGCTTCTTGCCGCTATGTAAGAGCTATGCGGTATCCAGAATTGTCTGGAGTTTTATTCACATGATGACTAGGTCACATTTGAGAGTAAATAGTGAAGTATAAAACCTAATTTCCTTATCTGATAGTACTTTACATCAACAATTGTCATTCTAATAGGCAGTATGCACGCAATTTCATTATACCATGGATGGTCATATAATTATCACACGTACTATGCCTGGTGAAAATTGTCTTCTTCTCTTCAATGCATGAAGTGGCCGCGACGGCTTCCACTTATCATGCACAGTTCATGTCGAATGGGAATGCTCTAGTCGAATGAAACACTAAGCTGTAACGGACATTAAACCCATTCACTTGCACTTTCACATTTGACTGCATGTAGGTGGCGAGGGCGATAGACATGCGTTTGTGGACAAGCGACAATTTCTAGTTAATGAAGGATCGCAGCTAGTTGTTTCCTTTTGCAAATATATTAATAGAGATCCGGTCCTATGTTGTAGTCCAGCGTTTATTTCTTACTGAATAGCACAGAAGTGAGTTTTGCGAACAGAGTAGACCCAGATCAGAATGCACTTGTTTATGCTAATTTCTGTCCTATGTAGCATAAGCATGTGCAAATATTATTTGTGCGTTATATCAGCTGCCCACTTGCTTCCCAGATGGCAGACAAAAACTAACCACACTAGTTGTCGGATCTCATAAACATGCTAAAAGACGCATTGGGCATGTTGGGGTCAGTTGAAATCAACCATGAACATGTAGCGCCTACATTTTCACAAGACCGATAGTGTCAGCACAGCCAGGACGGGTATGCGGCTATAAAACCACAGAGTGCCCCATTAGCAAGTACCTGGGGACCATGTATCAGCATCTTGATGTTCCAGTGTACGTTAGCATATATCCATTAACCCTTAGTATGCTGGGAACGAAAATTGTTGTCTGCTGTTGTTTTATGTTTTGCCGTTTTCTCAATACAAACATGGTTTCGCAAAATTCTAAAGTGCTGTCAAAGTATGTTTTTGGATAGGAAAAATGGAATAGAAAAAATAAGCAGTAGACCAAAACGTTTACTCAGCAGTGTAAGGGTTAAAAGGTTATACAACGGTAATCAGTTGCAATTCTACAGGACAACCCTGCTAATTGTTTTCTACATAATGTCATAATGTGTAAAATAATTTGCACCATACAAACTGGGCATACAATGAAACATTTCTAAACCCGACACTCTTGAAGGTCCCCGGATGTCCTGTTTGGAGATCTACAACTGTAATTCACTGCGCACTGCAAGGTTTGCGGTACAGATAAATAACAGTGAAACTCCAACACAATTAAACACACAGGTTTTGTATCTCGTCCGGGTCAGATAGGTTCCTCTTTGTACATGGTTGGTGATCAATATGCTTACGGAATTTGTCATGCTAGCCAATTTTTCACTTGATACTAACATAAGTTCATGTTTCACCCACTCCGCGAAATCTGGTTCCGACGGACAAATTAGAACCTTACGCAGTGGGCCACCAACAGAGCACCAGATACACACATTCATATTAGAGCATAATTATGTTGGTTGCTGATCGCAATATAATGGTACTTATTTTGATGATTTGCATGTATAGGTACATTATAAATAGTCGTATTTTACACGCATACTTTCGTTTCCCAGTGAAGTCCAAAGCGGCACATGGATCAGACATTTTGAAAAGGTGTAAAATATCATAATCATACAAGGAGTCTGCTATTTGTTGTGTGATTGGGAGTGCTATATCCGATGCGCATGATGAGCAGTGATGAGAATGAAGTGGTGAACATTTACGACACTGATGTGATTCCACTGTACAGTATCATTAACTGGTGCAATGCGGTACCTGTTCGCAGACATTATGGACACAGGATAGTATTATGGTTCTGTTCAACACTATATTTACTCAAACAAACAATGTTTAATCGTTATAATTATCATCTGATCATGGTTATCTTACACTGGGTAGTATGGGTTAAAGAGACACGTGTCACTGGTTTGCTTGGTTAATTCACAGTCGCTTATATTTCATGGTATGCTACAATAGGTGTTACATTTTGTCACAACGTCGTAAATGCGCCTTTTATTTTAACAATTGCAAAAGTTAATCAAAAATATTCAGATCACGCATTCGATGAACTAAATAATATTAAAGTTATAAAATGTGTATTTTGTAGTCTTTCTTGTGAAATACAATGTGTGGGATCCGTGTAGAAAATGAATGAAAAACTGCGCATTTTACAATGTCTTCTGAAAATGTCACACTTTACAAATTACGTCGCGAATGTGGCACAAGAAAACAAAATCTGGCGAAAGTAATGGCGCCGTTAATTTTTTTTAGCAAAATTGACACTTGTAAGTCTGCTTTTCCCAGTCACGGTCTCTGGGTATTGATAGTCCAGACTGGGTTTTCGCTTGCCGCTTAGCAAGCATATTTCCCTTGTAGAAAATCAATAACCAGTCCACCTGTTGGATTTTGACAGAATCATGTGAAGTTTTAAGTGGTGGTCAATTACTGGTCAATGTATTCTTTACAAAGTTAATTATCATGGTTTATCAACAAGAGGTCACCTCCTGTTGTGGTCTAGGAATTGAATTTCGTCTGGTAAACGGGGAAATATCCGCAGTCGTATTCACTTCAAACAGCTGATGCGTACTTGAGATCCAGCCTCTTTGACAATTGCATGGCACCTAGTGTGTACAAGTTATATTTAAACCATTATAATGAGGGAACCAACAGTGTCGTCTGCTGTTGTTATATATGTTGTTTTCTGTCAATAAACCACGGCAGCATTTCAGAAACTGAGAAAGTCAGTGAGTTATATGTCCCCGCAACAGATATGGTCATGTAGGGACGGGATCTCGGTTTGAAGCTTCATCCGACCGGGCAGCAATTCAATGGAAATAATTCTAATGTGCAGACAACATTTCATTCAGCATTGTAATGGTTAAAGGCCCTGGGTGGATGAACTGTGAGCAAAACAGTCTTGGAAAAAAACTAGCGTTACAAAGCTAGTTTTGCTAAATATAGCATTCCTAATTCCCGCGCATACCCTCGCGAGTGTGGTCACATGACTGAACACTACGTCATCGGCTGCGCCAGCGATACCATTGAGTTCTCGTATTGTTAAATTCAGTTTGTTTTGCTTATCATGCACAATTGTTGTGTGTTAAGGTATTACAGTGTTTGTGGTCATTATGTAGAAGTGTGCAATGCTGAAATATCTTGTAATACAGATTTTGGACAGTTTCCAGCGGGGGTGTCTATGTGTCTTATCTGCAGCAAAATGGTAGTCGGTGGTAACAGTTAAACTGTAAATCGGTGAAAGGAATTACATCACTACTAGTGGGATTTTCCAGAAGCTGGCTTAAAATTTGGTTCCAACTTCAATGAAATGATGGCTCCAATTAGTGTGATCCCTAATAAAAGAGATGCCAAATTTGCTGACCGATAATGCAATTGAAATTACGAAATATGACTGTTATCTTCTTTCTATTGTAGCAGTCGCATTTGAAGATAACAGATAAATACCAACTTATCTATCACAATCCATGACCATGAACATCTGCATGGACCTTGTGCATTCAAATGTAGCATTAATATTATCAACTAGATTGGTCAGTAAGAGAGGATTACAGAATACCTCCTGCGTGGGCCTAGGTGCACCTAAATATGTAAAAGAAAATCCAAGTGTGTGGGCTTGAAACCTTGACTCTGGGCTTAGAGGGGGCGGCAAGGACATGAATCTGTCACAGTGTGTTAGAGATCCATTAGAGCAATACGTGTGAAATGTGAAGCAGATCCGAGCAAGGGAATAGAAGGCATATCCGATTTCTCTGATGTTATGTTTTGTAAAGAGACTAAGTATGTGACCTTGACCTCGAGATCAGCGGGGATTTGTCACAGCATGATAGTAGAGCCTTATAGGAAATGCATGCATGAAATATTAAGAATTTTCGATGCAAGAAATATAAGTTCTAACATATTTCTCTAATGTAAAGTTTTGTAAAGAGACCAAGTATTTGACCTTGACCTTGGGATCAGCGGGGATTGGACGGTCGTGGATTTGACACAGCATGGTAGTAGAGCCTTACAGGAATGCATGTGTGAAATATTAGGCATTTTATATGTTGGAAATAGAAATGATAACATATTTCTCTGATGTTAGGTTTAGTGACGGACGGACGGGGACGGACGGACGGACGGACGGACGGACGTCCTTACGTGACATCCCTTAGGTGGTTTTTACTATATAAAAGATCAAAGGAATGACCACCTAAGGAACAATAGGCTTAAGTGGTCAACGGAATAAATCTATTGTATTCTTTTGTCTTAGGCCACGCCTCTAACCACCTAAGACCCTGTATGTGTGCCCGGACGGACGGACGGACGGACGGACGGACGCACGCACGCACGCACGGACGGAAGACGGACGGACGGACGGACGTACGGACGGACGTCCATCATTTCGGGTTTATGGGGTATTTCCATTGTTTGAAGATCAAAGAAAAAGCCCCTAAACAAAAATAGAGTTTAGGAGCTTATGGAATAAATCAAAGGAATATTTTGTGTTAGGCCACGCCCCTAAGCTAGTAAACCCCTGGACGGACAACCTGACTTCAGTATACCCCCACCCCGCAACTCGTTGCGTGGGGTATAATTATTATTACACCCACGTGATACCTGCAATATATTTACTAATGATTATGATACAGACAACCATTATATTATGTACAAAAGTGTATGTTTGCGCTAGAAACGTTAGACAATGCAAAACACGACTCTGACGTTTATGCGTAGATTTTGAGTACAGCCATGCGTACGTGTATTTATAAACACAATTTAGGAGCCGGACATAATCATCGGACTAAGCTTTATGTTCTATATAAAACTCTGCCACTTATTTGAATCGTCATTTTAAAATTTCGGATCATCACCGGCGGTATGGTAAATATCAAATTCACGAAATATAAGCTAATAGATTTGGCCCAGAAGGCTAAACAACTGCAGGCCTGATACTTGCACTCACACGTCACTAACTGCATCTCACAAATTCTGAGCAAATTCCATACCACCGTGTTATCTTCTCCGTTTCTCTCGTCTACAGAATGAGTGTAACAAATTGTCATCCAACCAAATAACAACAGATAAACGCCGCAACTGAATTCGAACAATAGTAGTTCATATATAACGATAAACCGCGAAACGACCGTAGCTGGGCCACAAACCATATTAAATAATATATTGCATAGCATAACCTCTTATGGATCATTCCCTGCTTGATCTGCTTTGTCCTGACCAACGTTCAAATATCATCATCGTATAGGATAACACTTAACAATACGACTTGCACTCACACTCAGCCCTTTTCACGGTTTGACATACCGACATAGTGCGATAGGAGAATGAACTAGCTAGGTTAAATTAACCGCTCCATTGCATCCTTAATTTAATGCACATATTTCGAATGTATCCCATATATTGGTAAATTCGGAAACAAACGGACCAATGGCTATTGGTCTCTTAAATCCTTTGCTCAAATACCCGGGAAGGTCTTCGAGCCAATAATGTAATGTTCTGACCCAGATGATGACACGACTGACGGTTTGAACTGCCATCTCATTGGTAATGCCACGGGATCATGATCTGATCATGATGATACACTGGATTGGTGGCATGTTTGGAAGCGGTTCCCTTGAGATCAGTACACACTAGCCGTTAGTTATTCGGCGAAACTGGTAGTATTTGTTACACGGAGGGGAATCGATGTGAACAGCAGAAGCAGCTGATTTCAGATGGACTCCTAATATTTGTATCACAATGTATTATTATTCCACCGAATTTGATTAAATAAATTAAAATCAAACGGAGCGCGCAAAAAGTGTGTAGAATCTTCGACTGCTGGCCTCTTCCGGATCATTCCAGCCAGTTTTCTGTCATATTTTTAAATCTGGTATTTTCTGTATGTGTCAAACGCACGAAGTGGTGAAACTTTACGATGGCTTGTACATATAAAGTTGGCGGAGATGGCAACTCAATGTAACATATAGTATACTGTAACACGACAATATTTATATATGTTATATTCATATATCACATCATTCTTATGAAGCAATTATAAGTGAAGCCAGGTGTATCTATGTATTACCTACTATCTTAAAGGCACATACCCACTCAGTAGGCACACACTATTCTTTATAGGAATTAAATAAATGTATAACTGTGTCACTATTCCACCAGTTCTAAAACTTCTGAGTGCCCGCTATACAGATATAATCATTTAATAATATCTATTTTACTGATAGTGACGCGCGGTGGTAATAGGCTATTTTCATATGCAAATGAGGCATGCTATTTTTAAATTATTTATACTAATTAAATGCGTCACCTGAAAAAAATAATATTTTCTACAGATTATAAATTATGATCATTGCACATAAAAAATAAATACAGATAATAAATAGCAATGTCCGTTAACGTGTTAAAGAAACACTGTTATCGCCCCTGATATCATTGTGGAAATTTACGTCTGATATAAATGTATGATAATGCCAATCAATACGTGGGGTAATGGTGAATGAATATTTATTTTGCCAGAAAATGTCTCTGATGTTGTCTCTGATATAAATGATATGTTGTGCATAGTGAGTGGGAATGTACCTTTAAAGTCCAGAAAGTGTGACAATAATGACATTTTCGAAATCCAGATTGGGTTTCATGTAGCAGTTTATACTTGTTTACATATTCCTTTTGATGTTTGTTAGCATGCTTTTCAAATAGTCACAGTCGTGAACAAAATAACACAGAAGTGTAGTGTGCCTTATTTTGATGTTAATTTCAACTAAAAATAGTACACGATCAGATGTGTTGCTATCCGGATGCGGATTCTGTAATACTAGACGATATTATTCATACAAAAATGGAATTGGAAACGTGTATTCATTTTGTATCGCCCACCAGGTGCCCTGAGACAAGAATATCCGTATAGTCACGCTGGGGTTGAATGGTGATGACATTGAACATTAACATGATTAATTTAATAATAATTTGTAAACGATCCACTGAACTGTCATTAGCGTGCAATTCGAGGGTGAAAACCCATTTGTTGACATCATGGCCTGCAATACACTTGAATAATACATTTACATCCAACATCTTCCTGGTATCATGTTTATAATTTATAAATAATTTGTCCAATTTACATCACGTAGACAGTTTTCTGTTCGAAATTCACAAACCTGAAACTTATACATTATGTAAATGCTTTTTCCCTACCGATATTTACTTTGTAGTTGGTATATAACACTAAATTTCTGTAATTTAGAATTAGGTTTTCAGCGACAGAAATTGTTACTACCAGGGATAACCCGATTGCCCCTTGCAGGTTGAAATTATGACTGAACAAGTAAAACTACTTTCATATATCCAGCGCACAAGTTGAACAGTTGGTGATTTGACTCTGGTTAGATTTGCATTTTTTCATTGAAATGTGCTATTTCGATCCAGTGGTAATCTTTGTCAGTTTTGGAAGGGCCACCTGGAAGACAGTTGGAAGACTCGGACATGTGACGCAAATACAAAAATGCCCATTAAAAAAATCCCATTACCACACCCACGTGGTCTCGTACCGGTACCGTACATTATGTTTAAAAAAAAAATCACATTGCCCCACCCATCTGGTATTGTGCTGTATATTTGAATGGGGTGGGATTCGAGAATTGTTTAATGCGTCTTCCACCTGTTACACCTGGCACCAGATCAGGAGCATGTAATGAGCTAAATCATTTGCATACTGGTTTTATGGAGCAGGAACTACACTGGTCTCCACTGCCATAAGCCCTGTTTTACCAGGCTACACCTCGTATTATTATCAGATTGTTTGTTAATCACAGACGTGTGCACTTTGATGTATATCACAGATTAATGTCGTTTATTATCGTGTCCGACCATCAGAGCATAAAATGATATTCGTGGAATGTAATCATGCAATAGATCTTAATAATATATCACGGCATTTAAATGCCGGTCGCACACACTGGGATTGATATGCTAAGGAGCAGGAAATTATCTGATGAGAAAACTTGGTGTGTGTGCCTCCAGCAGCCATCAGTATTATACAGTAAATTGGAGTCATTATTCATATAAGTACTTTGCTGCCTCACATTGTGTCGGGGATGGCCATGAAGTATGTGCCATCTGCAGGCATGATGGGGGGAGCAGGTTTTCTTATTATGCAATGCGTGTTTGCGACTGCTTGGCTATGCTGTTTTTGTTATAGGGTATGCCGAGGCTGGCCATGGGGTATGTGCCAGCCACGGACATACCATTATTAGTGACTCTGTAAATCTAAAAAATAGACGTGATCAGTGTAGCTTCTGTACAAATAGCACACTGACTGCTGTAGCCTGATAACGATCTGTATGGCTTGTTAGAGGCAATGCGAGTGTTTCTTGATGGAATGGCGAACAGTGCAGCACCTGATCAGATTGCGGATACACAGGCTGATCTGGATCTCCTCTGTTCGCAAAACCCATAAGCAAAATGTAGCTTACCATGATGGTTTCGCCTAAAATAAACCATTGTCACATACATTTATTTTTCACTATGCCTAATAGGCTGATCAACATTCGTATCATTTGTTAGATTGCATATTATATGCATATAGTTATCAAGTTTTGCATACAGATATGCGAATAATTTTCTTTTCTAAACAAAATAAATGGTCTGAAAAGTGGTGCGGCCATGGCCCACGGCCCCACCCGTTGTTACGCCTATGTGTGTAATGTGGTATGTGACTCTTACTTTTAATGTGACCAGAAACACATACTAATTGCTTTATTACATTTGTATATGTTCTAGTGTAGTGTTTATTCTTGTCGGTATGTATACATTTATGATATATATATGTTCAATATTGAGTTGTTATGCTGGATGCTGGACATCGATTACAGCTTATTTTATCATTCACAACCGATTATGAAATCATTTACTCATAAACCGACATATTTATTGAATTATATATGTAATCGCAATCAATGTTGCATATTAATGTGTCACCCTACAATAGTTTGACAAAGGTTTCTTGCTAAATTAAAAGTATTTTTTCCGCAAGGTGGTTATAATCAGTTCGCAAATTGGTTTGAGTGAACATCTTTAACAAAGATAACTAACCGCCACTGCTGTGTACTCGGCCATAGTAATTATTGTTCACTTATACATCGGCCTGCGTGAGCTATTACCTTTTGAGTTTGATTACGATTTGACCAGCATCCGTTTAGGCAGAGAGATCCAGAGAGGATTCGGGGAAAGGGGTGGGTGTGATTTATAGCTAACGTGTAACACTGCCTTTAAATAGCTTAATATAATTATATATGTGCTTTACGCATTATTTTGCGGTGCCGCGAAAAAGAAGTGCGACAAATTTGTATCAATGTTTTCATTTTGTTGTCCCTTTAGACTTTTGGCACGCAGAGGTGAGGAAACAAAATTGCGTAAATAAATATACGTGTACAGTAGAAACTCCGAATACCGGACAGCCTCCGAACCGGACAAAAAGTCCGGTTTAGAGAGGTTTCCGGTTTTTAGAGGTTTTTCACTAACCGGAACAATGAAAAATACGCTGACTGAACTAGGCCTACGCTGGTCACCTGATCAGTCTGCGTGGCCTATGTGCTGATAATACGGTGTGTAAATGGGTTTGTCACTAAACGTGTACTCCAATTAGCGAAGACTAATCGGCAATTTTGAATGATTATTTGACCTCATAATTACCTTACATATACCTGCCATCGTCAATTACAGCCGCATCAATCGATTTAAGTCTTCAATGGAAAATAGCGGCATATTTTTCGCTATTTAATTCAAGACCAAACACGGCCCGATTGGTAAATGTAAATATCGAGTACCATCTTTGTTTTGACGAAAGTCGGGAGAAAAAATTGTTTTAATTGGTCGGTTTTCCAATATCACGCGTCGATCACATGCTCGGAAATATTTGTAGGTTGTAAGACACAAAATTACAATGAGTGCGCACTACGCAACCAGTTACGGCGTAACATCCTATTAAAAATAAACAGCCCCGACCATGTGACTTGACTTGTGAACCGTGTCAAATGTGTAACGTCTCTCTTATCACACCTGTCTGACAGGAAATCCAACACGACCATTGTGTGAAATGTATCCCCTGCCGCGGGCGCTTGGTGATTTTAGCAATTCTGATCCGTCCGGTATTCAGAGGTAAAATTATGCTGAAAAGTCTTCTTTTTTTTGGGAAAATCGTCCGGTTTCCGGAATTCAGAGGATCCGGTATTCAGAGGTTTTTAGTACATTGAATAAAGAAGGAATTAAATCGGTACTATGAAAATTGTCCGGTTTCGGGAGGATTCCGGTATTTAGAGGGTCCGGTATTCGGAGTTTCTACTGTATAAGCTACATGAAACAAAATTATGTAGTAACAAATGTGGGACCAGTGGTTGCGAGTGTCTGGCAATAAAGAATGTAATACGAAGTGACGAAAGGATACAGTTGATGCATCGGCCGACTGCACGGAAAGAATCCCACCCACCTCTACAAGCACATAATAATACCAGGAAATATAGTATAGACAGAAGCACAGTGCCAATGTATATATGAGCCACGCCATGCGAAAGCCGGGCTTAATGACAATCTTTTCTTTTACTTTTTTGCGTATTCTGAATTGTACTTTTTTTTAAAAGCCATATGCCGCCAAAATTATCAATATATCCCAATTATTTTTCATTTTAGAAGTATTTTTATGACGCGTGGTAAAAACTTATATGACGTTTTAGATCAATGACGTTTTTATCAACGGCGTATACAAGGAGTGTTGATAAAATACCCGGACAAGTCCTATAGATTTGTCATCTTTTATCGCATGTCAACCAAATTTGGATATCTCGTAGCCTTTCCAAGTGTTTCCCATTAGGCCAAGACAAAGTATGAAAATAATGTTTACTGCCGTTGCTGTTAATGTAACGTCATGTTATGGATTGCGGCCTTAGTAACGTAATTCCGTATGAATAATTTTCAAATAAGGAAGAGTGTTGGTGTTTCCCTGTTGTTTGCTGCTGTCTGAAATAATTTTGGGGAATAATAGCGACAATATTTAACATTTCGTATGCGACGACATATTTTAAAGCAGGAAGTAGGCCGCATATAACATTAACTTTGTAATAAAAGACGACGTCGGGCATATTTGGTAGCGTGATACCTTATAATTCCGTGTGTCTTTCTTGAGGATCGCATTACCATCGCCTGATTCAGACATATATTATTATGCAGTCAATTGATAAGCTGATGATTTGATACTACAAATCGTGCGTAAAGCAAGTTCATGACCATCAAATTTCCAATTAATTTCAAGACTTTTCGAAAAATCCATCGACCTCAGTGTGTTTTGTGCAATATTTATTGCTTATGTACAAACAATAAAAAGCTGCATTGAAATCACTGATTCTGAATATATTAGAGAAATTTTGATGCATTTGTTTTGCCAAATTCAATACAAACCATGGATATATATGTCATTATCACATAGGGTAACCTATGTATCGGAATCGCCTCGGACAGGTAGCCATGCCCCAGACCTCCCTCGAAGGGATAGTCCGTAGTGATATATTGAAGTAACCATAACAACAAAATGCATTGTATTACTCAACGTTTAACTGCCATACGCAACCGCTAATTGAAAATAATATTATGGAAAACTACTTGCACTGAACAATATCAACAACGGATGTTCTACGTACACAAATACATCGGATTATTTTGTTACGCCTTCAAGTTTTTTGCCCCCATTTGCGTCACAAATCGTGTGGTCATCGCTAAATTTAGTAACAGGCTATAGTTTTCGGCAGAGTTAACTCCCCTCCGAATACTCTCCACTCTCCACGTGTAAACACGCGACGCGTTCAACACACAAACGATATCAAGGGGTTACAGCTAGTTGTTGACCCAGATTTTTTTAATGATCGCGATTGTGTCGCAACAAAACTCGCACGTGTGGGTCTAACTGATGTTAATCCTCATTCTATCGATGGATTTACAGCGGAATTTAGTGACATTCCCGAATTCTCTCTGATTGACATTTGGCTATGGTGGCCAATACACGCCAACATGAGTGTCAACTCTACGTTCAGGGAAGGGGGTCAATAAGTCAGTAAGTGATAAATTACAGTCAGGGAACAAATTAATGACAGTATAACACATCCAGCGTAGATTTATACCCATATTAATGCAAGTACTGAAAATACAACAACACAAAATTCTAACAAGTTTGGGCTTCCATACATTGAAAATGTTGTCAACGGTTTCCCCAATGACGTCATTTGTATGTTTTAATATACTCGATCCGTAGCCAACTATTTCATTCACAAAACAGAAGTAAACATGGCGATGTCAAAGTAATGCAGAAACTTTAACAAATATCCTGCTACAACATTGTTTTGTACCGACAAGGCATTTTCAGGCGCGACACCGCTTCCGTGTCGGAATTCTTGTAGTACCCTATGTTCAGTACTTTTAGTACTTTGATATTGTCAGGGATTGTGGCCATGTGCCTTTTGTCACTTGTTACAAGGCGCGGATCCAGGATTTCTGGTTAGGGAGCGTAACTATTTTGCAATACTTGACTATATTATCGGAGCTCGGGATAGCGCTAGGGGTGTTCCGGGGGAATTCCACCCCCCCCCCCCATTTTTGAAATCTACATCGCATTTCCTGCGTTCTGGCGTATTTTGGAGCAAAAAACGTGCCTTGTAACTTATAAAAAATCTTTACTCGGCGAATGTTAGGGGGGGCGGGGCCCCCCCCCCCCCTGAATCAGCCCATGGTTAATCCACCCATTTTTAAACACTGAAAACTGTAATGTACTATAACATGAGAACATGTGGAATATTTAACCAAGCTTACCGACACATGCTGATTAGTTGCAGAGGTTACTTGGAGGTTGAGATTCCCATTATTGTTCTTTGTTTGACATGTGTTCATTTCTGCCACAATGTGGAAATGACATATTCTGCACCGCATAATCCGATATTCAGTCTGTAAAGAATACTTTAATTGTTGTTACATGTTAGTTAATACTTTATTAAACTTGTTGAATTGACATTCGTTCTCGTATTCTATTCTCAGCCAATAAATGTATATAGTTGATAGTGTACATCCTTGTTGGTGCGGAGCTACCAAACCCGATATCTGGATATTCATCCTGACAAAAACCAGAATGCAGGTCCCTTACAATATAGTTGCGTGTCTACCTCCGTTTATGATAAAATGAGTGGCATTAAATGGCATATCATTCGCTAAGTACTGGATTGAATTGTTCAAAAGTGTCTCAATTTACCAAGATAATAGATGGTAATATCGTTGGCATACACTAGGTTGTTCATATTTAAGAGTATTTAGGATTCAATGTGCAGTGTAAGCGAGTACTTCGCTGATATGTAGCCAGTTAAATTATGCGTTCACCATTTTGAATTCATAAGGATAACCGACGAAAAAGAGTGACAATGTCAAAGAACGACAGTTAGTCGACAATGCACAGCGCCTGAAGCATTTCTAAGTCATTGATGCTGCAAGGTACTCGTGCAAGTATCCTTGCTATAATATTTTGTCACGACACCATGGCCCTAACGTCAAACATGTATTCACGTTCAGTGACGTCACAAGTACGTGCCGTCAAGTCATGACGTCATAATATGTGTACTATGGTGCAAGGCATCGCGTCTCATATAAGTGAAAGTTTCAGTAAGTTATAATTTTCCGTTTTCTGTTCACACTTAATGTTAACTGACACCAGTAAACGTAAATGGGAGGGCAACATGTGAACTTTTACAGCGACGCTGCAAACGTCGTTTTTCCGACGTCGATTACCGCTTTTCATGACGTTTTCATTAAGCCCGGTTTTCGTATGGCGCGGCCCATATGTATATATGTACAGTAGTTTGGATTTATGTGAACATTTTATTACAAACTTTAAACACGATTTTACTGTGATTTTAGAACATGCCTACGTATTTTATACGGTGCCATGATAAGCCAGCGTGGGAACGTCAACAATAACAAAAACATACGAACATTTCCTGTCCGTCTGCTGTGTTTGTAGATACATGTGTAGATAGAGGATAATTAATAAGGTAATAATCTTAAAAATTCTCGACCAAGATGGTAACATCAGCTATATATAGTTCTTTTAACACATCAAGTGTTGTTTGTTTGTAACTTTAACGCTTCTATTGTCTCATAACGTATCTTATTTCGGAGCTAATTCAATGACGATTTCCTGACATAACCCATAAATGCCGCCTATTCAATTTACAACAAAATGCGATTTTATAGACGACTGTGAACTGTCTGTTTCACGTAATCCTGTCCATGGCTTTTTCAAAAATACACATATTAAATCTGAAAAATATACAAAATACAAAATTATTTCTCTATTGAAATCATTGGAGCTGAAGTACATGTACATATAGCTGCGGAGGAGAAGAGTGAACAATAACTTTTTTAGGAAATTTCTCTCTTAAACCTGTAGCCGATTTCAACAAAATTGCAAAGTATACTTACATGTATCTAGCAAAGTATACTTTGAGGGAGTTATCATTTACTTTTCCCGAAATGCATTATTTTATATACAGGGGTCATACCAGTTATCCGGACAATCAGTTTATCGGACAATCAGTTTATCGGACAAATGAAAATACCTGTTAATTGAACGCATTCATTTGATCCGATTTTGCAAAGAACACATCTAAGTCACTCAGGTGCTTGCTGTTTCCATGCCAGTGTGAAGAATATATCGCCAAGGTAAACATTTTAGTAAAATTTGCTGAAAACATTCCTCAACTCTGTTTACAACGTCAAAAGTCGCGCTGGGGCTTCCAATCGAGTGCTCCCATTACGTCATTTCAGAGTTATTCTATAAATACAATAAATTCTATAAATACGATGTTTTCCAAGAAGCGAATGGTGATTGTTTTTCTACAAAACAACACAATGCTGTTTACACTGGTTTTCAGGCGATACAATTATTATTTTAAGGTGAGAATGCAAGTTATAAGACGGTTATACATTTGTCCGGATAAGTGATTGTCGATGTTAATTTTGGGGAAATCTTACGACTGATGATCTGACCCAATTTTAAGTGAGTAAGATGACACAGTTTGCTAAATAGTTTGCATGCGTTGAGAAAGCAATGGTACCTTTATCATGCTGCAGAAAACAATAAACATATAACAAATATAGCATATTTTTCTTATTTTCCATGAAAACACATCTTGGTATTTCATTAGAATTGTCTCCAAGGAAATTTCATTTCGAAGCACACTAATTCAATAATTGCTGTCCGTTGATGTGTACACAGTAGTGTGATATTATTTTACCCAATTAAAATTTTGAAATACCCAATTGCTTCAGAAATTATGGAGTGAAAATACTCTATTACTAATTCCTTATCTGGAGCCCTGCAAAAATATTATTTTTTTCAGGTGGCGCATTTAATTAGTATAAATAATTAAAAAATGTCATGCCTCATTTGCATATGAAAATAACCTGATACCACTGCGCGTCATTATCAGTAAAATAAACATTACTAAATTATTATATATGTATAGCGGGCACTTGTATCTTTTAGAACTGGTGGAATAGTGACACAAGTATACACTTATTTAATTCATATAAAGAACATATTGTACCTACTGAGTGGGCATGTATCTTTAAATTCCCATAGAATTTTGTTTGTTTTCAATAAAATTAATATTTGACCAATTTTTGTGAAATAAATGTGTTTATTTGTCCAAAACCCATGGGCCCGTTTACGTGAAACATAATTAAATTAGCAACCATCCATTGAACAAAAGTTAGTGTTGGCAACGATAATTATTTTCAGTATTTTTTTTTCGGATTTGATTTATCCAAAGCCCATGGGCGCTTTTACGTGAAACAGGCAGTCTGTTACATCACTTTCTGCAAATATCTGAGATCCAGTGAATTTAAAATTTGACATGCTTTATCGGCAATTTTGACACCTGAATTTGAAGCGTAATGAAAAGCCTGTATAATATAGAGGATATTCCATCGTACATTATGAATAGCGGGAAATAATAAACGAGTGTGCGTCGGATTCCGCATAAGTAATGAGTGAGCGTAGCGAACGAGTTGCTTGCACGGACGCCGGCGGACACGAGTGTATTATTTCCGCTATTCAAACATGTACGATGGATATCCTATTTATTACACTTGCACGGCGGTCTATGCACATTTAGTCTATTTTTGAGATTATAATCAGGGAATTGTGATGCGCGCATGAATATTTATATTTATACAATGACGTGTTTTCCCGCGTTTTCACGTTACGTTGTGTGATGTCATATAATAATATTTGTTTTGCCTCACGAGTGGGGATGCAGGTTTAATGCACATGTCTTTATAAATACAAAAAAGTCGCTGACAGAATAAAAAAGTGCCCGTCCAAAAAATGGGACTGCTTATCAAAAAGACGGGTGGACGGGTCTCTGCCTAACAAACACCCTGTGACTCGATTTACTTTAGTACATTTGAATGCATGCTTGTTTTCAAGGCCAACTAAACACCTTTTTATGCCCTTGACATTAAGTCAGGGGCATTATGTTTTGCACCTATCTGTGCATCTGTCCGTCCGTATACACGTGCAGGGTATTAGGTGGTTAGAG
The DNA here is from genome assembly GCA_029237695.1 of Conchocele bisecta. NCBI lineage: Eukaryota > Metazoa > Mollusca > Bivalvia > Lucinida > Thyasiridae > Conchocele > Conchocele bisecta. The sequence continues at coordinate 40,057,658 of CM055279.1, forward strand.
ATGTGGTCTAAGACAAGAAAAAACAATTGAATATATTCCCTAACCACTTAAGGCTATTTTTTTTAGGTGGTCATTCTTTTGTTTGAGAACAATATAATACCACCTAAGACATTTTGCGTACGTATGTCCGTCCTCACACACACATGGGGTTTATGATCAAAGGGGTGTGGCCTAGCACAAAATAATAAAATATATTCATTCTGTTAGCTCCTAAACCCATTGTTGTTTATTAGCTTTTCATTTGATCTCAAAACAATCGACTTTGCTCCTAAGCCCAAAAGTTGGACTGTCCGTGAGTCTGTCTGTCACATTTTATGTACACCTTGTGCGCTTTAGGTCCAGACTGCAAATGGAGGCATCACCCGTGTCTAACAGACACAATTTTCTAGTATTTCAAGATATGAAATTAAGTTCATGCAATCAAATTAAGCAGAAAATGGAAATTAAAATAATAATAAATAAATTGTTCAACTATGACATCATAATGGACCACTCATATTTCAGCTAATTACAAATTTCAAACCTTGGTAACTTTTAAATATTTGATATTTTTAATACGGTTTTCAGCATTCATTATCTCTTATAAAATTATATCATTTATAGAAATAATCAAAGAGGTATTCAGCTACATGTAGGAATTAAAGTCCCGCAATTACAGATTGGGTTTATTAACATTGCAGTTATATCTAGCTGACCTCGCACATGTAGGGCTGCGATATACACATTTCTGAGCTAGTTTCTAAATGCTTATTTTCTTAATGTTTGGCATGCAGAAGCAGCCTTGAAGAATTTCAAGATCACAGCGGTGTCAGTATCGGATGAGATTGGAGAATTCTTGAAGCACATCCCATTCAAGCCTGGTGGGCCGAATTACAAGGTAGAGCATCATTTAATTTTTTTAAACATTCAAATTCGGTTGATAAATCGGTTACATAACCTCATATTCATAGACCACACATCACATAATACATATTCCACTGTATACTGGAGTGAGGTTGTCGGTAATTCCGTAACAAATCTTAATGCTAGGTAAGCTGCTCTTATTTATTTGTTCACGTCATCACTTCATGGAACATAGTGTTGTGAATCGGTTCCAATTTCAAAATCGATCATCGGTTAATGCAAGTTTTGTGAGCCGATTTTGCACATTACATAGCATTCCATATTTGTTTGAATTGTATTCTGTTTAGAAACACATTTGAAGCCAGTGTATGCCCTATTCGGTCTTAATGGATGTATGTATGGACCAATATTGGTTGTAAAAGCAATGAAATTAAGTGATACAATAAGATAAAATGAAATATGAAAACTGTATTAAAATAACAACTAGTTAAACAGTTAAAAATGTTTGTTATTAGCTGAAATATGTGTAGTTCGAAAATAAAATGGACATGTAAACTTGCATAACTTTTGACAGAGTTGGCAGTTTTGGGTAGGCTTTTGGAACTTTGATTTGTATTTTCATTATCTATCTGTTGACTTGAAATTTTATTTTTCATCAATCATTACTTAGGCCTAACATAAAAAAATGTTTGTATGTGGAATGGGCTCAAAATACGTAGGTAGGGTAGGTAGGGATTTCTTATTATGATATGTCAAAAATTATCAATTGTAGTGTTTAGTTCAAACCCAAAATACATATGTAAATACACGTGAACTAGTGTTGAGAATAAATAAGACTTGACCCAAAACTTAATACAAGGTTTAATGCCGAAGACGCTGATGCACAGGTGTTTGTTTGTTTGTTTGTTGGGGTTTAGCCGCCTATCAACAGCTAAGGTCATTTAAGGCTGGGTCAATGTGTTTCGTACTAAATCCCATATATTGCCTGTACAAATGGGGGGAAAATACCAAAATCAGAACTGAATATTTACAATAAGAAAACTATATATTCAACGCTGAAATCAGAATAATCCTGATCTGATGCCTGATTTATACACGTGAGCACTGCTCGCAATACAATGGTATCATGTCCGCAAACACTAGGGAAAATGTCAAATGTTCGTCTTTCTGGAGAATGTTGGCATACATCTTTGTTTATAGGTAACAAGATGCGAGTCCCACTACACGAAACCCCAGCCATCGTGCCAAATGGCAATTACTGTTGTTGTTGTTGATGATTGTAAGCTTATATTCGGATAACCTCTGCAGTTACCGCAATGTTTGTCCCGACGCTTAGTATTCACCGCAGCTAGAGTCGTAAGACGGTCGCGAGTGTAAAAAAAGATGGATTGTTTAATATATCGGGTATTAAAATGTAATTTACCAACAAAGTTGCATGAAACATAGAATGGGTGCGAGACAAAAGTCACAAGGAGAGGGATACAAATAAACAAAATGAACAAAATAGACAAAAACTTTTTGTCTTCTTCTGAAATGTGAAAAAAAAAATAGGGTCGGCACATTTTGTTAATAAAATAGCAGGTAGGGTCGGGTGCCCCGAAACAAATTATTTTTTTTGATAGGCCTTACTATCATTTTTCCATAATCGATTATACAAATTCATAATCATGATATTATTTCGAATTATTAATCGATTATAATCGATCTTAGTTTAAACATATTTTATTGCTCTAAATTTACAATGTAACTTTATTTTTAATACATACATGTTAATTTAGAAGAGCAAACGGGTTGGGCTACAAGTTTTAGCAACATTAGTTACAGCCCCTCTCAATTGCTTATTGCATATATATAAAGTGGTATAATAGTGGTAGGTAAATAATTATGATGTTTTACATATTCTGTAGAGCAAGTATATATACAAACATATATATACACATATATACACACATATATATACATATTTATTTATATATACATATATATATACACAAATATATCGATGTGCACATGAGCATATCAGTCTAGGTGCTGAAACAATATATTTTTCATAAACAGTCATATTAATGTGCTCATGATAAATGGAAAATAAACAATAACACAGGATAAGTGTTCAATGTAAATTTGTGTTGCACCAAATATTTTCGCCGCACACACTCCAGAATCTGGGAACACGATTATGAGACCCCCATAATATGCTCACGTACCCCATACTCGAAATCAAACAGCTCTGCCAGCCATTACCGAGCGAAGCCCAATCATGACCGATAGAAAGTCAAAATGCGAGCACGGAGCACCTAACACATCGCGGAAGACCCACGAGCACGAGCCCAGGTAACCATTTATAATAATTGTATTCATGCAGGAACGCAGTATTTATGTATGTATTTAATTGTTATATTAACGTTACTTGTTTAATGTTGTTTTGTAAAAACGCAATACATACGGATGCAGTTTATATGAATCGTCGAGTCAGTTTAATGTAAGTTTGCACTTCTGTAAATATGCGAGTATTGTCTTCCACATTTAGTGACTCGTTTCCGAATAGTAGTGTTTTAACAGATAGTGGATGGTACTGACGGGTTGCTGCAAAAAAGTTGAATCGTTGATGATGGAATAGTTGGCATTTAAAAAGGAAATGTTCGGCATCTTCATCTTCGAGAGTACATTGGCATAAAGGGGATTCTCTCAAGTGATTCCTATATAGATCAGCATTAAGATTACTACATTGGTTTCTTATGCGGCAGTGGTAAATGGATAATGTTATGTCGCCGATAAGAAAATATTTTGGAACAATTGGAGGTCTGAATAGTTATTTTAGTTTATTTTTAAAAACGGCTGTCGATGTAGAATCTTTTATATCCTCATTTAGTTCATTCCAAGATGCTACTGATGACGGTATAAACGATTTAGAATACAGTTCTGACCGTCTGGTTATTGTGATAAAATTATTCATATTACGTAATCCGTATGTGTTATTTTCCCCAATATGTCTTCGGTCTGACAGGGGTATCCATCCAATATCTAGGAGAAGTCTGTTAATAGAGCATGAACGGGTTATACCTGTAACTGTTCTGGCTGCTTCGTATTGAAGTTTTTAAAGAGATTCGCGTTCATATTGTGTACAACTATCCCATACGATTGACACATATTCGAGAACTGGTCTCATGTACGATATATATATTTGATTCAATGTTTTTTCTATTTAATTTAAATTTAAGCATTTTCATAGAACATAAAACCTTAGATGCAGACTTAATTATGTTAGAAATATGTTCGTGCCAGGTACCATCATGACAGAGTTAGACCCAAATGTTTGTGATGTTGGACAAAATGAAGTATAACTTTTCCTAAACAGCTAATCAAAGAGATAGGTCTATTATATACATGTTTGAAAACAACTCGTTCCAAAACTTTTCCTAAACAGCTAATCAAAGAGATAGGTCTATAATTTGAGGGTTGATCACGGTCTCCATTCTTGAAAAGTGGCATAACGTTAGCTTGTTTCCATTTTGATGGATCGATCATCGGCACATCACTAATGGAACATATATACATATTGCACTGATCATCACATTTTCATTCTACTGTGTGGGGCAGCATATAGTTAATGCTTTGTCCATCCATTTCAACTAGATGCCTAGTGCTTGCGCCCGTAATATCTTAAACAAATAACACGATTTCGCACGATATACCGTAAACGTTAGGAAGAATTCAATATATTTTGCTCTATAAAGTAACTACAAGTATTCGTTCATGCCATGTCACCGAACAAGTCTGTAACAACGAAAACATAAATACTATTAGCCGTATCCTACTTGAAGCGTCATGGATTTTGGTTTATAAATTTAGATCCTATCAGTGAGTCGAAAATGAGATTACGTGACATAAAAGAGTACACGAATACATAATACCTTCGACATTATCAAATTAGAGCAAAAGACGATAACTGTGAACACGTCACATGCACGATGATGTTGAATGATCTTGTATTTATAAAGAAAGGATTTCACTATAAGGTTTTACTTTCATTTTTGAAATTCATTTTATTTTCCATTTTGCACAAGTTTTTTTTGGTTATTTTTAAGCATAATTCACACGAGGGATAGTTCATTTGACAACGTTATGCAATATATGCTACGGTTTAATAGTTTGTATTATACTATGGTCGTTTGTGCAATAATAGTTGTCCACCTCAAGGCAAGCGTCGCAACGTCGATTATAAACGTTAACATACAACCTTGCAGGACCACATCAAAACTGCACGTTTTATCTTAACGTTTTATTGTGGGTGGTAGGTTGGAGTATGCGATGGGTAATTTAACGATCGGGGTGCATCATTACCGGAATCCCGACTGGAGACCGGGTTTGGCCCTCACATACGTTTTTGGCATTTTGTATGTGACACTTGAATCTGGTTATACCCCTTATGTGAGTATTACGATATTCGTAATCCTATTTTAGGAGAAGGGGCCAAGTGATTTTGGTGTGGTATGGACCTGGCACCAGGTCAGGTTACTCTAATTTCAGGGCTGAATATATTTTATCTGGATGTAAATATTCTATTCTGATCCGTTAAACACCAATAAACAAACAAACTTAATGTTTTATGCAAATCTTATAGCAACGTCGAATGCTAACGTTATGATGCAACGTTGCTGGACCACCTCACAACTCTACACATTTACGTTGTAGCAACGTTTACATGTTACGTTACCTTAACGTATGCCGTACGTTTTATCTTAACGTTTTATGCAAATGGTGTAGCAACGTTGAATGCTAACGTTATGATGCAACGTTGCTGGACCACCTCACAACTCTACACATTTACGTTGTAGCAACGTCGAATGTCAACGTTAGGATACAACGTTGCTGGACCAGCTCACAACAAGAAACATTTACGTTGTCACAACGTTAAAATGCAACGTTCCGTAACATTGTTGGCAAACGTTGTAACAACGTGAACTACCAACGTTGTGAAGCAACGTTGCTGGACCACCTCAAAACTCTACACATTTACGTTGTAGCAACGTTGAAATTTTACGTTACTTTAACGTACGACATACGTTGTCAAAACGTCGTCACAACGTAAAATTGTTAGCTGGGAAGCTATCAGAAACCCTAGTTTGAGTGTCTAAACGGTGGTTTCTGCCGCCAAGTGCACAATAATTGCTCAAACCAGGGTTTAAGAAAACTACCGTTTGGGATCACGATTTGCAGTTTTTTTCTTAAACTGTGGTTTGGGTCCAAACTAGGGTTTAGGCTTTTTATTGGATTACGACCTCAAACGGCAGTTTCTGGACAAATGCACAATAATTGTTCAAGCTGGGGTTTGAGAGCCTAAACCCGGGTTTAGACTCAAACTGGGGTTTAGTGAATTAGAGCCTAAACTAGGGTTTGGGCAGTCTAAACTGGGGTTTGAGTTCAAAGCGTGGCTTAAGCTATCAGAAACCCTAGTTTGAGAGTCTAAACGGTGGTTTCTGCCGCCAAGTGCACACAAATTGCTCAAACCAGGGTTTGTGTGAATTAGTGTGCATTTGGCAAGCCCAAAGCTGGGTTTGAGGAGCCTAAACTAGGGTTTAAGCTCCAAACCATGGTTTAAGGAAATATTGTGCATTTGGCTTACCATACAATACAGCTATTTAACAGCAATGGCGATAAGTATACAGTCAGGTATATGTACATGGGTACATCCAAATGTACGAGAACAATCACTTTGATAGTAATAGAGAATGGGGGATAGTGTGAGAGAAAATTTGGTGAATGAATGAAAGAATATTGTGTCACAATGTATATATCATATTATAGAAGTCAGTTCATCGGCAGTCAATTTCAATGTTCAGTATTACCAGGCGGTAGAGGATGATGTTGTAAAATGGTGTGATGGGGCTTGCGTCACAGGCATCCACAAATGGTGTTACGCAACTCGTTTCGTAGTTTTAATTTACTCTTGTACCGATTTAAAAATAACATTATTGTTCTCGTTGTTTTCTTCGGGTATTCCATGCAAACGCATATTCGCGTTTAGAGGATACAATTGTCGCAGTGACTGCGTAAAATTAGACGTTATGGGTGATATTTATTTAATTCAAAGAAGTAGACGTGTTCTGCATCCTCTACTACTATAAGGTTCGACAATGTCCAGCCGTGGGTAAACGTTTGCTGTGGCACGAGGGAACTGTTTGAACGCCAAGGCCGCAGGCTGCGGGTTCAAACAGTTCCCGAGTGCCACGTCAAATATTTACCAACGTTACTGTAATTTTTCCATATGAAATATCATGAATTTGAGCATATATGCAGTACTTTCGGTTCTTCGATAATCTGCTAAATTCAAACAACTGATTTAAAAATACATATTCTGTGGCCGCAGTACACGTCGCGTGATGCAGCCGCATCATTTTCAGAATGCGACCGTTGTGAACTAGTCTGGTGACGTAATGTCGCGTTCTAGTGACGCCATGAGACACATGGATTACGTAGGTGTTGGCTTGGCCCCGAAATTATCATTGTCCACAGCGATGGTCGAACGGCACGCGCTATACGTTTGAACACGGCTATCAGCGGTGTCGAACAACGGCAGTCATGTAACAATTGCCAGTTAAATACCTTAACATCCAGCATATACTAATGCCGAGTCCACCCAAACCACCAACTGAAATCTGCGAGCACCCCACCTTCCTACATGTCCAGTAAATTCACATTACAATTTGCAAGATGATATCGTCAATGTGCGTATCAACACTTTCACTTCTAAGTAACTGGAATGGACGTTGATATGTTAATTTTCCTACCAATCAAACAGTCACAAAATGCTTTTCAGACTACTCCATTTATGGAAAGGGGGTGTTTTTGTTCTAATAAATAAGCACTTGCAAAACGTGCAGATCCTGACGAGCCAGCTCATCTCGATCTGCATTTATTGTATAAACCGCGCCAGTAACGGGCGTTCGGGTTCAAAGGGTTAATACATGTTTTAACACATTGGGAGTGTGTATGTGTCTATTGTGGTGGGGGGTGGGGCGGGGCGGGTGGGCGGGCGGTGACGTCTATAAGCTGTCATATCGCGAACTATTGGTATATACCCAGTTGAGGCTACTAGCGAGAAAAGAAAGTGTTCAGAAGCGCATACATCTTTTGAAGTTTGCAATACAATACAATTGGAAATAGCGTGTACATGAATCATGGGTACTGTATTAGTGCATAATGACGAGACAGAACGCATGTTACCGTTGTTTCGATCCGTGTTGATCCCTGTCAGAGTGCATTTTTGTGCAATCCGATAGGGATTTAGACTGCCCAATATATACATCAATTTTTACATTGTTAGTAATATTATGCAATCGAATACACAACAAACTGATTTTATTTACCCTGAAATAACTGGATTATTATCGCTAACAGGTCGAATATGTATTGTTACATGACTGCCGTTGTTTGACAGCACTCACAACCGTGTTCATACGTACAGCGTGTGCTGTTTGACCATGAATGTTGACAATGCTCATTTCGGGGTAAAGCCAGCCCCTACGGAATGTATGTGTATCGTGACGTTACTAGAACGCGCCATTACTTCATCAGACGAGTTAACAACGGTCGCACTGAACTTTTGAAATTGGCGCGGCTGCATCACGCGACGTTTGCATGTGTAAATCAGATGTTTGAATTGAGCTGATTATCAAAGTACCGAAAGTACTACATATATAATATATAGACACACTCGGGTAACACTGCATTCATGTATTCATGACTTAATTATGTGTCTACGTATATCTACATATTGCATGGTCATATTTATGAAAAGGTCTTGGTTTACAGATGTCGTTCTGTGGAAAACGATTTAATTCGTAATGGCAATACTTTCTGCACTGTTTGTCGCAACTTTAAAACTCACGGGGAAATGAACATGCGCAATATAAGATATCAACTTAGGTTTAAACGTGTTTACTGATGGGGGCGGTTAGTGCCGACGGCCGGTCGGACCCGGCCCCGCTCTACGTGAAAGTGTGCCCGCAACCGTTACTTTTATTAAAGAAAATATAAACAGTTACTAGTTCACCGTCGAATGTTTCGAAAATCAACATAAAATAAAATTGGGAAATTGTCAGAAAAATAATTACGCGGCTCCTGACATATCACATCATGTTGACACTGGTCCAAACATGTTTTATTATTTAGTATTTCGTGTGTTGGTATTGTGTCACAGGCATATTTAGTGCGAACATAATTGTAGCCACAGGGGGCCCGTTTCACAAGACTTCGTACGACTAAGATGTTCGTAAGTGCAAATCTAGGATCGTCTGGAAATTTAGTGAAACGGGCCCCAGGGACGTAGCCTACTGTTTTGTATCTGTATCTGCAACCACTTGCATGTACCTTCTAATGTCACGTAATTTTAGCGACTTTCAAAAATATCAAATTACATCAGCCGTACGATTGCCGTTTGATGACTGTTAAATATTATTTTAATTGACCACTTGTAAATATGGTTATATGAATGTATGGTATATATTTTACTAGTATTGTTGCAATCAGTGCAGACCCTGATCAGGCTGCGCAGATGCACAGGTCTCCAACATTTACAAATTTAAGAAGTCCTACTTTAGATCTTTGTTAATTTACTTACTACAAAACATTGGATGTCTGCGTGCTTTATTGTTTTCAAAGGGACGTTCTAGTAGGAGGCGTGTAAATAATATAAAGCAAATACCAGGAGCGGATCCAGGATTTCAGGTTAGGGCGGGGGGGGGGCAGGCGAGGCGGGACTTCTTAATTGAAACAGTTTACTATATTTTCGAACTAGCATTGTTTGTTCGTCGACCAAGCGGAGCTCGGGAGACTGCTAGGTTGGTCCGGCGGTATGCCCTCCTGAATATTGTTGATGTCTACGCCCCATTTTGCTGCGTTATAACGCATTTTAGAGCAAACATATCTTTACTCGCCAAACGTTTACGGGGACGCGCGCTGGGTTTTCCCCTACGTGAATCCGCCCTGGAATACACAACTTCTATATTTTCAGATTCAACGCGTCTAAATTCAAACGAGACGCTTCAAACAAATGTCGCAATTGTGTGGTCGGTACAAATTTAGTGTGTAAATAACTGACTTGATTATATAGTGTGCAGACATGACTTCAAAATACATATACGTACGCCACGGTGCTTTTTAGCATGGCTTGGTTGGTCACTCATTTCTTTGTTTACAAAGCTTAAGGCGTTGAATGTACTTTTTCTGAAACGCAACACAATTAAATTGAAAATTTCGTTTACAAATTAATTATTCCCGACGAGAGGATACAGTGTATACATATACATGCACCAGTACGATTATGCTTACTGCCGGTATTTTTATCAGAACATTTCATAACAATTATACAATCATGTATGTCACATCGACACATTTTCCCGACATTGACAGGTTTATGTACATGTATATGTGAGCGCCGCTGTGCGATTTCCAACGTTAGGCTCAAAATAACGCTACGTCGGAAAACCTGGTGTTCTGACGTCACCAAGTGGAGCAGACGACGTTTCAGAATGGAGTCGCTTAACGTCTAACGTCAATTTATGTGACAAGCTTAGCTGGGAAACTGAGAGTCGACGATTTTGATATAAGTAGAAATTTTACATATAGTTTGATTATTGATTTGTGTATGAATCGAGAGCTCTTGTGTCTCTACTCTAGTCTATATAATCGATGAATACCGACTACGTTAACTACTGAGTATGCCTACCGAATCGTTTCGATGTTTGACAAACGGTTTGGATTCAGGAAGGAACGTAAACCATGTATACATAGCCTACATAGTGTTTCTGCCACCACATACTAGTTTAGCATATTTATTTTGTTACAACGTGAAAATAAACTGTTAATTAATTAACATTTCGTCTGAAAATTTTATTTGAGGCGGATTTCACAACGTTGTTTATACTACTACAATAACCGAGAGGAGTTACTTCCCTAGCCGATCGATAAAAGTCAACAGTTTATCGCTGAAGCCATGTCGGCCTTGGTGGCCGAGTGATTTTGTGCTGTGTTTGATTTACGGAAGTGGTGGCTGGAAGTTGGGTGGATGACAGAAATGTATGATAGGTTTGAGTAATATGTTTAGCAACGTTGTCAACAAAAATTGATTACTGTGGAAGTATGGAGGGACTGACGCGCGTACGCATTGACGAATAGTAACCTGCTTTGCCAGATCCGCTTTGCCCGACCTTCTACATTACAATCAATGTCATCCGGAACAGAAACGTGACAATACAAATCACCATACCATACACTGTTACTGGGATAGCATATATTAAGAAATTCAATGCGTTGTATTAATTATACATTTTAAGTAAATACATCATATCTGATGCATTAGTGAGATTAGAAACTGAAACATGAAACATAGTCTCGTGATGTAATACAATATGCCCTTGATAAATCAGGTGACGATGCAATCACCGACGTGACTCACTGTGGTTGGGTACAACATAACCCGTATTGTCTGGGCGGCTACGTGTATCGAGTTTAGAACCTATGTATGGCCACATCTTTACATGAAGAGCAAAGTGAGGCAGGTAACTAAACCTCAATTTTGTTATACCCTGATATCAATAAATATAATTTGCACGTAGCAGCAAGATGTTGATGATTTATCAAAATTTTTGCTATGCCCCTGGATATGCTACAACCGTACCAATAGTATAAGATAATATGATCTGCTCTTTATATATGCACTGTACCAATATTATGCGTACGCGATATTTATACAAGTATTATATATATACATGCATATGAAGTTTCAAGTCAATGAGTGAAGCGGTTGAGGAGATATAACATACGCAAAATCTTTAACGCAAAGTTTACAAAAACTTTAACGCAAATTTCTAAGACATTTGACCTTGACCTTGACCTTGCGCATGTGGGTGTTGCGCACAGTGAATATTTGGAGGATGGTAAACATGCATATTAAGTTTCAAGTTAATGAGTGAACCGGTTGTAGACGGCCCGCCAAGGCCAATAAAAGGCCTCCAATAAAGTTTTGATGGCATTTTTTGTTACAAATGGGTACCCATGCTGATCGACTTCTATGATACAGTACTTATCATTATTTACGTGCGCGACACACACCCCCCCCCCCCCACCCATCGCCGCGGACCTCCTCAGTGAGGTTTGTCACCGCGATTCGACGACGGTCACCGCGACGAGTGGAAATGGTCAGGGCGACCGAAACATGTAACGTCCGGAGCAACGGTACCAGCGAATCGCGGTGACGGACATCGCGAATCGCGCGGATTGTGCCAGGTAAGATTTATCTGGCATCGACGTTGTTTTATGTTTCGTTTTATTATACATGAACATATACATTTTACAGATGTATGTCACATTTTTCTAATAATATTTATTTAACAACGTGTATAAACATATATAAACATCATTGGGTGGAGAGGAAATACGATCGATTACACACCGTGAAAATCTTGTTGGAACGTAAATGTCAATTGTCACGTACTACGGGGCGCCATGCAGGACAGGTTAATTATGTGTACAAAATTCAATTCTGTGTCACAAAATTCAATTCTGTCAATTCTGTGTCACAAAATTCAATTGTGTAAGACAGAATTGAGTTTTGTGAAGAAAATTCAGTTTTGTGGGACAGAATTCATTTTTGTCCACAAAAATTAGTTTGCGTAGGGTAGTCTATGTCATATCTACGTTGATTGGTTGAGATCGGTCTTAGTCCATTTTACTAGATGGTGGAGTACACTTGCATGTTTAAATATTTCAATGCGAAAATATAACCCAATATATCAATATTATACTTCTTTATGGACAGTTATTTTGGTTATATTATGATTACAAATGAGTGGTCACACCATATAAGCATATATACTTTGAAGGAGAAATAATAAAAATATTCAGAATTTTCCCTCAATTATGTAAACAGGGTCAAACATAAAGTAGCCGGACATAGCTAGACTGAGAGCATGCCCATATATAGAGAATACCAGGCTAGTGTATTTGGATATCAAGTTTATCAGGCAAGGCTAGGAAACGCGTAGGAATTCCGAGGCTTGCCGAGGAATTCCTACCGTTTCCAAGCGGAGCCTGATAAACTTGATATTAAAATACACTAGTCTGGTATTCTATTTATCAGGTAACGTTTTATGCTCGAAAATGACATTAGATGACGTCGTATTCTAACAGTAGATCTAACCTTGTGAAACAAATGGTATTGGATCTGTGTCTACTAGTTGCGAAGTTACGTGTTCGCAACTATTTGTCTACATGCATTATTTACAGTATACACCATCTTAGTATCCATGGTATCTACACAAATACTACAAATGGTTTCCTCAAATGGCCCAATACACACATTCTGTTTATAAACACAGACAGCAGTCAGAACACAGGCCACAGAGCGTGTATTATTGATTTAACTGGGGCAGATGTACCTTGCGATACACAATACATGACGTCAGTACTCGCGGGAGATCTACATGTACATGAATTATGTGTACTATTATAACGCAAATGAGTTTGAATACGAATGAGTTTGTCAACGTTTGACTGTTTGGAGATAGTTGAAGCAAAATGGCAGAATGAGAAATGAATCATCGGCAGAATGAGAAATGAATCCTCGACATTGAATGTGTAGATCGGCGACCGTGACCCATTTCTCCAGTGCAGTTTCTGACCAATGGTAGTCCTTCTTACATGCGTGTGCAGAATTGACAGAATTGAATTTTGTGACACAGAATTGAATTCTGTGGCACAGAATTGAATTTTGTGACACAGAATTGAATTTTGTGGCACAAAAGTGAATTTAATTTTGTGACACAGAATTGAATTTTGTGACACAGAATTGAATTCTGTGTCACAAAATTCAATTCTGTCAATTCTGCTGTTTTTGTTTACAAAATTGAGCCATGTCCCACTTGGCGCCCCGTACGTACACCATTTCAGTTTACCGCCGTTGCATCAGCTGTTATTCTAAGTAGGTATGGTCGCTCGTTAGGGGCATTTCTTTCTTTATTTATAAGGGATGGGTTGCGGCCTAGGGGTAGAACATCTGACTTCCAATCTGGAGGTTGTGGGTTCACACATCGCCTTATGAATCAAACATATACTTTCATAGTATATTCATCCCACTTGTCTGTCAGATGAGACTGTGTTCCCGTCTCTATATGACCTTAGCTGTTGCTGTTGCTGTGACGTTCAACCCATTCACTTTCATTTTCCTTCATTCATACGCGTAGAAACGATAATTAAGAACCTTAACGTGAATTTATTCCTCTAAATATTCGTTTCTTGACATGTCCACGCGATAAGACGAAAACGTTAATTTACATACAATAAATAAATAACCATCGATTGCAAAACGTGATTATAATACCGTATTATACACATTTTTTACACAGTGACTTCAAGTAGAAGCGGAATTCGTTTCTACACTGCGTTTGCGAAGAAACGAAAATTAGCATCCCTTACATGTAGATGAACACATATCGGCGAAAAAAAAAACATCATGATTACATTTACTGCAATTACATTACGTTTCGAAGCCTTGAAGGAATGCTAATTATCGTTCTTTCGTGACATAGAAATTAATTTTAAGGTTGTGAACTGGAAAAAAAGAATCATTAGAGGCATATAATTTACGTTAGTTCGCGGCGAGTAAACACAATGAAATGTACCTAACGGGCCACCATAAGAATGCGAACATATAGCCGACATGTACATGCTACTGTGAACAGACCTGCGTGTATGCTTACTTTCAGTTTCAGTTTCTATAATACATCAGCTTGCATTGGGAGGCAGGATGTGGGACTACGTGATGGGAGAATATTTGTTATAAATTTTAGTCAGGGCGGGTCACATTGTTATCTGATGTTGTTTAATAGTAACTTGCACCATTGCACGACGTTGCATTTGCGTAAAAAAACTTACGCAAACACGTGTGTTGTTTGTGACGTCATAGCAACTTAACTAGATGGAATATTTACAAAATTCAATGTTTTTTTGGAAAGTACATTGTCTGTGCTACACAAAACTGTCAACAAGTAAAAATGTGAAAATTCGACCCTATGGTTGGAAATTGCACAGCAGAGCTCATATATTTGTTTTTAAATGGTAAACCCATTATCAAAAATTCAAACCGACACACATTTAAAAATACACAGTAATGGATAATTTTGCCCTGAATGTTCTGTTGGCCACTTTTTATTTTACCAACTATACATTCCACTTACTAAATAAATACGCATGCTGTCGCGCGGGCATCAGTCCCGCAAATACAAACATATGAAGGAACTACAATGTACGGTTGATAAATGCGTACATTTTTAAAATTTGAAGAAACTTATATAAAAAATCAGTACCGGCAGTAAATGCATAGACATGATCGAGACGGGAAGCCCACACACTAACTGTTTTAAGCTGACACGCCTAATATAACAATATCTGCCCTCTCGGTGTGGGGGCAGTGGCGCGGCGGTGAGCAGCCGAGGGAGTGGGGGTCAGCGCAGGATTTTTCGATAGACCTCCTACCTGCTAGTACGAGGTATATGTACACAAGACCGTCCGACAGTCATATTGGCTACACAGGAAAACGTTCCTCCCGCTTTCTGAGATGTAAATTTAATTCCGAGAGTCGGGTATGGACAGTCGATTTTTAATTTGTTTAAAACTCCCGGGGGTGTCCGACTATCCTCTATACACCATGGGGCGCTGAAGTCATTGATATGTGCAGCCATATAGGCCTATCCAAATTCTAACCAAATTCTGGCCATTCATTTCTACAGAATTAGTCACAGATTTGTTCAATTTCAAACACCAGGAATGTCGTTTAGTTGTTTGTGTTTGGTCCTTGATGAGTGACGTACTGTCTACATCAATAAGTGACGTCACAATTAACTGTTACGTAAATAACGTCAATTAGATTCTGAACTAAATTCTCAAATAATTGCAATGTATCTTTCTGACGGTACATGCATATGCATAATCTGTGATAGTTGGCGATAGTAGCAATTTACGAGGTCACATGTCGGCTAATTATAGATTTAACATTGATAGTGGTGCGTTTTGTTTGTTCACTACATGTACATATCATAGTTTTATTCTGTTCGATGTTTGATAGTATTCATAGTAACAGCTGTAGATACATTTAGTGAAACTTATCAGCAAATACAGTTTACAGGAAGCACAGTCAATAAGTCTATGAACACGCATTTCTACTGTAGGCTGTTGTGTTGCATTGTACAAACGTCAGCGTTTCAATAACGTCATTTTCTCGATGACGTTACTTTTTTTTTCTTGCGTGATTGACATGGTGCTACAAAAAATGAGATAAAACAAAAACTATGAAACATATTTGCATTTTCTTGTGAAAGGTGTCCGCATCCAAAAATGTAAAAAAGTGCAAATTGAAAATTTTGTCATTAAGGCCGGTTTTCACAGAGCGCGGCCCATATGTTTAAATTGCATGATATTTCCGACGGACACTCGGGAACTGTTTGAACCCGCGGACTGCGGCCTTGGGGTTCAAACGGTTCCCTCATACCACGGCAAACGTTTACCCATGGCTGAACATTGTCTAACCTTATATTTCAATGGGACTGGGTATCAGCCAATAAAATTGTAGTTTTGCAAATCAAAAGTATAATAATTAATGTACACTTACAGCAGCCGTCCTTTAGGTATATCTATCTATTGTTTTGCAGTTTACGGTTGTTAATTCCCAGACTATGCTCAGTTGATGTACAGACCAGGAGCCGATTTCACCAACATTGCAAAGTATACTTTAGTAGCAAAGTATACTTTGAGGGAAAATTTTCATTTTTTTTTTAAATTTATTAATTTTTATTATACTGAATTTATTACATTATCACAGCCATTTAATGGCTGTGATAATGTAATAAATTCAGTATAATAATTCTGCATACTTTTAATCATGAAATATATGCATTTGTTAGTTCTATGTGAAATAATGCATTTCTGGAAAAATAAATGATTACTCCCTCAAAGTATACTTTGCTAGTAAAGTATACTTTGCAATGTTGATGAAATAGGCTACAGATGTCAATCCATATGTCTGAATGAATTGCTCCTCTACTGATAATCTCGCTCGCTATATACTAACTGCAGTTGGTATCGCATGCGGCCGCCAGCAACTGTGAGGTATATTGTACTACACCGCCTTCTCGAATTACATACTGGTATGTACACGTCGCGTGGTGCAGGTGCCTATCCTTATGATCTATTTCAAAATGACGGACATTTTCCAGTCTAGAGAAGGTTTGATTATATTTTCAGCAATATGTACTGTTTCAATGGTAGTTTAGTGTGATTACGTGGCGTAGCAAGCGATGTATAAGGAAAGTATCTTTGACCGCGTGAAGGATTGTTGTGGTTACCCGTTTACGCACGGATAAGATGGAATGAAACAGTACGACCGTTGTGAACTAGTCTACTGTCTGTTTCAGGAAAGCTGCCCAAATGTTATGACTATGTAAACAATGCAAAAGCAATATTTGTTTCGATAATATTAAATTAAAGCAAAATTTAAGAATGATCCTTCTTATTTCGTGAAATTTGGTCAATATTGATTTTATAGCGAAAAAACAATTTACCCATGTTAAATCCCCATAGACATCTTCACTCTGTGAAGATGTCTATGGGAATTTAACATGGGGAATTTTTATGAATTTCATAAATACTGGACCGATTTTCAAAATTTAACTTTTGGTAGATCATTTCCAAGCTATCTAGCCAGGTTTCAGAGTTAATTCTCATTTTTTTGTCTCCTCCCACAGCTCATCGCTCAACTTTTCTCCCATGCTAAATTCCCATAGACAAATAAACTTTTCGTAATCAAATCAATATTTGACCAAATTTCACGAAACAAATTCTTAAATTTTAATAAAATTTAATATTGCAAAAAAAATGTTTATATGGCCGTAAAATTTGGGCACGTTTCGTGAAACAGACAGTAGTCCGGTAACGTAATGGTGCGTTCTAGTAACGTCAAGAGATATATGCATTACGTCGATGTTTGCTTGGTCCACCAATGAGCATTGTCTACAACCACGATCAAACAACACGCCCTGTATGTTTGAACATGGATGTGAGCGGAATCAAACACTCAGTAGGTACAAAAAGAAAATAAGTGTATAATTGTGTCACTATTCCACCAGACTGAGTTCTAAATATTACGAGTGCCCGCTATACAGATATAATAATTTACTAATATTTATTTTACTAATAGTGACTCGCGGTGGTATCAAGCTATTTTCATATGCAAATGAGGCATGCTATTTCTTACTTATGTATACTAATTAAATGTATCACCAGTAATATATAGGGAGTCAAAATGATACCACCTACTGTGATATCATTTACAACCCTCTATAATACCCCCACCACCCTCGAAAAACCATAAATTGGTTAACGAGGAAATTGTCTCCCGACAGCAAATTTATCCCAATCAGTACACTCAATTTTGGGCATGGTGGCGCGCGCCTTGATTCTTATATCATTTTTTAATTCTTCATATCTCCCCATTTCTTCCACCACGGATTCAAACTCTAAATTTGATATTTTCTTATCGGCCAACGCTTTGGACACCATAACGTCGATGCTATTTTTCCTTGACCTAGCGAGAACGGATATTCTATCATGTTTTCTACTTTTTTTCTCGAGTTTTCCACCCGCCGCCCTAATTACCATACAAAGTATTCCAGATAAAACGGTAATTCCACTCAAAACCCCTGTAAGTGGAACCGTTACAATTGTAGATAGCGTTGCAGCAGTCCCCGCACCACTCATTACAGATAAACTTGCCAGAACCGTACTAGATGCTTCAGCTATGTTCGCCGCGCGCTTATATTAGTTAGCGTGTCTTTTTCTATTTGCACATTCTCTAACTAAAATATCCTGCATAGCGACGATATTATTCAACCTAAAATCTGAACTTCTTTCGTTAATTGGATATAGTGTTGGTGGAGTGGTATTGAGAGTTGGATACAGTGTTGGTGGAGTTGTATTGAGAGTTGAATATAGTGATTCGTTTATTTATTTCAATATATTAGTATTTTACAAATTAAGTTCAATTAACAATGAGACAATAGTGAAAGAACTCTTTGGGTCACCGATTTTCGTAACAAAGTTAATAACACTATCTTGGGAAAGTCTAATTCGATCATAACCGGAGAACTCAACCATCGTCGAACTATCTCTAGAGATTTTAGTGACTCCAAACCCCCGTTCTTCCCCATCTACTACAATATTTATCGCGACCGCGCCCACAGGTTTACCACTACCATTAACCGAGCAGTCCGCCATTCGGACAACTTCACCTGCAGTTGTCATAGCGTATCCCCCACATTTATTACTCGCTTTGGCACCGAACGAATATTCATAGTGCCCCGCAACCAATGGGCCCCGCTTCTCAGCCCAAACTGTTATGACACGTTTTGGCGTTTTCATTGTTCGCACTATTCCGGTAAGCCCCTCGAGAGAGATATGGGTCGTCAGTACGAATCTTATAAGAGGCCTCCTCAAGAGCTTTGGTCGCGGCTATACGATCATGTTTCAGTTCCTCGGAAACTTCGGTTATTTTTCCATCTAGTTCGGTAAGTGCCGCTTCTCTACTGAGAGAGTCCTCTAAGCGCAACGTATCATAAGCCTCCGTAATGGTAGCCTGGTGGCCTTCTAGGGCTTTTTCAACACCCGACCGGGCATCTTCTTGAAATTCGGTTATTTTTCCGTCTAGTTCGGCAACCGCCGCTTCTCTGATGAGAGAGTCCTCTGAGCGCAACACCTCATAAGCCCTCCTGGTGGTCTTCTCGGACGTTCTCAATACCCAACCGAGCCTCCTTTCGAAATTCGGTTATTTTTTCGTATATGTCAGTAAGTGCAGCTTCTCTGTTGAGAGAGTCCTCTGAGCGCAACGCCCCATAAGCCTCCGCAATGGCCTCCTTATGATCTTCTCGGACGTTCTCAACCCCCGACCTGGTCTCTTTCAGAAATTCGGTTATCTGTTCGTCTAGTTCGGTAAGTGTCGCTTCTTTGCTGTGAGAGTTCTCTAAGCGCAACGCATCATAAGCCTCCGCAATGGCCTCCGCAAGGTTCGACTGGTGGTCTTCTCGGACTTTATCAATACCCGACCGGGTCTCTGATGAGAGAGTCCTCTGAGCGCAACACCTCATAAGCCTTCGTAATGTCCGCCTGGTGGTCTTCTCGGGCTTTCTCAATACCCGACGTGGCCTCTTTTTGAAATTCGGTTATTTTTTTACCTAGTTCGGTAAATGCCGCATCTCTAATGAGAGAGTCCTCTAAGCGCAACGTAAGGGCCGCCTGGCGGTCTGCTCGGACTTTATCAATATCCGACCTGCTCTCTTTTCGAAATTTGATTATTTTTTTACCTAGTTCGTTTAGTTCCGTTTCTCTGATGAGAGAGTCCTCTGAGCGCAACACATCATAAGCCTTCGTAATGTCCGCCTGGCGGTCTTCTCGGACTCCCTCAATACCCAACCGGGTCTCCTTTCGAAACTCGATTATTTTCCCGTCTAATTCAGTAAGTGTCGCTTCTCTGGTGAGAGAGTCCTCTAAGCGCAACGCATCATAAGCCTCCGTAAGGTCTGCCTGCTGGTCTTCTCGGACTTTATCAATACCCAACCGGGCCTCTTTTCGAAATTTGGTTATTTTTTTACCTAGTTCGTTTAGTTCCGTATGCGTTTCTTCACGACTTTGTGTATTCACAGTCAGGGCATATTCTCTAAGTTGTGACAGTAGACTCTTGTGTATCTCGTCCGTGGCCATCGATATAGTTCTATTGATCAAGGCCTTTGTTTTTTGGGTAGTTAAAAAGCCCTCTGTCGGGATGAATCCCCCTTCTGCCGGTTCCAAATTCTTTGAATTTGTCACCCAATCGGAAGAACTACCTGGTCCATATATACTCATTTTCAATAATGTTGATAATATATAAATTACGAACATGCGTTTAATTCTAAATAATTTTCTTAAAATTAATTTGAAATTTCTAGGCTGTTCGCCTCGCTTTCACTATTTCGCTAACGTCGACGGACGCGGACCGAACCGTCGTTCAGAACCTGGGTCGCGCCATAGTCAAGAAGACTATGATAATGATTTCTGGTAATGAGGTGATGTCGATCGATGACAGCGACGTCTACCATTGCTACCAGGACCTGTGGAAGACGGCGCAAGAGCGCGAAAACGCCGTCTATCAGGGTATTGACACCAGCAAAAATGAGAACGTAACCAAACTTAGAATCGGGGCTGGTAACAAGTTAGATGGCAACGCGAGTGACAACGCGGTCGCGGGCGCTTATGGCAACCGCTTCTACATCCCGCTCGACTTCGAGTTGCTGGAGAGCCACATGCCCTACTATCAGAGTGCTTTGGCTGACCGCCTCGAATACGAACTAACGTTCAACGACTACGGCCGAGTTCTCATAGCCACCGACATGTTATCGACGTATACGATCGACAATGTTTCGCTGGAGTACGACATGGTCACGATGCCCGAACTCGCGCGATTGATCAGAACCCAGTACGCCGGGCGAGTTGCCATACTTTACGACCGAGTTCTTCGCCATCGCAAGATGCCGAAAGACAAAAGCGACACATTGTGGAATATTAATGTCAACGTACCCGCCCGCTCGATGAAAGGTATACTGATGCTGTTTGAGGATGCTCGGTTCGCGTTCGGTGCTAGAAAAACCGACAAATTCTATAACCCCAAAATCACGAAGGAAGAGGTGACGATCGAGGGAGTCCCCAATCAACTCTACAGCGCGGGTCTTCGCGCGCACCAGCAGTGGGATGAAGTAAGAAAGCAGTTTGCTGCCGGCTCTAAGCGCTCTCCGGAGGTTGCAGCAGTTGTCAAAGACCTACAGCTCTCGGCCGTCTCCCTCGCGGAGTTCCTGAATACCAAATACGCGTTATGGCTAGACATGCGAGCCAGCGACGATGACCAAATACACGGTAGCGGACGCCAAGTTGAGAACGCTAGTGAGGGTGTGACGATCCAGATAACCAAAGAGGCGGACGGAGCCGGGCCATTGAACGTGTACTTATATATAATTACAGACGCACAACTGAACATCGAAGATGGCCGATACGTATCAGCGATCTATTAAATCTAACGATTTATTAATAAAAAAATTATCTAACGATTTATTTAATGATTCTAAAGAATTAATTAAATATCAATACCAATTCACGATTGGAGATGCCCACTCTGCCATAATATGTGGGCAGACAGGATGTGGAAAAACGGTTTTCATCCTCGACTTACTCGAGGGATCCTACCGCGATGCCTTTCGTCACATTGTGATCCTATGTCCCACTGTGCAGCACAACGATACTTATCAGCGGCGCCCGTGGATATGGACCGACCCTGAGGTATACGTTATTGACCCCGGTGATAGGCTTCACGATTGGTTGCGTGGTTTATACCAAATATTTCAGGGCGAGCCCACCCTATACGTGATTGACGATTGCTCGGCCAAGGCGGCGATGACCAAAAAGAAGGACATGCTCTCCGAGCTCACATTGTCTGGCCGCCATGCGAGGCAAAGCGTATGGATCTCCACTCAAAAATACAACGCCGTCCTCAAGGATCTGCGCGAGCAAACGAAATGGGTCGCCCTCTTTCACTGCAAGGACCGAGACTCATTCGATGACTGTCTTAGAGAGAATGACGTTATCCCAACGCGCGAGGAGCGCCTGGAGGTTCGACAGATGCTTTCGGAAACTAAGCACGCCAAGCTTTTGCTAAAGACTGATCAACCAACTGCTTACGAAGTTATCAATTAATAATAAATTTTTCAAGAAATTAGTAACTGCTGAGTAAATGCTTAGCAATTGCTGAAGAAATGTTTAGCAAATGTTGAACAAATGCTGAACAATGGTTAACAATGTTAACAATTTGGTGTTCCGCTGCGAGCTTTGTTGCGAGCATAACGGTGATCGGGTGGTGCGCTTTTATTATTTTAATAATTTTGAAACAATTAAGAAATCAATATGTTAAAGTGATGAGACTTGTTAGAATAGTTAAATTAATTTTAAGAAAAATGAACTGCGACGAACTTCTCGATCAGCTAATGGAAGAAACCTCAACTCCGACTGCCGAGAATAATGATCCGACAGAGCAATCGGGATCAACTCCACCGGCAGTTGGTATTGGGTTGAGTGAAAATGCGGCGCGACGAGAGCGGCTAGCTGCGCTGGTTGCTGGTGGACAATCGGAGCATTATCTAGGTAGGCGTATCTCAGTTTTTCAGGTGGATAAGATGTCAGATGCGGAGATTGATAAAATGTATGCGCGATACGAATCCAAATTGGAGCAGAGATGACAAAAACTCTTGGATCGGCGGCTATTCATTTGTACGCTACCGCCGTTAGTATACTTCTCCCTATACCAAACACCGAGGGGTTGATTCACGATCTAGAGACTGACCCATTTTATAGGACACACTCTTAGAACAGCCTGCTGCTCAATTTATCACAAGTTTGGAATGTACTTAGCTCCGCTGACAACCGAGTTGACCACGGGTAAACACTGTCAATTTGGACATATATGCCCACGAACTATAAGCTCTGAAAATGATGACACAAGACACAACCCGTGAGAGTGACGGAGTTGAACCAGAGTGCTCCAACACAATCGAACCCGAGTGTTACTCCGCCACTGATGACATACCGCATATAAAAAATCCCAAAAGACAGGCAGCTGGGCGGGCGGCGGCTGCCGCCCGAAAAGTTAAAGAAGATAAAATACTCGCCGAGCTTCGAGAGGCTAAACTCCAATCGAGATTGGGATTGCAGCCAATTAGTGAATTGATGGGGACGGAGACAGCAAAACATCTGAAGACAGAGCATTTGAGTACAACAACACCCCCAATTCACGAATTGGAAGCACACCCAAATTCTTTGAATTTGACACCCAAATTCGTGAATTGGAGTTGGTTTGTTGGTGGTGGTCTGGCAGTTGTTGGTGCCCTGTGCGTGTGGAAATACCCCCTATTATCGAAAAAACAACCAGCTAGTGTTCAGAAGAATGTTACGAAACACCAATCATCAACAATATTGAATTTGGATGCGCCCCATTTAAACATTGATCGCGATCCCTTTTATATGCAATAATGGCTTAACAAGATGGTAAAATGTTAGTGAATGCGCTTTATCACGCCGTGGTGATATCGGTTTTCAGTATCGGGTATGCTCGACTATCAAAGATGGCCCTAGGAGGGTCCACTCCCAAAATGGACTTTACTGTGAGAGACACAGGGCTCGCGACCTTAGATGTAGCGGCCTCAGTTTGGACCCGAGATTATCTAGTTAAAGCTGGAATTCTACCAGCTAATATATGGAAATAAATGGCTTCGATCGGAATAATGATAGGTGGTGCACTTGTAAACGCATTGGCGTTCAGCGGTAGCAACTTTATATTCTCGAAAATAGGAAAATCGGACGTTGTTGAGGAGCGCAAGCGTCACGATTTAGCTGTAGAACAACTCAATAGCGCAAAGGAAG
This sequence comes from Conchocele bisecta, assembly GCA_029237695.1. Taxonomy (NCBI): domain Eukaryota; kingdom Metazoa; phylum Mollusca; class Bivalvia; order Lucinida; family Thyasiridae; genus Conchocele; species Conchocele bisecta. The sequence continues at coordinate 40,082,045 of CM055279.1, forward strand.
CGTGGTCGAAAAAACGAACCGCCCATCTGGACTGGGTCAACGAAGAGCTGCGCCGTGAGAATCAAGCCGCGCAAACTTTCCAGAACGTTGAAAAAGCCAACCGCGAGTACGCGCTGACATATCCGCAGAAATGTCTCGATCCAATGGATCCCGAGCCCCAACTATCAGATTTCTATGTACCGTCAGAGGCCCAAAAGGACCGCGAGATCGCGTTCATCGTCGTGGGAATGGGAGTGGTGGGTCTCGTCGGCTACTATATCCAATCAAGATTTTAAATTAATTAATTAATTAAAACTTTTTTTTTTTTATAAATATATATATATAGAACGATGTTAGTTGACGAACTTTATTACGCTATGATCGATGTAGGCTACACTGCCCAAAAACATCGTTTACCTGGTGCAAAGAGTATGATTCGTCTGGCCCGAGATTCTCTCGAGACGTGGCGCGAGGACGAAAAAGCGGCCACCCTTTTCGCAAAGCGGATGTTAGATTCCTCCGAGTTAGATTCCTCGTTCCTGTTCCAACCCAAACGCGATTGGGGCTGCAGCGAAACTTCCAACAAAGGTTTATTATTAACGACGCAGTTACCGGACGAACTGGCGAGGGCATGTTGGAGATATATTAGAATACTTCGCATACGATGAACACGCGCAAACTTGATACCAAACTAACGCGCAAGCTGTCTAATACATACTATAGCCCACGCGGCTACTGGAAGGGACTCGCGGCCATCAAGAACCTCGCGGCGGCGACCAAGGTTTCAGAAAACGCTGTTAAGGAATGGCTCAAGAAGCAGGCCATCTGGCAGATCTATTTACCCGCGCCTCACAATATTCCACGCCCGAAATTCGACGTGCCGGTACCGAACCAAGTTCACCAAGCGGATCTCCTGTTTCTCCCTCACGATCGCGTCGGTCGCAAAACGTACAAGTACGCACTGACAATCGTTGACGTAGCGAGTCGTTATAAGGGGGCTGAGCCGTTGGCCACTAAAGAGTCTAAGGAAGTGGCCGAGGCTCTTTCCCGAATATATAAGAGGAGTCCTCTCAAATGGCCGAACCTTCTTCAGGTCGATCCCGGCCGCGAGTTCATGGGCGCGGTCTCTCATCTATTGTCTAAGCACAAAGTTTCTATCAGACGCGGCCGCGTCAACATCCACCGGGACCAGGGGATCGTGGAGCGGTTCAATCGAACCCTGGCGGAGAGGCTGTTCGGACACCAATATGCCAAAGAACTTGTAGACCCTCATTCGCGATCGACCGAGTGGGTGGCCAGACTGCCCGCCGTGGTCTCCGCACTGAACGGAGAGGTGACCAGATTGATAGGTAAGAAGCCTGTAGATGCTATCAAGTTTAAAAGGGTGACGAGCAAGCCCTCTGCCGTCTCGCGCGGGCGACCCGTTGGTTTAGAGGAGCAGCCGCTTCCATCAGATATTGACGTCCGGTACCTCTATCAACCGGAGAGCTCGAAGGTGGCAGCCGCCGCGCGACTGATCCCGTGTGGTCTCTCAATGTATATCATCTAGATCGATCTATTACCAAACCCGATGAGCCCGTGCTCTATTATTTGGCTGATGGTCCATCTCGCGGTTTTGTTCGCGAAGAACTTCTTATGGTGCCTTCTGACACCCAGCTACCCCCGGATCGTCAGAGTCTTTAGATTGCTATCTATAATGTGTTTTCCATCTTCTGTAGTTTCACTTAGTACTCGTTTATATCTATCCCAATTTAAATTGTTAGTTCTCTTGGACATTCCTTTCGCAGACTTTTTATTAGTTGAATTTAATTTTTTCTACGAAATAACACTTACTAGATAACGCTATCGCCCTATCTCCGCTGAATTCCATTTTGAAAAGTCCTGGCTCTCTTTCGCTCCATTTATCCCAAGTCAACCATTTATTTTTTTCTTTTTCAAACTCGTCTAGTAAGTTAGGTCTAATCAATTCCTCTATCGTTTTTCCACTAACTCCTATATACATACTATCCGTGTCCATCTGTATTAATTCAAAGTCTTCTCTTTTTACGTATTTGTCTAGAAATTCGTAGTAAAATTCCAACATTCTCAATTTAGCTAGTTGATAAACCGCTATTCCACAGTGGAAGGGGCTCTTTACTGCACACCGGGGTTTTCGGGAAGATATTTCGTGCGCATCTCCTATCTCTTCCAAATCATCAAAGAATGCAGATCTTAACGCTTTGTCAACACAGGTTTCGTCTTGTGCATATGTCGTATTTAAATGTCTCTCTTTTGCGTCTATCATTTTTCCACAACACGAATTGCCTAATAATTTCATTATATCCGCTAATGGTTTCTTATTTGGTTCTACATCGCCTGTTCGTCTTGCGGCTGTAACTTCTTTTGCGAACCATTCGAAGGGTTTACCACTAATATAATCTATAACACGATGAACTCCCGTTATTTCTAGGCCGTGTTTTAAATACCATTTCAATAGTGGCGCGTACAGCAGTACTTTGGTGGCCGACATAGATCCCACCAATTTTCTTCCATTTCCTCTAGTTCTTCCAGTATCTTCCAAATATTTTATCATGTGTGCTGGAACCTCATCAACATCTACTTCTCTGTTTTATAAAAATTGGAGACATTTCAGAAAAATTATCTTTTAAGTTAAAATCAGGTGTGGAACTTCTATATCCACCTCCGCAAACCCAAACCAGTCTCCAGATAAAACTCTTTTACAAAACTTTTTAATAAATTTAGGATTATGTGGGGTATCTATATAATGTATTGTTTCTTTTCCACATGGCATATCTTTATTTAACGTAGATAAATATAAAGTGTTTGCATCATACCCCAAAATAGCCTTGCAAGGTTTGTTAATTCCATTTGATCTAATATTTGAAACACCGGCTTCTGCATAGCGTGTAAATACGATTGATGGACCCCCGACTAGAGCGTCTTTCATCATTTCGTATGTTTCTTCTTTGGGTGCATATAGAGCCCCCTCCGGTATAACCACCTTTATAGATTTTTGTTCTTTAATGGTTCCTCTCAATAAATATTGTATAGCCACACCCGGTAGTGTTACCGCATCTTTGAAAATATCCACACCTCTGTGTTTATAAAATTCACAAATTTTTTCTACCGCTTCTAGGAACGGTGCTACATCTAAATCGTTATAATATTTCAACCAATCTCTGAAAGTTTTCATATTCTTTTCTTCGAAAATTCTACGACATTTACTTAATTCTGTTTCATCTAGTAACATTTTCCCAGATAGTTTGGAATACCAATTCTCTATATCAGGCAGTCCTGGGTAATCAAGTTTGTCTGGAGAATCGAACCACACGTAAGGAAAGAAAGATTTCTGTCCTTTGCAGTCGTAGGCTTTTATCCAACTATCGTAACTTACACCCGGTCCTAGGTAAAGTATTACATCAAGAAATCTAAACTCCGGAGTAAATAGAAATATTGTCGCGTTTGCCAGTTTTCCGACCATTACTTTCTTTGTTGTTGCATATAGTTCACCTACTAAATATTTCTTTATTAAGTTTATATCGTACTTACTGCTGTTAAAACCTATAACCGGTACTTGCTCTATCCACTGTTCGATCTTGGCGATTTGGTTTTTACGTAAATGTTCTGTATTAAACCCATATCTTGACCACACTTCTTCTCTTATAGCTTTTCCCCTGACTTTCAAATCTTCTACAAATTTTTCTATAAGTTTTGCAGGATCTTTATCACAAATATGAGTTACTGTTCCTGAGAAATTATCTCCTATACTAACGCTTACCGGAACGTGCTCAGCTTCGTACTCTAAACTATTACCTAGCGTTTTAAATTCTGGGTTGAGATACGCCTCAAAATCATATACTATCTGATATGGATAAAGAGTAGTGTCGCAACCGATCTTTATATCTTTACCCGTTCTTTGGAATTCGCATTCCCACATAACTACTAGGTTGAATTCTTTGCTTCTTCTAATAAATGTGTCTCTTCTCATAGTGGATGTGCGTTCTTCTTTTCTATGCTTTGCATGAATCTCACACCGTGCCAGTAACAGCCGTGATATTGATATACGGTATTGTTTTCTTGGCAGTATCCATCTACTGGAGCTCCTAAAATCCATCTTTCACCCCCGTGTCCGCACTGTTCGTGGTGAATGTGAATTCCCTCCCGCTTTTCCACAGAATACATCCAATCGATCGCCCCATAACTGTTAGAACCTTTGGGTGGTAAAACGCTTTCTCGAACGACGAACGCGGGCGCTTTAAATAATTACCATCACATACTATTTTTTGTCTCACATTTCATACATGTTGGTCCGTCCGTCTCTTCATATTACTCGCTTTTGTGAATCTCTGTTTACAATTATTGCAGGCGTAAGTTTTAGATAGGTTTTTTTTTTAAGTTTTTTTATCAGAAATGCGAGATTATTAAACAGTCCTATTGTCATTGGTTTATTACCTATTTCATTATAGTGCGCTGGTACCTTCCAATTTTTCAACCACCATACATTACATTCGGTGGGTTGATATACTTCTATACCGATTTTAAAAAACTCTTCAACCTTTTTCAGATCTGAAAAAGGAATTGTGAAACAACATTACTACCGAAATATTGCTTACTAAGTTCTTCCGCTTTTTCTGTACATCTGTCAGGTCTGATCTTTTTATCAAGGTGCATAGCTAGACACCTGAACAGACAAAGATCGTCATTATACTTATCTAAAGAATACATACCTTTTCTATTCCTCAACCATTCTGGAAGTTCTCCTCCTGCTGCTTCTTTGGATTGTAGTCCCAAATCTATTCCCCTACTGCCCTGTATTAGCTTTACAAAAACCTCTACCCATCTTACAACTTCCACTTTGTATTTGGTCTGTCTATTTTATCGGACATTATTCGTGTTTGCTCCTTATCTGACAGCCATTTTTTAACGGTTTTCATTGATGATAGTGGTTCGCTACCACCGAGATTTTTGTGAAATATTAGAGTTTTAGGTTTTCCATTTTTAGTTTCCTCCATATGTTCTAGCTTGTAAGAATATGAATATCTCAAATAAAAATTTGTTGTTAGATTACGGAGCGAGTTTATCGGACATGCGTTCGGACTCGTTGATGTCAATGTTTTTACGAAAGATAATGTCAACTACCCGCTCTTCCATTTTCTACCTTTTCCAATTTTTCATCGTGAGCCCCCAATATTCTTCACCTTTTTCCACTATCCGCGCGAACGATAGATTTTTATTTTTTCTTATTATTTTGTATTGGCGTCTCAAATTATTGGTGCTTGAAGGTAATTCTTTAGAATTAATTACACTAGCCCTTAACCAACCCCGCAATTCTTTCTTTTTGAATTCTGTTACCAACTTCCTCTGCTAGTGAGAGGTCTTTAAAGGCTCCTCGTTTGTGGGCGCGGGTAAACCGCTTTCATAAACGCCTCATTCTTTGTGGAGTTTATCAGCTTTGTCAACCCCCTAACTCTCAACCGTTTACTATAAGTAATCCCTAGAGATTCGGCTTCTCTTCTCAAACTTTCTATTTCTGACGTTATCATATTTTCTGTAATATACTTTTGTATAACCTATGAAATTTATCTGTTCAATTGGTCGTGAAAACATTATGTTTTTTTCACGTCCAATTTGAATATAAACATATCATATATATATATAATGGAGTGTGAGACTTGTTGTAAGACGTTTACGCGTAAAGACTATCTACGAAGGCATCTAGCGAGACGTAGAAAAATTCCTTGTGTCCCCCCGCAATTTCAATGCCCCAGATTGCCCTTGTAAATTCGTTAGTGTCCCAAACTCTTTGTAGACATAAGCAACTACGCTGTCAGGTAGCTAAAGGTGAACGTGGTAGACTAGAGCTGGTAGAATTAGTTGCTGATACTGCGAAATCAATTAGCTATATTGGAGGAGAAAAATGGGGTGTTGAATATAAACTATCTCATTGAAATTAATTTTGTAAAATAATTATTTTCTCATAAATTTCCTCGTGGAGGTATTATAGGGGGTTGCAAATTTATGAATTTGCTGTCGGGAGACAATTTCTTCGTTAACCAATTTATGGTTTTTCGAGGGTGGTGGGGGTATTATAGAGGGTTGTAAATGATATCACAGTAGGTGGTATCATTTTGACTCCCTATATACTACTTCACGTGAAAAATATATTTTTTCGACAGATTGTAAGTATCATCATATGACTGCCTCAGTTTTAAGCTGTGAGATTTTAAAGCCCCATTTGTTTTGCCTAAATGCTATTTTATCTAGTGCTCTCTGTATTACCCACAGGGCTACTCTGAGATCTGTATGCTCTTTCCCAGATCTTGCCGTCGTCGGCAAATTGTGATAGGCCTGTTTTAGTGTTTGTACTCATACTGTTTAATTCTCTATATAATGTATCTATCATGACATTAAATAGTGTTGGGCTTACGACACTACCCTGGGGGCTGCCATTGTCAATACTTTGACATTCTAAATGCTCTGTGCATATTGTGGCGACCGCGATTGAGGTAGCGTGTCGGGTCGTCTACAGGGAATACCACATGCCATACCAGGTTAAATGTTTGCAACTCACAGTCAAAGGGAATGAAACATTACAGGGGGCAAGATGTACAAGTATACAGTTTAATGGACGTAAATATGCAACACCAATATGATCTCATTCTAGTCTATGCTAATTCAGAGAGTATGCATTTAACTGTAGTCCTGCTATACAAGATTAACAATAAATCAGACTGTTATTGCTTCAATTGTCTATTATATTCACGCCTTTCACTTCTATTAAAATGATCATAGTCGTTCTCTAAATGTCAGATTTCATATCTACATGGGCTGCTACGTCTTCTATCCATATGTGAGCTTATCTGTCTTCTGTACATATCCGAACTTCTTTGTAGTCTCTCAGTAGTTTCATAACAGTTTACATTTTCGCTGTCACATCTATGAAACTGACCATTCTTATTACTGTCTCGGTGACTTCTACTATTCCGAGTACTTTCAATCTGCTTCTGAACAACCTTCTCGAATGAGTTTACAACTAAAGCACTGATCTTGTCCTCGAGTGAACTCCAATTGTTTTCGTTATCTTTCGCTTTGCAATGGTCTCCAACTGTCAAAGATTTCGATGCCCTTGTCTGTAACTCTTCGCTGCTTCGGTCGTCGCTCGTTGTTCTATCACTCAGCATATTAATATCTTCTTCCAGTGTATCGATTAAACGACTATAGTCCTGTAATTGTGGTTCACCCCGGGCTTGGGACCGTGTTATACGCCTGTCCGCCATCATATAACTAGGCTCTAGTAATAGTATTTATCACAGTCTATATTTACACCACGAGCAAATTCAAGAGATAATTACATAAATATCATAACAGCATATACCACTAATTCTTGTTACTGTTGCTGTTGTTGTTGTTATTTATAAATAATTTGTCAATTAGCAATACAACGAATTTAAATATCAATAAAAACGTGCACGTTTTTATTGATATAATTCATCACAAAAACAACAACAGCTCACTAGAACTCACTTACAATTCTTCAATATAATAAATTTATGGTAAGGCACATTTGATATAAATTATAATAAAATACACCGCATTTTAATTAGCTATTTCGGAGTATTTCCTGTGTACCAAACAAAAATTCAAATGAATCAATAAATAACAGACAACTCTGAATCAAATAATTATAGTACGTGGTGTTCGTTTCCGCTGCCACCAAATGTGACGACCGCGATTGAGGTAGCGTGTCGGGTCGTCTACAGGGAATACCACACCGCCATACCAGGTTAAATGTTTACAACTCAAAGTCAAAGGGAATGAAACATTACAGGGGGCAAGATGTACAAGTATACAGTTTAATGGACGTAAATATGCAACACCAATATGATAACAGATACTATGATCTCATTCTAGTCTATGCTAATTCAGAGAGTATGCATTTAACTGTAGTCCTGCTATACATAATACAAGATTAGCAATAAATCAGACTGTTGTTGCTTCACTGAATTAGTGGAAACTAAACTATTTTATCAATAATAATGTCAAACAATCAATGCCAAAAAGACCCAGATGCTGCACATTCGCAGTGATATAAATCAGAGGCACAAAATGTACAGAATCCGCAATTTTGTAATCAATTGGTTAAATCTAAACAATACGACCTGTCAAAATCAATTCATAAAATCACCATAAAACTCTAAATAATATTCTATGAATGACAACATATCTATTAAATATAATGCACTCCCTCTTTAAATTAAAACTAACCAATTCCCCCAGCAAACCCAAATTACATCAAAACAATTGAATACCTTTTCTGTGAAGCAAAACAGCTGATTCAACAATGGCCATTGTTTACTCTACCATAGTAACTGCCAGGATATGACGTCATCAGGAAAAACTAAAACATATACCGACGTCATATCGTGGAGCATGTTACAGTACACACTATGTATGTAAAATAGCATTGTTATTATTATTAATATTATTATTATTATTATTATTATTGCATAAATTACACATTGCATTAATGGAGCGTCACAATATTCTTACTCTAATTTTTCTGCCCGTCAGAAAGTTATCTACCATAGCAACATTCTGTTGTTTACGCCCTTCCCGATTTGTTGTTCCATTGCTCCCTGTGTACACATTAGGTCAAAGGCTTAATCTAAGTCTAGAAATACAGTTACGACTAGTTTCTTTTCCATTTGTGCTGTTTTGATAATTGTTTCTAATCGAGCTAGTTGAACCATCGTGGATCTATGATTTCTAAATCCTAACTGGGTTGGGCCAATTTTCTGATTAGATTCAAAATGATGTTTTAGTCTGATGGCCACCATATAGTTTCCATTAATTTACATATTACTGATGTTAGTGAAATGGGTCTGTAGGAGGCTGGTAGAGTTGCATCCTTGTTTGGTTTGATTATTGGGATAATGGTAACCTCTTTCCAAGCGTCAGGCAGGGAGCCTTCGGCCCAGGATTTATTTATTAGCAGGAGCAGTTGTTCCATTGATTCATGTGGTAATTGTTTAAGTATATTATAATGTATTTTATCTGCTCCTGGTACAGTCCTTTTTTTGGTTTTAAGGGTATCTTTATGTTCCGACATTATACATTACATATTGAGGCAGTCAGTATTCAGGTCGGGTGTCAGAGTATGGTTGTCTATCTTAGCTTGTATTTGCGGGTCACTTTTATCTTTTTCTATTCTGAATTCTGATGTTAAATTACTGTTGCTAGACATATTCTTGTAACGATCTGTGAGCACCTCTGCCTTTTGTTTTTCATCGCATATTAATGTATTATCATGTGATAATGGGGGCATTTGTTGTGTTGGTTTACTTCTTACTCGATTCAATAAATTCCAGACTTCTTTACATTGTTTTATCTTTCGTAATTGCTGATATAAAATTCGCCAAACCTTTATCATTTGCTGTGTTAATGGTTTCAGACGCCAGGCTTTTGGCTTCCAAGTATTCCTCTCGCCTTCTTTGTTTTAGTTGTACATGATATTTATAGGATTGTTTCCATCTTCTCAGATAATTGTACATGTTTTTAATGGCTTCTGTGCAAGTGGGTGTCCACCAGGGATTGGTTGGGCGATTATGTGTTTTACCACTAAATTCTTGTCTGTGGTATGCTTTCTTTATTTATTCCATATAGTGTGCTCACAAAATCATCGTGATAGTCTTTTGTATCTAACTTCGCATCGATATGTAAGCTAGTGGTGCATAGTTGATGGAAGAGTTCCCAGTTTGCAGGACCTAACTTTCATTTGGGAATTATTGCGGGAGTTCCCTTGTGGTAATGGGTAGAAACTTTAGTAATAATCAAATAATGATCGCTGCCTAGCGTTGAGTAGTGTATGTTCCACGAGGCCAAGGAAGCTAGAGCTGGTGTAGCTAATGGGAAGACTGGTGCAGATCCTATACGTTTTAGCCCTTGGTAGATGGGATGAGTCGTATGTTTCTGAGCCATTATTTAGTATAACGTAATTAGTATTATCTAGGAATGTTATAATTTCATCGCATATTTTGTTTACTTTATTAAAATAATGCCTGTCCCAAAGTGGATTATGTCCGTTAAAGTCATCCAATATCAGTGTTGTGTTACTAACTTGTTTTGATACCTTGTATAGGTTTTGTAGAAGGTTTTCGGTTTTGTTGATACTCGGACTTATGTACATGTTCTTAACTCCCGAGTATAGGATTTTATTATTTTATTTAAGATGACTTGTTTTAAATTCTATGCTTGATATACCATTTTTCACGAATATGCCTACACCGCTTCCTTTGGTTGAGTTCGTTGAGTGCGATTTCAGATTATACCCTGGTAATGTTGTAGGTTTATGCATTTCCTGTAGGCATAATACATAGGGTGACATGATGTCGTTTTCTATTGCATTCACCAGCTCACCTTTTGTTTTGACAAAACCCCGGCAGTTCCATTGAAGGACTGTCAGGGTCAGGTTGGTTTTTTTGTTCCCGTTGTTTCTACCCATACTAATTATTTTTTATTTTTTAAATATGTTTATGATTTATTGTATATCAGGGAGTCTTAGTCCGTGACGCTTAGTCGCTATTATTTCACTTAGCAGTGTCATATTTGATTCCATTTCGGGCTCATTTAGGTGCACTGGTCTCCTATTTGGTGATATTTTGTCTTGTCTTATAAGAGTTATTTATTTGAATATTGTTCTTATTGTGTTTCTGCTGTGAGTCTTTGCCTGTCTTTATTATTGGTCCATGTTTTTGTTTCCATACGTTTGCCTTTTTTATTTGTATTGCTTCGTCTCTACCTTTAGACGCTTTATTGGTATTTGGAAGATTCACAGTGTTAGGGGCTAACTTTTGTCTATTAAGTGTTATGTTGTGTACTGTTTTACTGGACTTGCCGCTGGGCTAACATTGGGAGTGGATGTTGTGACCTTATTGTTTGTTTCATTTTTGTTTTTTGCAGTGATCGTCTGGCAAATCTGATCGTCGCTCTGGGTTCAGTAGGGTTAATGGTATCGCTTGAACTATTGTTACATATGTCAGACAGTCCAAGCCCAGAACCCGGTGAGTCGGAGGTGTCCGGCATGGGTTGTCTTTATGACGATTTCGGTGATTTGGTTGTCAAGAGTGAGTCTCTACTTGGAGGATTAGAAGGCATCTCCTCTTCACAGATACCTATGCCTATGCATATTATCTCATCCACACTATCTATAATTTTATTTGATTTTCCACTACTGTTTGCTGTTGCTGGATGCGGATGGTTGTTATCTGATATGTAAGTGCTAAATAGGCGTTTCGCCGCTGTTGTGTCGCAACTATTCTTTCTTATTTGTGAGGGTGGGTAGTTGGTAGATATCTCCTTCCTTACTGTTTCAATGATTATGTCATCACCGGTATCGGTGGCAACATTATTATGTACGTTGGAGGGCTGTTAGCTGGTTAACTGTTAGCTGGTTATCTGACCTATACTTCCATTAGTTTGGATACCTAATTGTCTTTCGAGTGCTTGTTCGATTGCTGACACGAGATCAAAAACTTGCTGTTTAGTAATATAGTCCTGCATTGATTGTTTGTTAATGTTTTTATTGGGAGTTTGGTAATCTTTGTAAGATGTTTCATGGCCTGGGCTCTCATTCGTTTATTAGTTTTAGGTGTAGCTGATATATGAGTTTTCTCTGGCGTTCGCTTGTTATAGTCTGTTTGCGGAAACTTATTCTTAATTTGTTCCTGATTCACGTTAATATTTGGGGTTTGAAGTTGTTCCAACTTTAGCTTCTTTTGATCAGCACTGTCTGGTCACTCTCTGATGGGATCTGGAATAATACTATATTACAGTGTAGTATAGAGTGGGATAAGCTATCAACCTAATATACAGGATATATTAGCTTAAATGTAGTGAAACATAACACTTGCATAACAATGGAAATCCTAATTTTGGACGAAAAACAATTCAGAAATTTCACACCTACTTTTCCTATTACGGTTCAATATGGAATCTCCAGTGACCTTTGCCCACGTTATCGGAATTCAACAGTATATCTTATTGTTATTTTCATTTGTATTATGTTTTATCTCCGTTTGCTATTTTAAGTGCTATATCAAGTGCTAAATATTACCTGATTTGTTGCTTTGAAAAATTACTTCTATGTTCTGTAGCTGTATGCTGCTGGCTTCACCGTTCTTTACCGTTTGTCACCGTTTGTCACGAAACCATCACGAAAATGTTTGGATCTGATCGCTCTCTGATGGGATCTGGAATAATCTGGAATAATACTATAGTACAGTTTAGTATAGAGTGGGATAAGCTATCAACCTAATATACCGGATATATTAGCATAAATGTAGTGTAACATAACACTTGCATAACAATGGACATCCTAATTTTCGACGAATGCAGAATATTTCAGTTATTTTAGATGATATATAGCAAAATGTTTACCTGGTTTTCTAGTAGACTCCTGTAGACTCAGCCCGTTGTCAGTATCTTCACAATACACAACACAAATACTTACTAATACAACAGAAATACTTACTAACTTGATGTAGGAGTGAAATATGATATCAAATCTCAGTGATATTGTTATGGTCAGAGCAAATATTATAATACGTCCGTTCACCTTGAGTGTCCAGTCGATTAGAATATTCTTCATCTACCTGGGACCCATATACACAATCTCAAATAAACCAAATCGAAAAAGTATCAACGACGCGCTGCCAGACATGTCGATACCACAATACAAGCTCTATTACTGACATGCTCCGAACCCTAAACTGGCCCTCTCTAGAAATCCGACGTACTCGCTCCAGAATAATCATGCTCTACAAAAGTATCCACTGCGTAGTTGCCATCCACCCACCAAGTAATATCCTTAAAAAACAGACACAGTAGTACACAGACCTTTACACATATATAAACAGCAAAGGATTCTTACAAATACTCCTTCTACCATCGAACAGTCATCTAATGGAACCTTCTACCGCCTTCTATGCATGCAGCAGACACAGTGGACGCCTTTCAAGCCATAGTCCCTGTGTCTGTCCTCATTCCTATATTCCATGAATAGATACATATAAATGTACATAGTTTTAACCAAGCACTAAAGGAAACGGACATATAAAACAAAAAGAATATAAAAAAGAATAAATTGAAGAAAAAATGAGAAAATTTTTTTTGTCTTGTATCCCTAATGAGCACTCTAAAACATAGTTAGAACATATATGTTTATCACCGAACCTAACAAATATGTAAATACGGCGCCGGCACATAATCTTCGTTAAAGAAGGAGTGTTGTAACGACAAAGAAGAAGAACGGCTGGAACATAGTCATCATTAAAAGGAATAAACCACAGTCGTATTGATGACAAATAAGATTTACCTGATACCTCATGTCCGACAGTAATCCAGTGTAAACAGTAGACCACGTTGATCACATACCCCGAGTAGCTGTGTCCACTTAGTGAGATGGTGTACTAATCACGATAATATACCCAACCAATAACTGGAAACGGTTTGAATTTCTCGGCAAAAACAGCGACAATACATACAATATAACATTCGTCCCAGGATTGTTTCATTATTTGTTTATGTTTGATTTTTTATTTTAATCAGATTTCACATCGTATTAATAGATGAATGCTCATTCCATGGCCATCTGACCTGTTCCCATTGGTGAGAAATGGGAAAATACGAATTGAGGCTTTGTTGTGAAAAAACAACAGATTTTTCAGGGAGTTTGAAACAATATTTTTTTCCCAGAGAAAACGTATGATTTGCACCATGACAGTATAATTACATTTTCCTCTGTGCATTGATTTAGAAACTATGCAACTTTCAGTCTCTGCAAGTGACGTGCCACGGCATGGTCTGAAAGAGTAAATTTCACCACAGAATTTGATAATTTTAAAGAAGCTGCACCGAGATATTTCACATTCCTGCATGTAAGGAGCACTAATAGAGCAGCATATTTATTTCTATGTAAAAGCTTCTAGTGTGTCTTGTTCACAAATGTCGAACACATTTTGCTGTCTGTCCACTTATTTGGAATTTTGCATTAAATGCATACTGTCCGATGGCGTGAAATTGATAATTTGAAATTAACTGGTCACTGCCCACTTAACATTTCTTAAGGTTAACCACAAGACAGAAACAACCAAATAGTTTGACTATATAAGTTAACCGAATTCCATCCAATAAGGCCAGTCTCTCCTACTTACACTATTCGTATGTGTGCTATGGGACCTACTTGTACATGACATGCAGCCAGTATGTACTGGTTCTGCATGAATTAAACAATAGGTTCACTTACTCCTAAGAATGAAAATACAACCTCATCATATCCCCCACTCTGTTTACATCACGTGACCAACAGGTTCGGTGTTTCCTTATAAATGCTACAATCAAATATTCAATGAATATCAATATCAAATGTTCGTCAATTAATCAATCAAACTTTTATTACCATATTTAGTAGTGTGTCTGATCAGGAACATACAATATTAAAACATTAAAATAAGCCCTATTTTGCCATTGATGTTTGTTGTGCAATTGTACGCGAAACATATTGATACGCGTATTGATCATGATATAGCCGACTCTGTTAATCCAGGCATTCACGATGGAAAATAATTACATTGCATTAATTTATGTTTTGCTTTTATAAACATTTAAAATTAAAATTAATATTATGTAAATTGATCCATATTCGGCTCTATTGAGATAATGTTATTTTTATTATATTAAGATTATGTTTATAACAACCGAAAATAAATATGATATAGGTATACCATTGATTTGTTGTAATATGTATATTTACATGTAAAATAATAGAATAAAAACTTGTTTTTGAATTTGCTATTAAATGTTTTATTTAACCCAGCTGTGTAAAGGTGAACAAGTTGGTAACGGATTGGAATGTGTCAAACACAGCTAATTACTGATTGGTAAACTGACTAATACAAGAATGTCACACGTAATTAGGGTAATTTCTTGCAAACGTGATGAAACCATACATGTGTGAATCCATTATTATTCGTTTATTCACTCAGGTCACATAGTTATGACAACATGAGGTAAATACAATACAACATCATGAAATGACACAATGGCTACTCAAGATAAATTAATATTCAGATGTATAAATATAACGACTAGCTGACCATGTAACGGTGAACTTAATTCAAATATCTGAAAACATAAACATTGGTTTGGAAATATATGTTTTATGTGTAATTACGATTTAATATCTTTGGGAGGACAACATTATTAGATGGTTTTCTCAAGAACATGTTCGACCCCAATGGACCATCTTAAACAAACAAAAATGTACATGGTCTTAACCTACTACAGTATTATTATAGATATGTGTTATTCAGAATGATATGTTGCTGGCATTTAAGCCTTTAAGCCCCCCAAAAAAAGTTTTAAACAAAAAATTTATCAGTAAATCTTACATACAGGCCATTTCGTGTTTCCACCTCCAACCTCGGTCGGAAATAGAGTTATGGCAGATGGTGTATAATGAATGTAGATTCCGAATATGTTGTTACTCTCAGGATACGAAATCGAAAGCTGAGGGATGGGTAGATTTTGACTTTCCCGAATGGGTACGTTTTGACTTCTCGAATTGGTACGTTTTGACTTCTACCTATGGGTACGTTTTGACTTCTACTGATGGGTACGTTTTGACTTCAGGATAGGTACGTTTTGACCGAAAATGGTGGGTACATTTTGACTTGGGTACGTTTTGACCAGCAACCCTACAAATATGCTGAAAACTGGTGTTAAAAGCACCCCAAAATGTTTCTCAAGTGAAACTGGGTAGTAATGGATCAAGATTTGCAAGCAAACTGTGTCGGTCACCTCAAAACGCCCGCACTATTTTTGTGTATACCGGACCATTTGGTATAGTCTAACCTTAATAAGAGTAATGTCGTAGTTTACTCCATTTGCGTCTTAGTTACCCCACCCCAGGCTAAGGGGCAACATCGATATACCTGAGTAAAGTCGGTTGGTTCTCTAGCGTCGGTGTTAATTGGGCGTATGTGGTACTTCTTAGTTTCTTGTAGGTCTATACGCTCCAAACACTCGGGGTAGAATGCGCCGTTTCCTTAGGCGGAGACTCGCACGTGAAGTGCTGTGCGCATGCGCGAGGCGGCAACACTGCGAGGCTCCGGACTGGTCTTCGGCGAGGCTCCGGACTGTTTATGAGGAAGCTCCTGGGTTCTAGTTAAGGATAACTTGTCATAAAGAATATCACGGCTACAAGAGGCAGAATAGTGATTGCCCAAACACTACAGTAACAAAATACATTTTGGACGCCGAGGTTGCGTCCCTTGTAATTGTTTTACGCCATTTGCTTAGTATTTTACTTTTGTCACGGAATGATGCGATGGTTCTTCAGGATTGTTCGTGTATTATTGTCCAATCTAAGGTACGTGTTCTCTTTTGTGAAGCAATTTGGGAAATATCCCGCAATAACCCCAAATTGACCTATTCCGACTGACTTCGGGAAATTCTGTTATAAATGCAGTGTAGTCAAGAGTGGTAACTCTTTGATCATGATCACCTGGACGCTTAATTGATTCAGCCAACACAAAATGCTGGACTGATAGACATAACACTTTTATCAACGTATACGGGAGATATGTGGTCAAAACATTTAAACCAGTTTATGTAAATCAAATATTAATTTCCGCCTGTTTTCCGTTTATTTAACAACTATAATGTTTCCCTCCTGTCAATTCTACCGTGGACTCCGACTAACATTCGGTTTGTCGTTTGGCACTTCGACTAGACTCGCAACCAACCAGTCTTGACGTAGTTGTTTTCCTTGATGAACCGGCTCAGTGTTGGCACCGTATGAACACGCACACACACATAGGTCGCAACTCGTGTAGTTTGTACAGGGTAGGAATCTCTGTAAAGGGACAGGACAAACTGCACTAAAGTGCAGCAAGAACACAGGTGAACTTACCGAACAGTGATATGGTGTGCACTCCGTACATTCAGCATGAGGCATGAGAAATGACCTTCAAGAGACACCCAACTACCAATGCTATTGGCATTCGATACCTACACCTCGGCAAAGTAGTGCCGATGTGTATTCCTGCGCGCAGCAGACAACTCGTCAGTAGCGTTAACCCCTGAACATTACACAACGGTCGACGACAGAGATATACTAACCAATAGAAGTGTATAGAATGTACTTCTTATTTCGTGTTGCGATGGCATGTATAGAAGGTTGGGAGTATATATATATAGATATATATTCCGGGAATGACGTATAGAATATATATACAGAATGCAAATAACAAAGGTTGGGAGTATATATATATGGGCCGCGCTCTATGAAAACCGGCCTTAATGACAACATTTTCAATTTGCATTTGTTTACATTTTCTGATGCGGACACCTTTCAAAAACAATATTCTGAAAAGAAAATGCAATTATGTTTAATAGTTGTTGTTTTATCTCACTTTTTGTAGCACCATGTGAATCACGCACGAAAAAAAAAAGTAAGTCATCGAGAATATGAAGTTATTGAAACGGCGACGTTTGTACAATGCAACTCAACAGCCTACATTAGAAATGAGTGTTCATAGACTCATTGACGGTGCTTGCTGTAAACTGTATTTGCTGATAAGTTGCACTAAATGTATCTACAAGTGTATACTATCAAACATTCATCAGAATACAACTATGATATGTACATGTAGTGAACAAAACAAACGCACAACTATCGATTTTAAATCTATAATTGGCCGACATGTGGCTTCGTAATTTGCCACCATCGCCATAATAGAGAGTAGTATATAGGGAGTCAAAATGATACCACCTAACGGTGGTATCATTTTCCCACCCTATATACTACCCCGACCAACCCCGAAAAACTCCAAAATTGGTTAACGAGGAAATTGTCACCCGACAGCAAAATCGTGACAATTGGTGTCATAAATACATAATTTGAAAAGAGGTCCAATTGAACATATAAATCTCATAGGTATATACAGAAAATATGATAACGCCAGAAATATAAAGTGACAATGCGCCGGCCGCCGAATTAATTATAAGAAGAAAAAAAAAAGAGAAGTGTTTGTTCAATTGGGGATTTTGCAGAATTCTATACGTCCGCGCGTGATAGTTTATATTCGCATTTTCCTCCTCCACCATAGCTAATTTATTTCTACGATATTGAAAAATTATTAATAATTTGTAGAAATTAAAAAAAATAGCAAAAGCCTCCACTCGTGCACACACCCCCATCGACTGAGCAGATTTCTTAGCCGGCACCCAGCCACTGGGGTGTTGGGACCTTTCTTAAGCCCACGCATCTGTTGGACCACAGTCTCATTTTACGGGTCGCCTTTAACCCCATTGCCAATTCCTCAATTCAGAGAAACTGATGAAGTAAGGCGAGCCTATTTTGTGATTTGGTGATGTAATTGTATAGCTCTTAGGTAAAAATATTTTAGGCCGGCACCTTTGAGCTATTCAATTCCATCACCAATTCACACACACATTTAGAGACTGCTACCATTAAACAGACGAGACGGACGTCATACCGGATCAACAACATGGCACACACGAGATAAGACCAATTGTTGTAAGGCTTACAAACGCATATATACTCATCACTTTCCTATACAACATAAAAGTGGTGTGCAAATTATAATTATTTATAAACACTTAGCGAGGTTCACGAATTTCCGGGATGGTTCGTTATTTTATTAATTTGATAATTAGTTTTGTAAAAATTATTATTAATTAATTTTAAGAAAATTATAAAGTTAATTAATATAAAATCCGTGGAAAATCTGTACTGGTTTCAACTACCCTATTTCAACTACCAGACTATAGCAGCTCCACATACGATTGTGATGGGCCCCAACAGGCAAACCTTTTTTTTTCGTCGAATCCACCACACGGTAGTAGAAACTCAGACTATTTTTTTAATTTTTTCTAGGAAATACAACCAATTGAACATATAATTTCAACTACATATAGTTCAACTACTTCTCAAAAATGCAAGAAACAACAAAGTTCGCAACCGCAAAAGACATGGGAATACGCTCCGTAGGAGAGCGGACGGACAAACACGTACTACTACAAAATATATACGACAANTCAACTTGGCAAGCGGACATAGGCAAAAAGTATGCTACACTCCAAACGATAGAAGTTCCGGAGGGAACAGAAAATCTCGCACAAGGGGAGGGAATTCGTACACATTTGGAACCAGTTTCCGAATTATTTGTAGACGACATGTATGTATGGACACAATTAGCTGCAAACCAAGTCTCCACAACAAAAGCAGGATCTAGATCTGTATCCGTGGCAGGACCAATCGCAAAAACAATTATTTCCAACATTCGAGCCCACGTACACGTAGTCGGGCTACCAGGTAGTATGCAAGTACGTATAGTATCTACATCTAGGTATTCCGGAAACACAACCACACTATGCAGGAGAACATGTGCAACAATTTTGAAAGGGGATAGAACCGTTCTAGACGTATTCGAGAGACAACATCCAACAAACCAAGAACCAGAAGCTATAGTAGTAGCAAAACTAGACGTTGCCAATATAGAAATAGGAGATTTTTCGAAAAACTTCCCCACTTCCTAGAAAGCCTCCGATTAGATGGCATAGGATTGTATGCAATAGATTGTACGAGAGACTACGCAGGTACATTAGATAGAAACATTTTGGAAACCCACCTACAAAACAACTGGAAAAAAGATTGCAGTATTCTAGACAATGTAGACAGTGTAGGAGCCAACTGTATATCCCTTCTAGTCCCAGAACCACCTACCGGATCTCTTTGGAGAGGAAAATTCTACAACAAGTTTGTATGCCAGATGGAATGCGCAGGCGTCCTCGACAGTATGGGAAACAACGTAGCAAACTACTGCGTTTTGTCCAGATTCTAGACTAGGAAAAACATTCGCGCATCCGCTAGTACAACAAAAGGGAATATGCAGGGTAGAGGTGTCTCTATATGGAGTACAGGCAGAAGATATTTCTCTAGATCTTGCAAACCAAGCGGTACAACACATACAGATATTGGGGGATCCAGAAGGCGAGAAGCTTTTTTGGAAACAACCACTCGAGAAGCAGTGGAAAGCGCTAGTTTCTGCTATACATTGCAACCTAGTTCTACTATCGAAACAGACAAAACCACTATAAGCCATATTATTGGGTGGAATTTCTGGAAACACGAAGGCTATGTGGAGTATACAAAACATACCAAGACCAAGATATCCAAACATTGGAAAATACATATCTACCTCTATGGGCGTCTTCTTTTGGATTTGTAGGCCTCCCTATACACGCGGTAGTATTGGACCAGGACGAAGATGGAGTAGGCACAACCCTGCAAACATATAGAAAAACAGAAGGGGGAACATATCTAGCGAGAAGCAAAGCACCGTTTGCGAGACATACAAAGGAAACTCCAGAACCTTGCGAGGGTATTCGCCCACTAGTAGACACAGAGTTCGTACGTTGGCAATGGAATAGAAAGTTTTGGCATGGCGATAGAACCGTATGCCATTCCAATAGAGAAGGTGGAGACTACCAGGGAAACCTGCCTGCTATCCACGAGAGACAGAGTTGCTCTACTGGCGGAAGAGAAAATTGTTGCTGGGGGAGAACAATTGGTGTGTAATCTGTTTCTCTAGGGAAGGGGGGGGGAGGGGAAAGAGAAACGGGGAAGCGGCAATGGAAAGAAAGCGTTTGGAGTTGGAGGAAATAGTTTTGCAAACAGACAGAGGCGAGAAGGAGAATGGTTTGGAGGATATTAGTTGCTAAGAAAACCGCATTTGGAAAACCATGATAGATATACAATACGAGAGTCCCTCTTACTAGATGCAGCACACGAGTTTCGCACGCACAATCTACAAAACTTCTAGACCTGTGGGTAGCAAGGCCAAGCCCTTTGTACCGGCCAAGATAGAGGTGTTGGGGTTCCAAATTCTACCAGAAACGGCAAACAGGGTATTTTGCTGGCACAATTCTAGCAATTTGAGCAACAACAGACTGACGGAGAAGAGCATCCAGGTGTGGAAATAGGGCAGAACAGCGATGCTATGTTGGGCTCCAAAAACACTTGCAGACGCGATATCCACTCCAAAAATACTAGCAAAATAAATACAGAAATATGGAAAAAATACACCTCGAACAGCTTCATTCTACTTGTGTGGAGAACGTCCACTTTCCACTAGAGTTTCGACTAGAAGGATTCGACAAACCATTTGGACAACACGGATACCGTAGAGCAATACTAGGAGAGATTGTAGCTCCGAAAGGATTTGCCAAGCGGTTGGATATACTAGAAGAGGAGGAAACAGCTAGAAAACAAACGTGTACACAAGCAGACAATTCGGTAGACATTCCTCCACCATACATTCCAGCTGTTCCTACGGCCCCTCCATACGGAACATAAAAATTAATAATTTAGGGCCCCGCTACGACACCCACTGACCACCATACATTTCTATAACCGCGTAACGATATACTTTGTGGTTTTTATTTGTTTTCTTATATTGATTAACTTTATAATTTTCTTAAAATTAATTAATAATAATTTTTACAAAACTGATTATCAAATTAATAAAATAACGAACCATCCCGGAAATTCGTGAACCTCGCTAAGTGTACTTCATCAGTTTCTCTGAATTGAGGAATTGGCAATGGGTTAAAGGCGACCCGTAAAATGAGACTGTGAGCCAACAGATGCGTGGGCTTAAGAAAGGTCCCAACACCCCAGTGGCTGGGTGCCGGCTAAGAAATCTGCCCAGTCGCTGGGGGTGTGTGCACGAGTGGAGGCTTTTGCTGTCTTTTTTAATTTTTACAAATTATTAATAATTTTTCAATATCGTAGAAATAAATTAGCTATAGTGGAGGAGGAAAATGCGAATATAAACTATCACGCGCGGACGTATAGAATTCTGCAAAATCCCCAATTGAACAAACATTTCTCTTTTCTTTTTTCTTCTGATAATTAATTCGGCGGCCGGCGCATTGTCACTTTATATTTCTGGCGTTATCATATTTTCTGTATATACCTATGAGATTTATATGTTCAATTGGACCTCTTTTCAAATTATGTATTTATGACACCAATTGTCACGATTTTGCTGTCGGGTGACAATTTCCTCGTTAACCAATTTTGGAGTTTTTCGGGGGTGGTCGGGGTAGTATATTGGGTGGGAAAATGATACCACCCTTAGGTGGTATCATTTTGACTCCCTATATACTACTTAGAGTGATATACGTGTGTCGTCAGAAAGATACAATGTAATTGTTTAAGAATTGGCGTCATTTACAGTTAATTGTGACGTCATATATTGATTTAGGCAATACGTCACCAAAGACCAAAAGCTAAACGGCATTCCTGGTGTTGGCAATTGTAAATTATATGCACATCGTATCGGTGATTGAAACAAATGCATTTTTTTCTGTAGAAATGAATGACCAGAATTTGGATAGGCCTATGGCTGCACATATCAATGACTTCAGCGCCCGATGGGGTCTAGAAGGTAGTCGGACACCCACGGGCATTTTTAAACCAACTAAAAATCTACTGTTCATTCCCCGACTCTCGGAATTAAATTTACATCTCAGAAAGCGGGACTGTGTAGCCAATATGACTGGCGGACGGGCTAATGTACATGTAACCCGTACTAGCAGGTAGCAGGTCTATGGGAAAATGCTGCGCTGACCCACTCTCTCTCGACTGGCACCACCGCCACTGCCGGGAAAATGTGGAGATATAACATACATGGTTGTATAATTGTTACATGTCCCGATAAAAATACCGGCAGTATATTGTCGTCGTCGTCGTCGGGAATAATGAATTCGAATATGAAATGTGTAATTTAGTTTTGTTGTGTTTCAGAAAAAGTACATTCAGCGCATTTGTAAGCAAAGAAACAGCCATGCTAAAAACAAGGGCGGATTCACGTAAGAGAAACCCCGGCCTTCCCCCACCACCCCTATAATTTGGCGAGTAAAGATATTTTTGCTCTAAAATGCGCCATAACGCAGCAAAATGGGGTGTAAATATCAAACATATTCCGGAGGGCATACCGCCGGACCCACCTAGCAGTCTCCCCAGCTCCGCTTGGTCGACGAACAAACGGTGCTAGTTCGAAAGTATAGTAAACTATTTCAATTAAGAAGTCCCGCCCTCCCACCCTAACCTGAAATCCTGGATCCGCCCGTGAAAAGCACCGTGGCGTACGTACATGTATTTTGCATAACTGCACACTATAACACAGTCAGTGATTTACACACTAAATTTGTGGGTGGCAGGTGGGAGCACGCGATGGGTAATTTAACGATCGGGGTTCATCCTTACCGGAATCCCGACTGGAGACCTGCTTTGGCCCTCACATACGTCTTTGGCATTTTGTATGTGACAGTTGAATCTGGTTATACCCCTAATGTGAGTATTACGATATTCGTAATCCTAGTTTAGGGGAAGGGGCCAAGTGACTTGGTGTGGCATGGACCTGGCACCAGGTCAGGATATTCTAATTTCAGGGCTGAATATATTTGTTCTCGATGTAAATATTCCGTTCTGATTTTGGGATTTTCCCCCCAATGCAGCAGGTTAAAATGGGATCGAACCCGTTTGCCCGGCCTTACATGACCTTAGCTGTTGATAGACCGTTAAACACCAATAAACAAACACACTAGATTTGTCCCGATCACAACATTGATTTTGTTGAAATGACGCTCCACACCCTGCGACTATTGTTCGAAGCGGCTCATTTGAATTTAGACGCGTTTAAGGTGTGCATGTGCTTTTGTTTTATATTATTTACACGCCTCCGACTAGAAAGGCCCTTTGATAACAAACAAAGCACGCAGACGTGCATTATTTAGTACAATATAGTACAATTAAAGAAAATTAACAACAATCTGTCGGACTTCTTAAATGTGTAAATGTTGGAGACCTGTGCATGTGTCTGATCAGTGTCTGTAATGATTGCAAATATACTAGTAAAATTACTATACATTCATATAACCATATTTACAAGTGGTCATTTGAAAGAATATTTACATTGTTATCAAACGACAATCATATGGCTGATTCAACGCCATATTTTTGAAAGTTGCTAAAAATTACGTGACACCGAACACGTAAGTGGTAGAAGATACATGTAGAAATCAGTAGGTTACGTCCTTGTTGGCTACAATTTTGTATTACAATAATCTGATATAACCATGATTGATTATTGTGTGGCAGTAAATATGCATGTGACACAATACCAACACACTAAATACTAAAACATGTTTGGTCCAGTGTCACCATGATGCGATATGCCTGGAACGGCGTATATTTTGGCACTACCATAATTATACATTTGTGATACGCTTATGTTTCTGAAAATTTCCAAATAGTATTTTTATGTTGACTTTTGAAACATTCGACAGGCGAAACAGTAAATTAAACGAATTAAGCCCTGTGCCCAGTTCTATTTGTTACATAATACTGATTCTGTGATGGTGTTATCTAAAATTACCGGTTGTAGTTTCAAATTTCGTCCATATATGAAATTTCTTTCGACAAATTCACTACGTGTTTCCTTGAAGGAAACCGAAAAAAACAGACAACTGTCTGAACCACTATGGAAACAACTGTACATTTCTGCTACGCGTATCCAGCATTATAATGTTTGTGAGCCACAAATAGTAAAACGTACAGTACAGTTATATATAGGACAACGTCAACTTATTGCAAATATGACGCAACTATTTCAAGTGTCAAAATCCGACGTGACGTTGGTTTCAAGCACAGGTGATGGGAACAACTAATCTGATAGTCTGTTGTTACTTGTATAAGATACAAGGTGCGCAACATGTAAATCAACAGGCTATTCAAATCCCTTGAAATTATAGAAATCGTCACCTGACTGTACAATTTACGTTGATTATTGTTAAAAAATACATTAATCAGCGTCACAGAGCCGTTTACCGTGTTAAAAAATGCCCTGTGCTTGCGATACAGGTAAGTTTTGTCAACCCATCTGACCTAAAAAAAAGTCGTCGTTATCGACGGTCCCTGATTTGCACTGATTTACAAAAATAGAATATGTTTACTGCTGGCATGGAGACCAATCCGCAGTGAATTGTAAGTCGTGTTCTGGTTGGCTGCTGTTGATGAGCGACCGGATCGCAGCGTATGGTACACTTGTTTTACTGACATCCACGATTTTAGATGGAATGTCCTCAAATCAAGTAAGCAAGTGTTGTGTTGTTCGTAGCGGATTGCGTATTAGAGTCCGTTCTAGAAATAAATTGTAACAAAGGTGCAATATAAAAATGTATTTGGCTGAAACCAAGTAAAAAATAAAGACAATTTTTTTATTTCATTTTTAAAATTAATATGTATCGGTAACACTCGCGCCCGACCCACGAGTAAACCGGCAGTTTTAAATTGTAAATCAAGCGAGCCGTATATGTTGCTAGATCGCGGGAACATCGCAAGTTAAAATGTAATTAATTTACGATAATTGGAAGCGTTTGCTGCCGCGACTGGTCATAACATTTATGTCGGCGGTCAGCGGAAAACCATTTTCTGTTACACACATCTTTCATGAGCGAAAAGAAGGGAAGAAGGCCGCACTGACCTGCACTAACAGGCATCGCCTGCTGTGACTGAGGCTGTGTTGACTGTTGTGTTTACGATTCGGTAAGCATGGAAAGATTATTATATCATTGGTGCAGTATAATATAGAATATAACTAATACCGCCCATCTCCCAGCCCCCTTTATTTAATTTACTGATGACACACACATCCCCCCCCCCCCCCCCCCCACACACACACAGTGTGACTCGCACACAAAGAAAACATTTGTTCTTCTTTCGCAGTCTGGCACAGCTATCTATCTCTATATTGTGATGTAACCTTCATTGTGGATTAGTAGCGGGTACATCACAATCACATCTTGTTCTGAGTTCATAACTCTATTAATAGCTTAGAAAATCACAGCTCACGGATACAGAAAATATAAAAGAATATAAAAGTTACATCACATCCACCCCACTTTATTTTTCTGAATAACCCACCGTGATTTGGCCACATTTTGTTCTGGCAGATCTCATCCACATTCCTTACAATTGTCATTGCCAATCATCTCTCCCTCTCAGAATGTTTATGACCCTCACCAGTGACACCACAATCATTCCCATAAATATTGCAATCATGAATGACATACCGTTAATTTAACCAGGTGAGTTGATTATCGTGAAATAATGCACCAATGATTTTATCCTTACGCAAAACAAACGAGTGAGCGTATCAAACCCAGTTTGTTTAACAGTAGAACGCAATCACAAGGGCATTATTTCTAGATAATAATCTCGTCTAGTTAAATAAACATTTTTATATGCATGTCACACATGATACTTTATAAAACAAAGCGAATCATGCATAACATATGGCTAATAGTTGTGCAAATCAACTTTTTGAAATTTCCTGCCTCATTGGCATAGCAACCATATACATTATACAAACACGCGTCACTGTTAGTAAAGGTTACCAAATGATTATGTCTGTATTATGTATAGACGGCACTCGTCATTTTCAAACTGGTGGAATAGTTACACTATTATACACTTATTTAATTCCTATAAAGAAAATGGAGTGCCTAACATATATGTAACATATGGCACAGGCATTTGGCGTATTTCAGCTTTCATCGGTATAACTACATACAAAAACGCTCATAACTTTGGTCGGACACGACCTCGTATCATAACAAATTTCACGATTTTATTAACGATAATGTAAATATTTTGCCGGAAAATACACATTTTTCATCTGAGAAGTATTGTTATCAAATTGCTGAAATATGCATAGTGTCTAATGTCAATATTGTAGTGGAAAGTTCATATGTTCATTTAAGAATTATCATTATCCTGCAGAAATACATAGAATGCATAGGCAATTCAACAATTTTAAACATTTTATTTTGTTATGATACGAGGCCGTGTCCGACCAAAGTTATAAGCCTTGTTATTCATATGTAGTTATACCGATGAAAGCCGAACATAGGAGACCCCAACTTTAAATTGTCGTAAGTAATAAAACGATGGGCTGTTGAGTTTACTGTAAATCATTTGGTCTGTTTAAAGTTTGTGAAACCGTTTAAAGCTTGTGAGGATTGCTTTGGACTCGACACTTTAAGCCGGCAAAATGTTTTACATACCACTGTAAATGCAACAGCTCATGATTTTTTCGCCCCTGATTTAGCAGAAGGCGCTACTATAGTCGTCGCAATGTCAAAACGTTTTTACAAGTTCTTTATCATGATATATTTAGTTCTTTGCGTATTGCTTCAATAATTGGACGCTGATACATCTAAGCATTTTGAACACACTCATGTTGCAGAAACACGTTGTACCAGTTCTTCATCATCATATATAACTTTAATATTACTTGATACATGTGAGCATTTGAACACACTTATGCCCCCATTAACGTGATCCATGGCCTTTTGATCTTCACATGGTATGCACAAAATGTTCTTATAGGATTAAATAAGTGTATAATTGTGTCGCTATTCTAACCAGTTCTAAAAATTACGAGTAACCTCTATTACAGATATACGGTAATCATTTAGTAATTATTTATTTTACTGTTAGTATTAGGCTATTTTCATATGCAAATGAGGCATGATATTTTTATGCCCCCGCTACCGAAAGGTACGGGGGCATATAGTGTTACCGGCGTCTGTCCGTCCCGTCCGTCCCGATATTACCATATTCTTTAGTAACTTCTACATGGCTTCACATATTATGTCTAATTTATACACGTGATACATATGAACATGCCTTACACACTCCACCCCCCAGTACTTCGACCTTGACCTTTGGCCTTGACCTTTTCCACTTTAAATGTTTGCTTGGCACTTTGGGACAAATCTACGTGCACGTTTTCTCAATCCACACTAACTTCTCAATACTTTTGCCAATCGCTTAAATATTTATACACATGATACATATGAACATGCCCTACACACTCCACCACCCAGTACTTTGACCTTCACCTTTGACCTTCACCTTTTTCTACCGTACTTTAAATGTTTATTTAGGACTTTGGGACAAATCTTCGTGCACGTTTCTCAATCCTACAATAATTTCTCAATACTTTTGCCAATCGCTTAAATATTTATACACATGATACATATGAACATGCCTTACACACTCCACCACCCATTACTTCGACCTTCACCTTTGACCTTCACCTTTTCGGAAGCTTTTCCACTTTAATTGTTTACTTGTCACTTTGGGACAAATCTACATGCGCGTTTCTCAATCCTACACTAACTTTCACACACGCATTGCTCCAATGGTCCTCTACCGCCCTGTGACAAATCCACATTCGTCCTGCCCCCGCTAAGCACAGGGTCAAGGTCACAGACTTGGTGCGTTTGAAACCTTAACATTCAGTTAAATGGCTTATAATTTGTGTTTCCTTGCTCAGATCTGCTTCACATTTCACACACGCATTTGGAACATACTCATGCTGCCATTAACATGACCTTGGCAAATACTCAGAAATCTACTGTTATAATAATACACTTTTAATTATTATATTTTCAGGTCAGAAAGTGACACATGTAAAGTAAATGATGAACAAGACAGCGATGTGCCAACTGATGAGAAGTACATGTAGATGAGGCAGTAAGAGAAATAGTGGTTGAATATCATGAGTTGGACACTTTAGAAAGTGATGCTAAGCAGCATACATCTATCAATGTTTCACTTCTCTCTTCAGTGATATTAAACTTGAATACATATACCAGATTCAACATGGCAATATAAATGATAATGTTCAATGGTGCATGGATAATATTGTGGTGAAAGTTTGTGTACTAACTGACTTGTTTCATGTCATATTGAAAAATACACCAGTGCTTGTCTTCCTCAAGCAATTCACCCGAGATAATGGATTCTATGAATATCAAAAAGAAGATGGAACACAGGAAAGAGGTTCATGTTTCAGCACCAAAAATGCCCACACAGTCCCACCAGAAGTAACTAGACATCAGCTTGTGTGCTAAATGTAACCATGTTAATAATGTTGATCTGGACCGGATTTGTTGTGACGAA
Organism: Conchocele bisecta; assembly: GCA_029237695.1. Taxonomy (NCBI): domain Eukaryota; kingdom Metazoa; phylum Mollusca; class Bivalvia; order Lucinida; family Thyasiridae; genus Conchocele; species Conchocele bisecta. The sequence goes on from CM055279.1 coordinate 40,111,146, forward strand.
TGCAACTTGACCAAGTGGTTACATCGAAAATTTGCACCACCCAGATGACGGGTACTACTATCTGTTTGACAAAACCAAACGATTTATTTCACCTACCCTATATATTGAAAAAATAATATTATTTCACGATTATTAATATTTGGCAAAATTAATAAATGAGCATTCTTTTACATGATGTTTTTTTCCGATATTCAACATTTTAGCCAATGTTAAATTACGGGAGGGTATTAAGCATTTTTTTTTGTATGGTAAAGTCAATGGTTGACTCTTGCTGAAAAGAAATATAAGCAAAAAAAACTACTTTATTTCAGTGTTAATGTAGCGCTCAGAAATGAACAGGTTTACACAAAACAGACAGTAGTTGTTTAACCCATCCTTTTATTCACAGCTTGTACTGAGATCAACCACCAGCAAATCATTACTGTTCAATATTTACAAATTCTAGTATGCAACACATATCGTTTATTTAACCAGGTAAACTGATTATCGTGAAATAATGCGTGAGTGAGTGTGTCCTTACGCTAAATAAACGAGTGAGCTTAGCAAACCAAGTTTATTTAGCAGTAGGACCCAATCACGAGGGCATTATTTCAAGATAATCAGCTCACCATGATTTGATTGGTCGAAGGAAACACGAAATGAAAACATGTCTTGGCATTTCATTACTAATGAAATACCAAGATGTGTTTTCATGGAAAGTAAGAAAAATATGCTATATTATGGTCTTTATTGTTTTCTGTAGCATGATAAAGGTACCACAAATTTGTTATTGCTTTTTGATACTTGCTACTTCTGATTACAATTGGGTTTTTGGCAATTTTAATTGGGTGTTTACGCAAATACGCAGCTTATCTGCAGCTCTGCTGAATTGTTTTTGATTTCAAAAGTTGCACATCTCATGTATGTTTACGAGAATAAATATGGTATGTACCGTACATGCACTTCATGCTATATTAATTATGTAATTACAACGAAGCTCTAGCTTCATACCCATCTGCTCAGATGGTCCTCTGCAGAGGACTGTGTTACATATTGTCAATTTAGGAGGCCAGTGTGCAATGTGATGGATGGCAGTTGATATAATTGGTTGAAATTTATCACCAGGTCATAGCAATGTTATTGTAACAAGCATAATCCTTTCAAAATAACATACCTCTATAGTGGAATTTGCAAATGGTGTAAATGCAGATGAGCCGGCTTGCGACCAGTCAACTCATCAGGATATATATGCACTTTTTTACAAGTAATTTTCATATGTTTTGGAGAAGGAAAAAACAACCCCTTTTTGTCCCGCCTGCTTTAGCAGAGGCGCGACTATAGTCGGCGCTTTTTCCGCGTTGTCGTCCGTTTTTTTTGTAAGGCAAATGCGTTAAAAGTTGTTTTTTTTCTTCACAATATCTCTTTAACCCCTTTCCAGACAGTGATAATATTTCACATCAATGTTTGTCTACGGATGATGCTTCATTATGCACACCCCCACATCCAAATTCTGAAGGTCAAGGTAATTTATTTACTTGTAATGTTCACGGTCAAATGCCTCGGCAGGCGCGACACCGCTTCCGTGGCGGAATTCTTGTCATAATGGACTAGTCTGAAAATTATTTAGTGACAATTAGATCGGTAAATTAACATATCAAAATCTGTTCCAGTTATTTAGTGTTGAAAGGGTCCATGTGCCTTATCTGGATCGGCAATGTTTGTTAGAGTCACAGGGGATAGGAAAATTAACATCTAGTGGTGTCTTCTAAATAAAAGCCAAGCTGAATCTCGGATACATTTGTATGTTACATTGTACAGCAGGTGATGAAAGGGGAGTAATAAAAATTGATTTCTATCATATTTCTGAACGCATTGTATCGGCAATTTGTTGTCTGGAGTGGGCGGCTTGTCAAGAGCATGCATAGGGTAAATTTAACGATGGTATTCATCCTTGCCAGAATCTCCCTAATTGGCCCTCCGTACAGTTCATTTTAGGCTTTATTGTTGCTTCAGAGATGTCACCTATTATAAAGGTAGAAAGATTATTACTAATCCTATTACTTTTAGGGAGTGTGGCTAAGTGATTCTAGTATGGTGATGATCTGGCACCAAGCCAGGTTATGGTACTAATTTTTCTGTAAATATTCAGTTCGGATTTTGAGATTCTCCTCCCCCAACCCCCTTTCCATACAGGTCAAATATGTACTATAGTTAGTGTAAGAAACTAGGCTACAGAAAACATTCAGTTAATTGATCAGTACAGCTTCAGTATGTTTCTATGATTATATTATACAATAAATAGGATCTTAAATAACTGATTACTTAACATATTTAATTTTAAACTCATTATGATTTACTGATTGCATAAGAAACTCGGCTTAGCGTAGTTTCTTATAAAGTTAGTAGTCTATTAATAAATACCATAAAAATCACAAACATGAGATCCGCTGCATAAAATACCCCAAAACAGTATATTTATCAAATCGATACACAAATCAAATTATTATGGCACGGTGACTGCTGTGACAAAAGAAAACGTTCCCAGATCAATACCCACCCACAGAACTATTCAAGTAACCATGTGTTGACACAACCTCGAAAGTTAGCCGATAAACTTACGTAGTACACTGTAGTCGGTGTAATTCTCTGTTTTGTTTAGCACAAAGGAATGTAGATTTCAAATTGTGAAAATAATTTAAAGTAAAAAATGCAAAAATATACAGTAGGTAGCAATATGAAAATAGCGCATTTTAGCTTGCACTTGCAGTCCATGAGACCCCGGTTTTGTTTACTCTTAAATCTACAACAACAACCACAATGACCATATATGGTAAACTGTAACTTGGTGTATTATTAAATACTATTTAGTATTAAAATGATTAATAAAATATATAAACTAAACTTAAATATCAGTATACACTGTAACTGAAAAAAATAAATTTAAATCATACATTTGTAATATTTGCCTTTTGCGATTTTTAGCCAATCAGGCCGCAGCATCTCTCTCCAACAAACATGGCCGTTGTAAAATAGGTCGATTGAATTTTCTGATGAAGAATGATAAAAATCCGATTTTGTCCACAAGTAAGAAGCATAGCGAGCATACCAGGATGTGTACTTCACTGTGGACGTATACACAATCGGTTTAAATGTAACATTATAAATGTCGACGTGTTTGAATCGTCTAAAAATACTCGATAATCGGAAATTTGAGCAACAATTCAGGGACCCTCGATTATCGATAACGACGACTTTTTCCGGGGAGGACTAGGTTACAAATCTAGTGCTGTACCACGGGCGCAAGGTACTCTTACACCCAGTAAACGGCACCGAGACCCGGACTGGTGTATTTTCACAAATATTAAACATCAAACGGAATAGTAAGGTACCGATTGCTATCATATTAACAGATTTTTAAAAGGCACGTCTTTCATTTCGTAAAGTTCGTTGCTAACCTTTAATATCTATATGTATATACACCGTCATGTGATTTTTTTTCCCGTCACCTGTGGTTTCAAGTGTAACTTTGCGACGTCATTTTCAGGCTTTCATGACGTTGTCATTAAGGCCGGTTTTCACAGAGCGTGGCCCATATATATATTCCCGGAATAGCCCCAAAGCAAATATTTGTACATGTAGATATACTTATCTTTAATACGTACCCCCAAAACATACCAAGCCCTATTTGCTATGGAGCATATCCCCAAAGAAACCCCCTTGAGACACTAGGGGGTCAATTTCCCCCCACGTGGGGTTTGTATTTTAAGTTTCTAAGATAATTGACTGTATATAATATATACTCCCATAATAGCCCCAATTTGACTCCAATTTAACGTTGAAATTAACTTCTCCCATAGTAGTCGGTGTCAAAATATGAATCTACTGAAATTTTTGCTATAGTCTTTGGAAATGTCTTTTTATGACAAGAGTATGTGACATACTACAAAAAACAAATTGGTATCATTTTTTTCGGTCACACGTGTGGCGGCCATCTTGAATTTCAAAATGGCCGCCATTCAAGACCCATATCCTCTTTTTGTCAAATGAATAAACATATTTTCGACAACAATTTAGTCAAATTATTTATGGGATATACTTAAAAAATGTAATAGTAACATTTCTGTTCAATAATATGTTTGCCATTTTAAGATTAAAATGGCCACCATAACACTACATTTTGAGCTATTTTCAATTGAGCACGAGCAATTTTGTTGGTGGAATGAATAATTATCTACACAATCATGCAGTAAATGAAATCCTTCATTGTAACCTGTATCACTATGTCACATACTGAAATTATTTGTATTTCAATATGGCCACCGTTTAATCAAAAGTTTTATCAGCAAGAGAATAACAATCGTTTGGACTACAAATGTGGTTGGTTATGTATGATATTGATTGAACAAATATATTAGCCACATTTTTATGCAATAACATTGATGTCGGACATTTTAAAATTCAAAATGGCCACCATATTTAGTATACTTTGACGTGTTCCAACTGGGTACCGGCATTCTATTTTTAAAAGCAATATCAATATTTATGAGCACAGGCAAAAAATGATGGAATATATGTGTTTGACTATGCAATATTGATATTGACATTGATATGATATTTACCAATGACAGCCAGGACTCTCCACATAACACATCATATGGCACATTCCTATAGCCTACATACCTTGTACACGGATATTTATGTTGTGACTATCACCCTGTTGGTCAACACTAATGCACATGTATGTCTATGTATGACGTCTAAATGTATTGCATTTCATTGTAAATGACAGTCTTATAACAGGCAATATCTGATTGCTGGCCTATATTGTTAATACTATACGTCTGCTTTGATGTCGTTTGCACATGTATAGTTTACTTCCATGTAAAACACTGGTGTACGTCCCCCACAAAGTCATATTTATATAAAATATCAAATGCATAGGCCATTGTATACAAACATATAACCTCTTTTCTGATATTCAGATTTAATGTCAGGCTGGAATACATTTACACATAAAATCAGTTTTACCAAATCCAGAATAATGATTACTTTTGTTCTGTATAATTCCTATTACTTGTGTTTAACGGCCTGTTAACAGCTATGGTCATTTCAGGTCGGTTTAACTAGATTGAATCCCATATATCACGTACGGCTAGGGTGTGGGTATTTATGTATGTATGCGGGTTGTTGGTTGGGAGCATGCAAAGGGTAATTTAACGATGGGGTTCATCCTTACCGGAATCCCAAAATCCCTGATATGTTTTGTCTTTCTGATATCTGAGAGTTAAACTTGCCTATACCCATTATAAGAGTAGTACAAATAGTTATTATCCTATTACGTGTAGGGGATGGGACTAAGTGACTGTGTTGTGGTGAGGAGCATGCACAGGATCAGGTTATTCTAAGTTCAAGGCTGACTATTTATTGTTAGGTAATGGATTTCGCCCATCACACACCCCACCTCCATATCCGTACATAATCATACGTACATGCACATTTACTACGTATATCCCAAACATTACATCCATATGTGGCGTATGTACACAATGGTATGACCCACTTTAGTCGACTGTTAAACAGAGCTGTCACAATTGTGGCGCCTGCTCTGTCGATGACATCAACAGCTTTGAACGTACATTGAGATATTGCATTCGTGTAACTTCTGATATGTTAACCATGGATTTGGCTAAGCACCCCGTGTCATCAACCTACTATGGTATGGACGAGACACTACTCTTCTCGATGACAACCTTATTTTACAGCGGTTGCTCATTCGTTTTCTTAGTCAAGCTTGTCATGTGTTCCAGAAGGTGACGATGTATACATATTCTTCGTGGAGAACTTGCAAATTCATCCTGGCGCTGCGTATATAACACACATGACCACTTAGCCAAATCCATGCTTGCACACCTTTTATTACAGTGACAGGGGAGTATTCATGATCAGAACAGCTGGCACTGTTGGTGACCTTGCCATATGCCCACTCTGACAAGTGGTATTTGACATGCATGTACGAACGTATACATATATAGGCAAGCACACTTGTGTATACAATGGATATGTTTTGTTTTTTAAATAGACATGCTGATACGTATGCCATCTGTCAATTAGAAATATCCCAATGCCTGCCTGGACTGCATGTGTTTACATCTCTGCGAAACGAAAATGAAGGACATATTGATTGGTCCTCCGATCATGTTTTCATGACAACATGACCCCAATTTGCAAGCCATATAGTTTTAGAAGTCACGTATGAGTAACGATTATTGTATTATTTAATTATTAAATGGCCATTGTTATTGTGTTCTCAGGTTCGAATATCCAACTTTAAACATCTCAGGGCGGTGTCAACGACGGAACTGCTTCTGTGTGTAGATTAACATTCAATACCTTCACATAGGTTAAGTTATCTCTTTAGTTGCCATAAGCATCCGCTACCACATAACAACTGCCAATGTAGTTATTTAATTCCCCAGTTTGAGCAAATAAATATAGACATATGCCCATCTTCCAAATTCTAAAGAAGTAAAAGACGCATAACACACAGTATGTTGAATTCATAAATGACCAACAAATCTATTCCAATGTGGAGTTTTCACATTTGTGTCAATGACCAATAATCTGGATTAAAAAGAATCAAAACGTATATAGTTACTGCATCACGCTATTAAAGGTGCATGCACACTCAGTAGGCACAAACTGTTCGTTATATCAGAGACTTCATATGAGACATATTTTCTGGCGAAATAAACATTCAGTCACCATTATCCAACGTATTGATTGGCAGTATTATACATTTTATATCAGACGTAAATTTCCACACTGATATCAGGGGTGATAACCGTGTTTCCTTAAAATGCTTACGGACATTACTATTTATTTTCCGTATGTGCAATGATCATACTTTATAATCTGTCGAAAATATAATGTTTTTCAGGTGACTTATTTAGTTAGTATAAATAATTAAAAATATCCTGCCTCATTTGCATATAAAAATAGCCTGATACCACCACGAGTCACTATCAGTAATATACATATTACTAAATGAATATATCAGTATATCTGGCACTTGTCATTTTTAGAACCGGTGGAATAGTGACACAATTATTCACTTATTTAATTCATATAAAGAACATGTTGTGCTTACTGAGTGGGCATGTACCTTTAAAACTATCAAGTTCATCACCGGTATATGCACAAAAGGTGTCCTGAACCGACATGTATAACACTAATCGCAACATGTTTGGGTAATACATGTATTTTCATTTTCTTTATATGATGTTATGACAAGTCTGAATCGTCTGCTAAGGGCCGTAGATTAGGAGCATATGAATGGTAATTTAACGATGTACTTCATCCGGAATCCCAATATCGCTTGTTTCAGTGGCCCTCATATACGTTTTGGCTTTCGTGTTACTTAACATATACTAATTATGGATGTAGTAGGATTAGTACTAATCTTATCTTATACTATTAGTATGGGTTTGGAGCTAAGGGACTGGCATGGCGAGGACCTGGCACCAGATCAGGCTATTACAATTTCAGGGTTGAATATGTAATTTTCCTGTAAATATCCAGTTCCGAGTTTGGGACCCCTCCATCTGTATAGATGGAATATGGGATTTGATCCTGTGAACCCAGCCTACAATGACCTTAGCTGTTGACAGGCTGCAAGCACTATTACATAAATGAATATTCTGCTAATATACTCAACAAACACAGCATTTATGAATATATTGAATATTTGCCATAGAATGCCATATTAAGTACATTTTATATGTTTCTGTCATTTTCACTATGATACTCTGGCTGCAATAAATAACACGAGGACATTTATAAAATGGTGATACTTTTGGGCCCATATTGGATTTCTTACTTGTTTATCGATTTAAATCGCTCTCAAGTGTTATCTTGTTTATAATATTAAAGACCTGTAATTCATGTTCCATGCATGGCCTGAACGAGATTACGTAATTAATGATGAATATCAAAGACATTTGACAGCAGATATGTATGTGGTAAATATTGGCAGCCATATTAGAGGTGTACTATCTGTAGCCATTTGTGCCGGTCTATATTATAGCATATATATAATTATATATATATAATTGATTGATGACACATATAGATGCACTTGTAACATCATTTTCATGTAGTTTCAAGTGCATCAGTTGAACATGCAGTAACACTAAATAAATACTTGTTTATATAGCGGCCATTTTGAATTATTTATGATTTACAATACATTCTGCAGTGCATTAGACTAAGGGAAGGAAGTAAGGGTAGTATTTTGCGACATAAGCAAGGCGTTTGATCGAATCTGGCATACTGGTCTTCTCGTAAAATTGAGATCCGCATGTGTCATTAATAATGTACATGACTGGTTTAAAAGCTACCTTAGTGGGCGCAAGCAACGTGTCGTGCTACCAGGTGTTTACTCCAACTGGAACCAAATTAAAGCCGGCGTCCCGCAAGGCTCCATATTAGGCCCGTTACTATTCCTACTTTATATTAACGATATTGTTACTAACATAAACTCAGGTATTAGACTTTTCGCAGATGACACCAGCTTATACCTTATTGTTGACACTCCAGAAACAGCATCACTAACCATGAATTCAGATCTAGAAAGAATCACTAACTGGTCAAATAAATGGCTAGTATCATTCAATCCCAAGAAAACGGAATCACTACTAATATCACGAAAACGTAATAGATTAGTACATCCACCAATAGTAATGAATGGTAATAATGTTATAGAGGTTGAAAGTCACAAACATCTAGGTATCTACTTTAATAATGAATGTACATGGCACCAACACATAGATTATATAACAACAAAAGCGTGGCGCAGAATTAACATTATGTGAAAACTTAAATACACATTAGATAGAAAAAGTCTAGAGATAATATACCTTTCCTTCATCAGACCCTTACTTGAATACGCCGATGTTGTTTGGGATAACTGTACCCAATACGAAAAAGATGCGGTTGAAACAATCCAGATCGAAGCAGCACGCATAACATCGGGCGCCACGAGACTCGTCTCTATCGACTCTTTATATACCGAAATATGTTGGGGAAACATTAGAACACAGACGACATTCGCACAAGCTGAATATATTTTACAAAATGAAAAACGGTATCTCCCCAACTTATCTTATAGACATTGTTCCGCCGGAAATAGACACATCCCGCTACAACTTCCGTAACTCTGATAACTTTCAACTCGTACGATCGCGAACCACGCTTTATTTTAATTCCTTTTTACCATCGACAGTTCGCGAGTGGAACTCTCTTCCTAACGATACACGAAACGCACAATCATTTAATTGTTTCAAAACCAAAAAAAAATCAATACCGGCAAAGTCCCAAGCTATTACTACAATGGTTCTCGGTATCTCCAAGTGCTACACACACGTCTAAGGACAAAATGCAGTGCTCTAAACCACGATTTATATCGTAAAAACATTGTCGATTCCCCGAACTGTACTTGCGGACAGGTCGAGGATGCAAACCACTATTTTATCACATGTACCCGTTACACAATAAACCGCGAACAACTAATGAACGATGTTCAAATTCTCTGCCAACCGATACTACATATATTACTCTACGGCAACACCGAACTTGATCCTACCGACAATGAATCTATATTTGCATGTGTTAGAACATATATACAAAACACCGGCCGCTTTTCGTGATCATGTACCGACGTCTGCTAACGTACACCCACTGTCGTGGTTGGAGTAGAGTGGGCTGTGTATTGGTCGATGTGAGGGTGGCAACCGTGGCTTTCGTTGGGGCTTCAAAATATTGTTTTCTATCAAAACTGGTCAAGATGTTTTCTGCATTGTGTATACAACTGTATACACTATTCTATTGTTTCATTATTTCATCTATTTCATTTCATAAATAGTTTATTACATGAATATTTACATATTGACAAACAACGTACACTTACCGGAATCACCGGGTGCTGAAACCAGTTATGTTCACCAATTATAAACCTTTATTAAACCGCGACAGAACGATCTGGTCTAATCATACGGTGATGAAAAGTCACATGCAGGGAGAGGATTTAAATAAGCTTGCTTTCAATCCAATCCCATTTGTATATATCATTGTAAATTCCATTGTCGCCTTGTACCATTGTAAATAATATGCAAATAAAATATGTTTAAAGTAATTATTTATGGCATTCCAAATTGAACATGTTTGTTAGTTAGTAATATACGAGTAGTTCATATAATAATGATAATAACAGAAATAGTGTTTGTGCTGGTAGTCATATACAAATATGTAACATTTAAGGAAGAGAAACACTGAATTCTTAAAAAAGTACCAAACTGTACTTATCTTGGCGGCCATTTTGACGTACTATAAGGTCATGTGTAGGCACTACTCATTGCTGGCGTTCATAACACACTGTTTGTAAATAGTATCAAGTGGAATGGTGTTGAACAATTAATTCTATATCACAATATTGAACAATGTTATTGTAAAATATATTTTGTATTGGGTGACCATTTTGAAATCCAAGATGGCGGCCGTATGTGAATTGGACAACATGGAAAAACATATTTTCCGATATATCTTTCCATAGACTATCCATAAATGTATAATTGACAAATATAAACATAATTATAACGAAATTATCGAGCAAACATACACACCTATGCAGTATTCTTGACAATAATGGTAGCCATTTTGAATTCAAGATGGCGGCAAAGATAGTGATGGAAAAGTATAGTACCAATTTTTTTATTTTTTTTACTGTGTCTCAGAATGAAAATAAATACAAAATTCAAGACTATATCAACAATTTCAGCAAATGCATATGTTTTCGCTCTCTGACACCGACTATAGACCGGAATGTTAACCGGAATGTTAAATTGGAGTCAAATTTGACTTTCGTTTTCAACGTGAAATTGGGGCTGTGTACATCTATATTTAGCTCCAGCTGGACGTGTTCTATCGCTCATCATGTTTTCCATATTCACACGCCAACTGAACATCCAGGTGTTAACATCACTAACAAGTGTCGACACAAATTGCCTGACTGCGAATTATTTCTCTGTCTGTCTGATAAAACTAAACTAAACTGCGCACTCTGTCCGCCTGTCTCTTGTGGATTCCGAAGGCTTTGTATCGGCCCCGCCGATCTCTGTCATTAGACACATCCACTTTAATGCCTGTATCTACACGATACATGGTATTAGGGAAAACTATGAAAGAGTTACAAGCTTCATTAAACTGTGTTAATAAGTATAATATAGGAAAATTTCCGTGTTATTCCGTGTTATACAGTGTTGTTTTTGTGACATAGTGTCACTCATATGAGAACATAAATAAGTCCAGATTCACTTACACACATTATTAGTGTGTGTAATTGAATCTGGACAATTTATGTTCTCGTATCAGTGTACTTGTGATTTTATCAAGAAAACATTATAGGATCGCGACGAGGTACAGGCCGGTATCTGATTTACATATTCCAAATAGGTAGTTGATGTAATAATAATTGTAATACGTAACAGAGAATGTTTTCTCTAACGCGAGCCATAAAGAAAGCACCATTTTCCTTACCGCGCCATAAACAAAAATAAAAAAAATTCGTCAATAGAGTGACCACCATTTTCTGATAATATCAACAGGTGCACTCCACTATATATCATCCCATCAACACAATAGTTTTCTAAATATCTTAAACAGCAACAAGGAGAGTGCACCCCGCACAAAATCCGCAGAGGCCCAACCACAATATGTCCTGTGTCTATGGGCCAGACAATTCGTGACTCACCGGTAAAGGCCCAAGCCGCCATGCTCAAAAGGGCAAGGACGAAATTGCCGACGGCAAACAACGAAGTCGGCTCCAATATACGAAAGTGGCTACATATGAGCCAGTCTCCGCAGTCTGAGAACCAGCAAGGGGAAACTCTATATTACAGAACAACGCGCATGATTAAAGCCCAACTGTATGCAAGATTTACCCAAATTTACCCAAATCTACCGAAATCGTCATGTAATTACTATATTTGTTAATAAACAAAGCTATACACATCATAATAACGATGTTTGGACTGTACTTACATAGTATCTGTCATTAATTTGCTCATTCCAGGGACAATTTTAATGTTTTGGTGCAAAATCATTTTGAAATGGAAATATTTGTATAGGAAATAAAGAGAGAGTACCGCGATTAACTTATATGAGGAAGCCAAGGAAGATAATCCACTTAAGGGCTAGATGGGAATGGTGATTTTTAATTGAAATACAAGTAAAAAACAGTAGTACGTCTCTAATGTTGACATCCAAGGAGACAGTGCGTGAAAACTGCTTTGCCAAATAGTATAATTATATACATAAATTACTGATATTTTAAAACTGCATTAATATTTATATGTGGCTGTGACTGGATAAATACTAGCTGCACGTTTTTCGCTTTATAGGCAACATGTTGCACTATATCGCTACACCACGGTCAACGGTAAATATTTGCGTAATAGCATTTACATTTCGCGCACTGAAATATATAAAAAACCTGCAGAGCGTTGACTTTCATACTTCGCTATTTTGTTATTGAGAGACAATATGACAATATGACAAAACATATTGCCATAAACTTACCTAATAAAGTGTGTATTAGCAAAATTCTTAGGTCACTCTCCACGAAGTAGAAAGTAAACAAAAAACGCTTCAAACGCACATTTGGAAAGAACACTCCGTCATAACTAGTATGTAATGCAGGGTAATCAAATGTAATTAGAGTTATGTACTCAGAACTAGATAAATACATGTTTGTAGAAAGAATATATATGCCCTGTTACAGGCGATGACTGGTCACCACCACACAGTTTCTATCGGCAATGCATTTTTTTCACAAAGACTATCCAATCTTCTCAATAAGTCGGGGAGACATGTTACTGTGCTACAACGACTGTCATATACATGTGCCACATCATGTCAATACAGTACTGCGATATTTTCGACTTTTGAATTTGTTCAGGGCACATGCAATCAGCACTACGGCAGACAGATGGGATGTCCAATTGCTATATTTATATACAGCCGAGCTAAACACGCATACAACCGCATTGTGGTGAACGATAATATCAAAAATGATTGTGTAAAGGATGAATAATACGACGAAGCAACCACATAAACTAGAGATGCCCATTCGGATCTGTAGCCGATTTCACCAAAATTGCAAAATATACTTACCTTGCTAAGTAGACTTTGAGGGAGAACTTTTCCATTTAAGGATAAATTGATTAAATTGTATTGGGACAAATTTTCCATTGAAGGATAAATTGATTAAATTTTATTATGCTGAATATATTACATTATCACAGCCATGTTGGCTGTGACAATGTAATAAATTCAGTAGGTGTATACTAATACTGCATACTTTTAATCATCAGATATATATGCAGTCGTTAGTTCTATATGAAATAATGCATTTCGAGAAAAAGAAATGATTACTCCCTCGAAGAACACTTTGCCAGATAAGTATGATTTGCAATTTTGGTGAAATAGGCTACAGGCTAGTGTATTCGACATGGGTTCGGGATCGTCACATACATGTACTGTCGACATTTAAACAAAGTGGTCACATCAAACAACACAGCTAATTCACACATGGGATCGTCCACATCTACGTAGCGGTTGTGACAAGACATTCACACAGAGAGGCAACATGAATCGTCACATGATACTTCACACAGGGGACCGTCCATACACATATAGTGTTTGTCACAAAACATTCACAAAAAGTGGCAACCTCAAGAAACATGCTAATTCACACGGGGGATCGTTCCCATACATGTAGCGTTTGTGACAAGACATTCACACGCAGTGACAACCTCAAGGAACATATGCTAATTCACACGTGTGATCGTCCTCATGTATGTAGCGTTTGTGACAAGACATTCACACGCAGTGGCAACCTCAAGACACATATGCTAATTCACACGGGTGATCGTCCTCATGTATGTAGCGTTTGTGACAAGACATTCACACGCAGTGGCAACCTCAAGACACATATGCTAATTCACACGGGGGACCGTCCTCATGTCTGTAGCGTTTGTGACAAGACATTCACACAGAATGATAGGCTCAATACACATATGCTAATTCGCACGGGGGATCGTCCTCATGTATGTAGCGTTTGTGACAAGACATTCATACATAGTGGCAACCTGAAGGAACATATGCTAATTCACACGGGGGATCGCCCTCATGTATGTAGCGTTTGTGACAAGAAATGAATACATAGTGGCAACCTCAAGGAACATATGCTAATTCACACGGGGGATCGCCCTCATATATGTAGCGTTTGTGACAAGAAATTCATACACAGTGGCAACCTCAAGACACATATTTTAATTCACACCGGGGACCGTCCTCATGTATGTAGCGTTTGTGACAAGACATTCACACGCAGTGGCAACCTTAAGACACATATGCTAATTCACACGGGGATCGTCCTCATGTATGTAGCGTTTGTGACAAGACATTCACACAGAGTGGTAGCCTCAAGAAACATATGCTAACTCACACGGGGGATAGTCCACATACATGTAGCATTTGTGACAAGAAATTCGCACAGAGTGACCGCCTCAAGAAACATATTCTAATTCACACGGGGGATCGTCCACATACATGTAGCGTTTGTGACAAGACATTCACACGTAGTGAGCATCTCAAGGAACATATGCTAATTCACACGGTGGGTCGTCCTCATGTATGTAGAGTTTGTGACAAGACATTCATACGGAGTGGTAGCCTCGAGCAACATGTGTTAATTCACACCGGGTGTCGTCCCCATACATGTAGCGTTTGTGACAAAACATTCACACGCAGTGCCCATCTCAAGACACATATTTTAATTCACACGGGAGATCGTCCTCATGTATGTAGCGTTTGTGACAAGACATTCACACATAGTGGCAGCCTCAATAGACATATGCTAATTCACACGGGGGTCGTCCGTATACATGTAGCCTTTGTGACAAGACATTCACACAGAGTGGTAGCCTTAAGACACATATGCTAATTCACACGGGGGATCGTCCTCATACATGTAGCGTTTGTCACAAAATATTCACAGAGAGTGGCAGCATCAAGACACATATGCTATTTCACACTGGGGATCGTCCATATACATGTAGCGTTTGTGACAAAACATTCACACACAGTAGCAACCTGAAGAAACATCTGCTAATTCACACGGGGGATCGTCCTCGTACATGTAGCGTTTGTGACAAGAAATTAATACATTGTGGCAACCTCAAGGAACATATGCTAATTCACACGGGGGATCGCCCTCATATATGTAGCGTTTGTGACAAGAAATGCATACAGAGTGGCAACCTCAAGACACATATTTTAATTCACACCGGGGATCGTCCTCATGTATGTAGCGTTTGTGACAAGACATTCACACAGAGTGGTAGCCTCAAGAAACATATGCTAACTCACACGGGGGATAGTCCACATACATGTAGCATTTGTGACAAGACATTCGCACAGAGTGACCGCCTCAAGAAACATATTCTAATTCACACGGGGGATCGTCCACATACATGTAGCGTTTTGTGACAAGACATTCACACGTAGTGAGCATCTCCAAGGAACCATAATGCTAATTCACAACCGGGGGGTCCGTCCTCATGTATGTAGAGTTTGTGTGACAAGACATTCATACGGAGTGGTAGCCTCAAGCAACAGGTGTTAATTCACACCGGGTGTCGTCCCCATACATGTAGCGTTTGTGACAAAACATTCACACGCAGTGCCCATCTCAAGACACATATTTTAATTCACACGGGAGATCGTCCTCATGTATGTAGCGTTTGTGACAAGACATTCGCACATAGTGGCAGCCTCAATAGACATATGCTAATTCACACGGGGGGTCGTCCGTATACATGTAGCCTTTGTGACAAGACATTCGCACATAGTGGCAGCTTCAAGAGACATATGTTAATTCATACCAGATCGTCCACATACATGTAGCGTTTGTGACAACACATTCACGGAGTGTGGCAGCCTCAATAAACATATGTTAATTTACACGGGGGATCGTCCACATACATGTAGCTTTTGTGACAAAACATTCACAGAATGGCAGCCTCAAGAGACATATGCTAATTCACACGGGGGATCGTCCTCATACATGTAGCGTTTGTGACAAAATATTCACAGAGAGTGGCAGCATCAAGACACATATGCTATTTCACACTGGGGATCGTCCATATACATGTAGCGTTTGTGACAAAACATTCACACACAGTAGCAACCTGAAGAAACATATGCTAATTCACACGGGGGATCGTCCTCGTACATGTAGCGTTTGTGACGAGACATTCACACAGAGTGGTAGCCTCATTAAACATATGCTAATTCACACCGGGGTACTTACACTGCGATCTGACAACCAGACATAAAACAAACTATTTTTTATGAAAAACACTGGATACCTTTCCCGAAAGTCGATGTCAGTTCGCTTATATGCCGGGCCTCATTCGTTTAAATGTATATTATATTTAATACGTGGTAGTATCAGACATTAAAATTATATTTATAAAATGTCCAGTTTATTAAATATATCTTTTGGATAATAGACCTTACGAATTGATGACACATGTTTCCATGTCTCGCATATACATATGCACAAAATGAAGTATATGCTCACTTATATGTATATACCGATAAACGTATACATATGTCAAACTATTTTCTATAAATAAAAATGTAACGACTTGTGAGCGCGACACCATCTGGTAGAGATCTCTGTATATGATACCAAGTAATTGTATACGTTACATGGACCTTGTGAAAATCAGCGAATTCCTGGTAGGAAAATTGCAGAATTCATCTGACACATGTGTACTTGGTACACTATGCTTACTGTAAAGTTCCTTTCAACTGTCCAATGGCCATTTTGGATGTCATGCTGTATGACTGTTGTTGTTAACAGTTACCAGAAATTCCTTTTCATTCCATGTGGAAATGTTTGTAACAACAGTTTGTCATGGTTGGCCTGGTACATAGTGTGATATTAGAGTTCGGCATTTCAGTTTCTATCTTCAATTCAACATCTTCCTACCATTTTACCAGATCATTATCTTGAGCTCGTCTAAGACATGTCTGAATGCCGAGATGCCATTGTGCTCGGCTTGCAATATTTTGGACTCGAGGAGTCAGACTTATGTGTTTAGATCATTTATGCTTATCTCTGTAATCCTATAACGCCACTATTTTCTGCGGACATTGCGTGCTGAAATCGTTTTTCTAGCAGAAACAATTGTGCATCTTACTATTTTATTAAACTTAATTACAAACTTGACCGAGTAAGATGCACAATTGTTTCTGCTAGAAAAACGATTTCAGCACGCAATGTCCGCAGAAAATAGTGGCGTTATAGGATTACAGAGATAAGCATAAATGTTCTAAGCACATAAGTCTGACTCCTCGAGTCCAAAAGATTGCAAGCCGAGCACAATGGCATCTCGGCATTGAGACATGTCTTAGACGAGCTCAAGATATGATCTGGTAAAATGGTAGGAAGATGTTGAATTGAAGATAGAAACTGAAATGCCGAACTCTGGTATCACACTATGTACCAGGCCAACCATGACAAACTGTTGTTACAAACATTTCCACATGGAATGAAAAGGAATTTCTGGTAACTGTTAACAACAACAGTCATACAGCATGACATCCAAAATGGCCATTGGACAGTTGAAAGGAACTTTACAGTAAGCATAGTGTACCAAGTACACATGTGTCAGATGAATTCTGCAATTTTCCTACCAGGAATTCGCTGATTTTCACAAGGTCCATGTAACGTATACAATTACTTGGTATCATATACAGAGATCTCTACCAGATGGTGTCGCACTCACAAGTCGTTACTTTATTATTTATAGAAAATAGTTTGACATATGTATACGTGTATCGGTATATACATATAAGTGTGCATATACTTCATTTTGTGCATATGTATATGCTAGACATGGACACATGTGTAATCAATTCGTAAGGTCTATTATCCAAATGATATATTTAATAAACTGGACATTTTACAAATATTGTTTTAATGTCTGATACTACCACGTATTAAATATAATATACATTTAAACGAATGAGGCCCGGCATTTAAGCGAACTGACATCGACTTTCGGGACAGGTTTCCAGTGTTTTAAAAAATAGTTTTTGTTATCTCTGGTTATCAGATCGCAGTGTAATTACCCCGGTGTGATTAACATATGTTTATTGAGGCTACCACTATGTGTGAATGTCTTGTCACAAACGCTACATATATGAGGACGATCCCCCTGTCTGCAGACAATACGCTCTAATAATTCGCATGGTCTGGAAGCGAGTGATACAGGTCTGTTAGTTTGATGCTTGGTTCAAGGCTGTCACCGTGTGTGAATTGTGAATAAACATGTGCTGTTTGATGCTACCACTATGTGTGAATGTCTCGTCACAAACGCTACATGTACAAGGACGATCCCCCGTGTGAATTAGCATATGTTTCTTCAGGTAGCTATTATGTGTGAATGTCTTGTCACAAACGCTACATGTATATGGACGATCCCCAGTATTAATTAGCATATGTGTCTTGATGCTGCCACTCTCTCTGAATGTTTTGTCACAAACGCTACATGTATGGGGACGATACCCGGTGTGAATTAACATATGTTTCTGGAGGCTACCACTCCGTATGAATGTCTTGTCACAAACGCTAAATACATGAGGACGACTCCCCGTGTGAATTCGAATATCTTCCTTGAGGTGGTCACTGCGTGTGAATGTCTTGTCACAAACGCTACATGTATGAGGACGATACCCTGTGTGAATTGGCACATGTTTCTTGAGGCTACCACTCCGTATGAATGTCTTGTCACAAAAGCTACATACAGGAAGACGATCCCCCGTGTGAATTAGCATATGTTCCTTGAGGTGGTCACTGCGTGTGAATGTTTTGTCACAAACGCTACATGTATGTGGACGATCCCCCGTGTGAATTAGAATATGTTTCCTGAGGCTGTCACTCTGTGCGAATGTCTTGTCACAAATGCTACATGTATATGGACGATCCCCCGTGTGGATTATCATATGTTTCCTGAGGCTACCACTCTGTGTGAATGTCTTGTAACAAACGCTACAGACATGAGGATGGTCCCCCGTGTGAATTAGCATATGTGTCTTGAGGTTGCCACTATGTATGAATGTCTTGTCCTAAACGCTACATACATGTGGACGATCCCCCGTGTGAATTATCATATGTTCATTGAGGTAGTCACTGCGTGTGAATGTCTTGTCACAAACGCTACATGTATATGGACGATCTCCTGTGTGAATTAGCATATGTTTCTTGAGGTCGCCACTGTCTGTGAATGTTTTGTGACAAACACTACATGTATATGGACGGTCCCCTGTGTGAAGTATCATGTGACGATTCATGTTGCCTCTCTCTGTGAATGTCTTGTCACAACCGCTACGTAGATGTGGACGATCCCCGGTGTGAATTAGCTGTGTTGTTTGATGTGACCACTTTGTTTAAATGTCTGGTAAGAGACAGTAAAGGTATGGGGCTATCCCGACCCGAGGTCCGAATACACAAGCATGTAGCATATTTCAAAGCATACTTATCTAGCAAAGTGTACTTTGAGGGAGTAATCATTTGTTTTTCCCGAAATGCATTATTTCATATAGAACTAACGACTGCATATAGATCTGATGATTAAAAGTATGCAGAATTAGTATACACCTACTGAATTTATTACATTGTCACAGCCAAAACATTTTGTGCATATGTATATGCTAGACATGGACACATGTGTCATCAATTCGTAAGGTCTATTATCCAAATGATATATTTAATAAACTGGACATTTTATAAATATAATTTTAATGTCTGATACTACCACGTATTAAATATAATATACATTTAAAAGAATGAGGCCCGGCATTTAAGCGAACTGACATCGACTTTCGGGACAGGTATCCAGTGTTTTTCATAAAAAAATAGTTTGTTTTATGTCTGGTTGTCAGATCGCAGTGTAATTACACCGGTGGGAATTAGCATATGTTTATTGAGGCAACCACTCTGTGTGAATGTCTCGTCACAAACGCTACATGTACGAGGACGATCCCCCGTGTGAATTAGCATATGTTTCTTCAGGTTGCTACTGTGTGTGAATGTTTTGTCACAAACGCTACATGTATATGGACGATCCCCAGTGTGAAATAGCATATGTGTCTTGATGCTGCCACTCTCTGTGAACATTTTGTCACAAACGCTACATGTATGAGGACGATCCCCCGTGTGAATTAGCATATGTCTCTTGAGGCTGCCATTCTGTGAATGTTTTGTCACAAAAGCTACATGTATGGGGACGATCCCCCGTGTAAATTAACATATGTTTATTGAGGCTGCCACACTCCGTGAATGTGTTGTCACAAACGCTACATGTATGTGGACGATCTGGTATGAATTAACATATGTCTCTT
The DNA here is from genome assembly GCA_029237695.1 of Conchocele bisecta. Taxonomy (NCBI): domain Eukaryota; kingdom Metazoa; phylum Mollusca; class Bivalvia; order Lucinida; family Thyasiridae; genus Conchocele; species Conchocele bisecta. The sequence goes on from CM055279.1 coordinate 40,131,654, forward strand.
GAAGCTGCCACTATGTGCGAATGTCTTGTCACAAACGATACATGTATACGGACGACCCCCCGTGTGCATTAGCATATGTCTATTGAGGCAGCCACTATGTGCGAATGTCTTGTCACAAACGCTACATACATGAGGACGATCTCCCGTGTGAGTTAAAATATGTGTCTTGAGATGGGCACTGCGTGTGAATGTTTTGTCACAAACGCTACATGTATGGGGACGACACCCAGTGTGAAATAACACATGTTGCTTGAGGCTACCACTCCGTATGAATGTTTTGTCACAAACGCTACATACATGAGGACGACCCTCCGTGTGAATTAGCATATCTTCCTTGAGATGCTCACTACGTGCGAATGTCTTGTCACAAACGCTACATGTATGTGGACGATCCCCCGTGTGAATTAGAATATGTTTCTTGAGGCGGTCACTCTGTGCGAATGTCTTGTCACAAATGCTACATGTATGTGGACGATCCCCCGTGTGAGTTAGCATATGTTTCTTGAGGCTACCACTCTGTGTGAATGTCTTGTCACAAATGCTACATACATGAGGACGATCCCCCGTGTGAATTAGCATATGTGTCTTGATGTTGCCACTGCTTGTGAATGTCTTGTCACAAACGCTACATACATGAGGACGGCCCCCGTGTGAATTAGCATATATGTATTGAGCGTATCATTCTGTGTGAATGTCTTGTCACAAACGCTACATACATGACGACGGTCCCCCGTGTGAATTAACATATGTGTATTGCGGTTGCCACTATGTATGAATGTCTTGTCACAAACGCTACATACATGTGGACGATCCCCCGTGTGAATTAGCATATGTGTCATGAGGTTGTCACTATGTATGAATGTCTTGTCACAAACGCTACATACATGAGGACGACTCCCCGTGTGAATTAGCATATGTTCATTGAGGTGGTCACTGCGTGTGAATGTCTTTTCACAAACGCTACAGACATGAGGACGGTCCCCCGTGTGAATTAGCATATGTGTCTTGAGGTTGCCACTGCTTGTGAATGTCTTGTCACAAACGCTACATACATGAGGACGATCACACGTGTGAATTAGCATATGTTCCTTGAGGTTGTCACTGCGTGTGAATGTCTTGTCACAAACGGTACATGTATGGGGACGATCCCCCGTGTGAATTACCATATGTTTCTTGAGGTTGCCACTGTTTGTGAATGTTTTGTGACAAACACTATATGTGTATGGACGGTCCCCTGTGTGAAGTATCATGTGACGATTCATGTTGCCTCTCTGTGTGAATGTCTTGTCACAACCGCTACGTAGATGTGGACGATCCCCGGTGTGAATTAGCTGTGTTGTTTGATGTGACCACTTTGTTTAAATGTCTGGTAAGAGACAGTACATGTATGTGACGATCCCGAACCCGGGTCCGAATACACTAGCCTGTAGCCTATTTCACCAAAATTGCAAAGCATACTTATCTGTCAAAGTGTTCTTCGAGAGAGTAATCATTTCTTTTTCTCGAAATGCATTATTTCATATAGAACTAACGACTGCATATATATCTGATGATTAAAAGTATGCAGTATTAGTATACACCTACTGAATTTATTACATTGTCACAGCCAACATGGCTGTGATAATGTAATATATTCAGTATAATAAAATTTAATCAATTTATCCTTCAATGAAAAATTTCTCCCAATACAATTTAATCAATTTATCCTTAAATGGAAAAGTTCTCCCTCAAAGTCTACTTAGCAAGGTAAGTATATTTTGCAATTTTGGTGAAATCGGCTACAGGTCCGAATGGGCATCTCTAGTTTATGTGGTTGCTTCGTCGTATTATTCATCCTTTACACGATCATTTTTGATATTATCGTTCACCACAATGCGGTTCTTTGTTTACTTTCTACTTCGTGGAGAGTGACCTAAGAATTTTGCTAATACACACTTTATTAGGTAAGTTTATGGCAATATGTTTTGTCATATTGTCATATTGTCTCTCAATAACAAAATAGCGAAGTATGAAAGTCAACGCTCTGCAGGTTTTTTATACATTTTAGTGCGCGAAATGTAAATGCTATTACGCAAATATTTACCGTTGACCGTGGTGTAGCGATATAGTGCAACATGTTGTCTATAAAGCGAAAAACGTGCAACTAGTATTTATCCAGTCACAGCCACATATAAATATTAATGCAGTTTTAAAATATCAGTAATTTATGTATTTAAATTATTATTACTATACATATATAATTATACTAGTTGGCAGAGCAGTTTTCACACACTAATGTGTCTAATGACAGAGATCGGCGGGGCCGATACAAAGCCTTCGATTTCCACAAGAGACAGGCGGACAGAGTGGGCAGTTTAGTTTAGTGTTATCCAGACAGTTTAAACAAAATTACAATCAGACAGAGAAATAATTCGCAGTCAGGCAATTTGTGTCGAGACTTGTTAGTGATGTTAACACCTCGATGTTCAGTTGGCGTGTGAATATGGAAAACATGATGAGCGATAGAACACATCCAGCTGGAGCTAAATATAGATGTACACAAGGAATGGTACATTGTGACATTTCTTTTCTAGCGTAGTTGAACGGAGGTCTGTTTCACAGGCCCAATGATACAACAAGTAGGCTATAGTTTATAACTACGCACATATATGTACACAGCTATTCGTGTTCTAAATTATGTATATAATTGGAAATAATAGTGTGCCCTATTAATAATTGTGATACACAAGGAGGATAAAACACTTGGATGTGTGTAATTTGACGTGTATACGTAAATGGAATAAAACGGAATGAAAATAAGGTAAGTTAATAGCAGTTGTATATCAAAATTATATTAATATAAAATGCATGTAGATGTCTAGAGATGCCTAAATAATTGGAGTCTTCTCTTTTACAGTGATATATATAACCAGGGACCATACATATCCTTCACAGAAATAACGCAATCCATGAGAAATTTCTAGGAGAATTGTCTGTATACTCCTGGAATAGCCCCAATTTCACGTTGAAAACGAAAGTCAAATTTGACTCCAATGTAACATTCCGGTTAACGTTCCGGTCTGTAGTCGGTGTCAGAGAGTGAAAACATATGCATTTGCTGAAATTGTTGCTATAGTCTTCAATTTTGTGTTTATTTTCATTCTGAGACACAGTGAAAAAAAAAAAAATTGGTACTACTTTTTTTCCATCACTATCTTTGCCGCCATCTTGAATTCAAAATGGCTACCATTATTGTCAAGAATACTGCATAGGTGTGTATGTTTGCTCGATAATTTCGTTATAATTATGTTTATATTTGTCAATTATACATTTATGGATAGTCTATGGAATCATATATCGGAAAATATGTTTTTCCATGTTGTCCAATTCACATACGGCCGCCATCTTGGATTTCAAAATGGTCACCCAATACAAAATATATTTTACAATAACATTGTTCAATATTGTGACATAGAATTAATTGTTCAACACCATTCCACTTGATACTATTTACAAATAGTGTGTTATAAACGCCAGCAATGAGTAGTGCCTACACATGACCTTATAGTACGTCAAAATGGCCGCCAAGATAAGTACAGTTTGGTACTTTTTTAAGAATTCAGTGTTTCTCATCCTTAAATGTTACATATTTGTATATGACTAGCAGCACAAACACTATTTCTGTTATTATCATTATTATATGAACTATTCGTATATTACTAACTAACAAACATGTTCAATTTGGAATGCCATAAATAATTCAAAATGGCCTCTATATGAACAAGTCTTTATTTAGTGTTACTGCATGTTCAGCTGATGCACTTGAAACTACATGAAAATGATGTTACAAGTGCATCTATATGTGTCATCAATCAATTATATATATATAATTATATATATGCTATAATATAGACCGGCACAAATGGCTACAGATAGTACACCTCTAATATGGCTGCCAATATTTACCACATACATATCTGCTGTCAAATGTCTTTGGTATTCATCATTAATTACGTAATCTCGTTCAGGCCATGCATGGAACATGAATTACAGGTCTTTAATATTATAAACAAGATAACACTTGAGAGCGATTTAAATCGATAAACAAGTAAGAAATCCAATATGGGCCCAAAAGTATCACCATTTTATAAATTTCCTCGTGTTATTTATTGCAGTCAGTATCATAGTGAAAATGACAGAAACATATAAAATGTACTTAATATGGCATTCAATGGCAAATATTCAATATGTTCATAACTGCTGTGTTTGTTGAGTATATTAGCAGAATATTCATTTATGTAATAGTGCTTGCAGCCTGTCAACAGATAATGTCATTGTAGGCTGGGTTCACAGGATCAAATCCCATATTCCATCTATACAGATGGTGGGGTCCCAAACTCGGAACTGGATATTTACAGGAAAATGACATATTCAACCATGAAATTGTAATAGCCTGATCTGGTGCCAGGTCCTCGCCATGCCAGTCCCTTAGCTCCAAATGAAACCCATACTAATAGGATAATATAGGATTAGTACTAATCCTACTACATTCATGATGAGTATATGTTAAGTAACACGAAAGCCAAAACGTATATGAGGGCCACTGAAACAAGCGATATTGGGATTCCGGATGAAACACATCGTTAAATTACCATTCACATGCTCCTAATCTACGGCCCTTAGCAGACGATTCAGACTTGTCATAACATCATACAAAGAAAACGAAAATATATGTATTACCCAAACATGTTGCGATTAGTGTTATACATGTAGGTTCAGGACACCATTTGTGCATATACCGGTGATGAACTTGATAGTTTTAAAGGTACATGCCCACTCAGTAAGCACAAAATGTTCTTTATAGGAATTAAATAAGTGAATAATTGTGTCACTATTCCACCGGTTCTAAAAATGACAAGTGCCAGATATACTGATATATTCATTTGGTAATATGTATATTACTGATAGTGACTCGCGGTGGTATCAGGCTATTTTTATATGCAAATGAGGCATGATATTTTTAATTATTTATACTAACTAAATAAGTCACCTGAAAAACATTATATTTTCGACAGATTATAAAGTATGATCATTGCACATACGGAAAATAAATAGTAATTTCCGTAAGCATTTTAAGGAAACACGGTTATCACCCCTGATATCTGTGTGGAAATTTACGTCTGATATAAAATGTATAATACTGCCAATCAATACGTTGGATAATGGTGACTGAATGTTTATTTCGCCAGAAAATATGTCTCATATGAAGTCTCTGATATGACGAACGGTTTGTGCCTACTGAGCGTGCATGTACCTTTAATAGCGTGATGCAGTAACTATATACGTTTTGATTCTTTTTAATCCAGATTATTGGTCATTGACACAAATGTGAAAACTCACATTATATCAATAAAAACGTGCACGTTTTTATTGATATTTAAATTCGTTGTATTGCTAATTGACAAAGCATTTATAAATAACAACAACAACAACAACAACAACAGCAACAAGAATTAGTGGTATATGCTGTTATGATATATATGTAATTTTCTCTTGAATTTGCTCGTGGTGTAAATATAGACTGTGATAAATACTATTACTAGAGCCTAGATATATGATGGCGGACAAGCGTATAACACGGTCCCAAACCCGGCGTGAACCACAATTACAGGACTATAGACGTTTAATCGATACACTGGAAGAAGATATTATTAATATGCTGAGTGATGGAACAACGAGCGACGACCGAAGCAGCGAAGAGTTACAGACAAGGGCATCGAAATCTTTGACAGTTGGAGACCATTGCAAAGAGAAAGATAACGAAAACAATTGGAGTTCACTTGAGGACAAGATCAGTGGTTTAGTTGTAAACACATTCGAGAAGGTTGTTCAGAAGCAGATTGAAAGTTCTCGGAATAGTAGAAGTGACCGAGACAGTAATAAGAATGGTCAGTTTCATAGATGTGACAGCGAAAATATAAACTGTTATGAAACTACTGAGAGACTACAAAGAAGTCCGGATATGTACAGAGGACAGAGAAGCTCACACATGGATAGAAGACGGAGCAGCCCATGTAGATATGAAATCTGACATTTAGAGAACGACTATGATCATTTTAATAGAAGTGAAAGGCGTGAATATAATAGACAATTGCAAATACCTTCATTTTCTGGTGAGTAGAAATGGACCGTGTGATACAACAGATTTGAGGAAATATGTACAAGACGGAAATGGTCATCAAGTGAGAAATTGGATGAATTGTTGCAATTGTTAAGAGGAGAAGCAGCGGAATTTGTGTATGAACAATTGAACAGTAATAGTAGACAGAGTTATGAAGTGTTATGCCACGAGTTGCATATTAGATTCAGGACAGTGGAGACAAGAAAGACATTTGGGTAAAGTTCAGCAGACGATGTCAGAAGCCTGGTGAAACAGTAGATGCATTTGCAGTTGATCTAAAGCGATTGTACGATAAGGCACATCCACACAGAGACAAGGTTACAAGACATGAAGACTTACTGCGAAAATTTCTTGATGGGTTACTGAATAATGAAACGAGCTTCCACGTGGAATACGTGAAGGACCCAGATAATATTGATGATGCAGTGTACGAAGTTGTGAATTTTGAAGAGACAAAGCGGAGCTATGATGTACATAATTTGAAATCTGACACATCTGTCCGACAAATACATACGTGTGGTCATACTGATGAATTAGATTCTGACAATAGCGATGTCGAAGCCACAATTAACAGGCTACCAGCAGGACGAAACAAGAAAAGGTTAATCGCAGTAGAAAAACATTCTAGTGAACTACAGATGAGAGAGAATAAGATGGAAGATGTTTGCGATAAGCCAGAGATGCAGAATTTGAAAGAAGAAATACTAATATTGAAAAAAGGACAAGAAAAATGTTTGCAAACACTAAGCACGTTATTAAAGCAAATAAATACACTAAGATATCTGCAAGATATACCATTTGCAAATAGGCAACAGACAGAAGTTAAAGTGTGTTTTTACTGCAAATCTCCAGATCACATTATAAGAGACTGTCCGAATATATTACAGATGAATACACGGTATAACAAGACTGGTTTAGATGAACATAAGCCAGTGAACTATTTACCAAACGTGGGCAAAACGGAGACAACAGAAATAATTAGAGATAAAATGGTTAGAAGAAGCTACGAAGTGTGTAGAGAAATTTGTATTAAATTTAGGGTACAAGTCATGGAAGCTACATTTGTCATAGATACAGGTGCAGGACGAACAGTGGTGTCAAAAGCATTGTTTGAAAGTATTATACAAAATAAGCAGCCAGTGTTGTATGGAAATGTCGAATTGAAGCATGCAGGAGGCGGAACACTGCACAGCTATTGGAAGGCTCAGCTGTCATGGGGACAATAGTTATTGAAAAAGAAGTAGCCGTTGCAGAAATAGAAGATGATGTGTTACTTCGGATGGATATTTTAGATGGAATGGATATACTATTAAGTGAGCAAAAAATAAATGCAGGAGGAACAATAATACCATTTTTAAACAATACATCTGGAAAAGTGAGGAAATTGAGAGCAGCTAACAGTTACAGTATACCAGGATTGTCAGAACAGATTATAGATGTGTTTGTAGATAGACATGATAATGATGACTCTCTAAACACATGTGATGTCATAATTGAGCCCTCAAATAACTTCACTGAAAGTCATTCGTTATTGATAGCAAGGAGCATAGCAGATCTACAACGAACAGTACCTCAAAAGTGAGAATATTAAATCCATCCAAAGTGTGTAAGTCAGTTAATCAGGATACTGTTATAGGCATAGCAACATATATCACAGAAGACTCTATACATCGTTTTCGAACACATGAGACTGAGGATGAAGGAAGCGTTAGACGAATTAAGTTTGTTGATGGTACACACATAGAGAAAGGATATGATAAGAAAGAAGTTCTGACAAGAATATGCTATGAAACAGATTGTATGAACAATATACCAGAAGACTTACAAACTTTATTTGAACACTCGTGTAAAGGTAAAACAATTAATGAGAATATGCAAGTGGCGGAAATACTACGAGAATACCAATCTTCATTTTCTGTACATGAAAATGATCTTGGAATGACAATTTTAGTGAAACACGAAATGGACACCGAAAATGCACGGCCATTCCGTCGAGTTAAATTAAACCACCATATGAAGGACCAGTGATTGTTGTGAAGAAAATAAACCGACTAGACTATGTAATTCGGATAAGTGGAGATGGGCCGACTAAGCGAGTACATCATGATACACTGAAGGTGTTCAAAGGAGAATATATTCCTCGGTGGGTTCTGAAACAAAGTACGTTACTTTCGGGACAGCAGTAAACATATCATAGAATAATAATTGATTTGCGAGGACGCAAATATTTTAAGTGAGGGGGTAATGTGACGCTCCATTAATGCAATGTGTAATTTATGTAATAATAATAATAATAATAATAATACTAATACTAACAATGCTATTTTACATATATAGTGTGTACTGTAACATGCTCCACGATATGACGTCGGTATAGGTTTTAGTTTTTCCTGATGACGTCATATCCTGGCAGTTACTATGGTAGAGTAAACAATGGCCATTGTTGAATCAGCTGTTTTGCTTCACAGAAAAGGTATTCAAATGGGAATTGGTTAGTTGTAATTTAAAGAGGGAGTTTCTTGCATTATATTTAATATTCTGTTGTCATTCATAGAAGCTTATTTAGAGTTTTATGGGGATTTTATGAATTGATTTTGACAGGTCGGATTGTTTAGATTTAACCAATTGATTCCAGAATTGCGGATTCTGTACATGTTGTGCCTCTGATTTATATCACTGCGAATGTGCAGCATCTGTGTCTTTTTTGCATTGATTGTTTGACATTATTATTGATAAAATAGTTTAGTTTCCATTAATTCAGTGAAGCAATAACAGTCTGATTTAATGCTAATCTTGTATAGCAGGACTACGGTTAAATGCATACTCTCGGAATTAGCATAGACTAGAATGAGATCATAGTATATGTTATCATATTGGACAGGCATTCCCAAACAGTGGCAGCCTCAAACATCACATGATTTTACATACGAGGGGTCATCCTCATACATGTAGTGTTTGAGACAACACATTCACACACGGTGGTAGCCGCAAACTGCACATACTAATTCACTCGAGGGGTCGTCCACATTCATGCAGCGTTTCGGATGAGACATCCTGAACGACAGATGATAATTCACACTAGGGATCGACCCTATACATGTAGTGTTTGTGATCAATCTTTCACTCTGATTTTCGTACTCAACCGACACGTGCTCATTCATTCAAACTCACCGTCAATCATCAACCGTTTTAACATTTACTGTATGTGACATTCTCAAGGTATTCTTCCGGCGTATTAACCTCGACAAGAACAAGATTATTCACAGCAAGGAGCGATGAAGAGTGTGAACATCTCAGGAAAGGTGCTCTCCATAACCACAATAGTGTCTTGAGACAGTCACTCCGAGCACAAGGCTAAACAGTATTAATCCCGTCAACACAGCAGTGCGTATGTGCCGTGAAACATTTTTGATATCCTGTCAATACGACCCACTCATTGCGCATGAATATGTGCGGTGACTGGGGTTATTTTTATTGCATTTTGAAGCTATTTGTAGATGTTGACGGGATAAATAGAATAGTTGGTTAGTGCCGTGAATGGGAAACACTATATAGCGCGGCACGGAAACGGGATGTGCTCGGCAGAGCATCGCCCATACCGTTTCCTAGGCCTTGCCAGATATTTCCCATTCACGGCACTAACCTACTACATGTATTCTCTATATGGCCATCCACAGCGGGGATCGACTCGATGCATGTTTGTGCCAAGACATCGACATTGAGTAGCAACCCTAAGCAACATATATCCATCTATTTATTTATCGTATATGTAACGGTTGGTATTGGCACGAAGACCTTGCAAACCCGGACATATAAGTCCAAAAAAGGTCAGAGTATCTCCGTACCAGTTTCCACTTTTATGTTGAGAAATATGCACACCTGCTGTATTGATGCATCTAACATAGACTTTAAAACTTATTAAACTGTCAGCCGAATGGGAAATGGACTAATACAAATCATCAATTCCTTATGCTTGTGAGTCACAGAAAGTAAAGTAGTTTCCAAATATAATGTTTAAAGTGGTAATGTCTATTTTTAGAGTAAGATATTTCAATACCCTTCTGCATGTGGCACTTCTCCAGAATGGGAATAACAAAAAAGACACACAGATTGCATACATCTGTTGATAAATGGACACATGTGAATGATGTGGATGAACTTAAAATTTTCAATTTAAAACAAAATTCTACCTACAAATATCACGTGACCTCCATTGATAAACATGTAAACAACATACGGGTTCGATCTGACTCATTTACGTGTAGGTTTGCCTATCGAAATCCGGATTTTAATGGGGATTAAGAGGATTAGTGGAAACACAAAATGTAGGTGTATTTTGTTATTTGGAAATTGTAATGTCGTGCTTAAATCTCAGTTTTCTTACTTAGCAGTCGTGACATTTCATCTGGCTTCGGTTGAACACACAAGTGTACTGCAAGTGACATAACCCGTAAATCTCGCGATAAAACCACAGGCATTCGGCGTGTTTCATCGGTATAATTATATAATATATGAACATATAGAGCTATACCGATGAAAGCCGAAACACGCCGAATGCCTGTGAATAGAAAGAGAAAATAAAAATGGCCTCGAACATTTGCAGCTCTCGAAGTTGGAGGGTCGTATGTTATACACTATGGTGTTCATATCCGGCGGTCATCTTAGACGTGCGTTATTGACGTTGCTGTGTAATAGTGTATATCAAAATAAACGGAATTCTGCACAGACTTTTCCATTTCTATCAACTTTCGACGTCATTTTCGAAATAATGATTATAGGCTATAGGTATGTTTAAATCAATATCTGCGGAACCAGTCTACCATCACTTCAATACCGAAGTATAAGAGCCGACATGATACAAGTTTTCAAAATAATCAACAATATCGATCATGTGGATAAAGAAAAAATTACTCCAATTCTTCAATCAAGAACAAGGGGTCACCAGCAAAAAATAGTCAACAGGCGATTCCGTTTAAACATAAGAAAAAGTTCATTCAGCCAACGAATAGTAAATGACTGGAACAACTTACCTGAAAATGTAGTAACCGCGGAAACGATAAACCCGTTCAAGAATAGACTGAAGAAAGCCTGGAAGGACAATATCATTACATTTACTCCTGACTGTTACCAAGTAAATTGACTGTGTCAATTGTTTGCAGGGTTTGTCCTGTCACGCCGGTGATACAGTACATGTGCATGCATGCAAATAGTTTTAATGAAACAAAACCAATGTGCGCATTCCAGGAAGACATACCAGTGTTAAAGAAAAATAAAACATACGCCTAATAAGTCAAAGGCTTACTACAGACGTTGGATACAGTAATATATATGTGGACACCCCTCGAGAAGATATATGTGGACGACCCTCGAGAGAATTAGTATGTGGAGGCTGCCTCCGTGTATGAATGTGTTAGTCTCAAACACTACATGTATGAGGACGATCCCTCGTATGTAAGAGCATGTGATGTTAGAGGCTGCCACTGTTTGGGAATGCCCGTTCACAAGTACTGCATGTATGAGGACGATCGCTCGTATGTAAGAGCATGTGATGTCAGAGGCTGCCACTGTTTGGGAATGCCCGTTCACAAGCACTGCATGTATGTGGACGATCCCTAGTGAGAATTAGCATGTACTGTCTGAGGTTGACATCGCATGTGAATGACTTTCATAAACACTACATGTACAAGGACGATCACCCAGTGTGAATAAACATATGTTGGTTGAGACTGCCACTCTGTGTAAATGTCTTGTCATAAATAATACATGTATCAGAACGATCCTCCGTGTGTCTCTTGAGGTTGGCACTGTCTGTGAATTTTTTGTCACAACCGGAATATGTATGGGACGATCCCCCGTGTGAATTAGCACATATCTCATGAGGCTGCCACTATGTGTGATTGCCTTATCACAAACGATGCATGTATGAGGACGATCCCCTGTGTGAATTAGCATATGTCTCCTGAGGCTGCGACTATGTGTGAATGTAAACGCTACATGTATGAGGGTGATCCCCAGTGTGAATTAGCATATGTTTCTTGAGACTGCCACTCTATGTGAAAGTCTTGTCACAAACGCTACATGTGTAAGGACGATCCTCCGTGTGATACAGCATTTGACTCTTGAGGTTGGCACTGTCTGTGAATGTTGTGTCACAACCGCGAAATGTAAGGGGACGATCCCCCGTGTGAATTAGCATAATTATGTACCTTGAGACAGCCACTAACTGTGAAAGTTTTGTCACAAACGCTGCATATATGAGGACTATCCCCCGTGTGAATTAGCATATGATTCTTGAGGTTGTTACTCTATATGAATGCCTCGTCACAAATGCTACATGTATGATGACGGTCCCGTGTGTGAATTAGTTTAAACAATATTTATTTCAAGTTATGGCAAGTGAGACATATATACAGACAGTTGAGAACAGGATTAGAAAACAAGCTTTTACACTTATGTGAATTCGTCACCTGCAGAATATCCGTTTTACAATATGGCTAAGGAACAAATTACTGAAATATGGTAACATTGTTTCAACAAACCAAAAACAAATGTGTATATCAAAATGAATGTGTCACACCATGATGGAAGCGCTTGTGGTGTTTATGCGTGTCGCTTACGATGGACAGTAGCGATCAGAAGGGACTTAACTAAAACGCAGACCGCTTTATCATGGTGCGCAACATTGGTATTTATAAGAGAAAGTGAAGACATATGCAAGCTCAGCACCGCCAGACTGAAGGCTGAAGTCATGTCCAACGTATCCATTTATGTTTATCACTGGTAATATGAAAACTTCGTTGAAAGGTTAACTAACCGCTGAATGGTTACTTGGACCCGGCTCCTACTATCCGTATACAGGCGGGTGAGAACGTGCCTTGATCTCAATTAAATGTTTACATTGAAATTAACATATGAAAAAAGAAAATACTGAATGTTCTGAGACCGTCCCCGGACCGCACCGCACAGCACAACACGCACACAAACATAGCGTAGAGGCAATAATGGAATGCAATGGTGCTTAACGACCCACCAACACAAAGAGTATCATTTAAGGCCAAGCAATTTAGATGAAGAAAATAATAGTCAAATTTGATGTTCGGTGTGGTAGGCAATCAGATGATTGGGGTAAATATATAAATAAATGTATTATGAGCAATAGAAATGATGAACATGTATAAAATGTGGCTAGTGAGGATAATTAGGCATTAATTGTGGTCGATATGTTATCTAATAGGTTATATGTACATGCATACATACACATGCATACACATGCATGCATACACATGTACACGTGTATATACATACACACGCATCTATAGCCATAAACTCATGTACATGCGAAATATTTACGTCAAGAGAATCGTCTTGTGGCGAGCAAGTATGTTTTGGACCTGAGTGAATATTTGTTTGTTCTCTTCAAAGCTTAGTCGTTCGTTACCAATAAGTAGTTATCGACAACTGGAGGACAAGGGAGGTTTTCTAGGTTGTTGCCGTATTTGTTGCAATGTAACAGGAAATGACTGGTTGTTTCTATGGCACCACATGTGCAGTTGGGCGTGTCAACTATCGACATACGGTGAAGGTCATAATTTAATGATAGGCGAAGGCATGTATGGAGTATTCGACCCTGTCTCGACCCGATATTATATAAAGGCGCGGATTTTAATATGATTTTATTCAAGCGTGCTTTAAAGGACATTATTGTTGGGGCATTTCTAGTCGCTTCAGACAAAGAATTCCATTCTCGGATTGATGACGGAAGAAATGGATTCCTATATAGTAGGGTACGGCATAGTATTAATGGTATGTCACACACGTTTCTGAGACTATAGCGAACTTGAGTTTGCTGTGGGATTAGCTCACTAAGATATTTGGGAGTTAAGTTGTTTTTCATTTTGTATAGGAGAACGAATTTATGTGTATTACGTCTGTTGTTAACAGTTTCCCACTTAAGATCCTGATATAGCTTGTCAATGTTGCATAATTTTGTGGCTCCGCTCAAGATGCGCGCAGCCTCGACTTGTACAGATTCAAGCTGTTTTTTTAACTCGATCGTACAGTTACTCTATACTACATCTGCGTACTCTAGCAGAGGGCGACTTAATGAAACATATATTCGTTCAAGGGTCGATCTACTTGATATAAATTTAAAGGATCGTAACATACCAATTCGCTGCCAAGCTTTGTTTATGTACGAGGATATGTGTGGATTCCACTTACCGTCGTCTGATAGAGTAAGACCTAAATGTTTATGCTCTTTAAATGTATTAATAGTTTGGCCATTCATCAAGAGATTGGGATATTGTGGTTTATTCAGCTTCCTTGAGAAGATCATGGTATCAGTCTTTGAAGGGTTGAATTGTACTAACCATTGTATAGACCACTGGTGAATAGATTCTATATCGTAGTTTAATGTTGCAGATGAGGCTAGCGGGTCGTCAACGATTAATATGTAAAGACTATAGAGTCGTCAGCAAATAGTCGAATGGTAGAGTGAATGTCACTTACAATGTCATTGATATATACTAAGAATAAAAGAGGGCCTATAATCGAGTCTTGTGGAACGCCATCATTTATAGATGTCCAACGGGATGACGAGTTGCCATAGACTACACATTGGCGTCTTTGATACAGAAGAAACCCAATATATCAGGGGGCCAGTGACACCAATGGACGAAAGTTTATATAGGAGGCCTCGGTGCCATTCTATATGGAAGGCCGTGGAAATGTCGCAAAAGACAGCACGGACTTCCTTTCCTTCGTCCAGTGCTTTGCATATGTCATTATTGCCAACTGATTTACGGTCGAATCTCCTCTTATAAGCTTACCTATGCAACTGAGAAGTGATATAGGTCTGTAGTTCTGTGGACTTGATGGATCTGACTTCTTAACGATTGGAGTGGCATTGTCTAATTTCCATGGGGAAGGGAAGAACGATTTATTTATCAGCTTATTGAAATTGTTAGAAAGGGGAGTAGATAGTTCCCGGGCGCCTTCGCGTAAGACTCGCGGACTAATAAGGTCCGCTAGCTTTGGATGGATTTACTAAAGCTATGGCGTCAGTGACGTCTTCTGGAGAAATTGAGATGGTCGATAGGCTATGAGGTGAACGTGGTGGAGTAGGAGGTATGATATGCCCACTGTCGTCGATAGTCGATTGTTTAGAGAAGAACATATTCAGTAGTTCTGTTTTGTCGTCTTCCGATGAGGCCTCGATGCCGTAGATAATCAATGTAGGGATTGTTGTTCATTTACGGTTATATTTTAATTGCTCAGCGAGTTTAAATCATGTCTTAATGGGAGTATTTGGATCATTAACTTTCTCAACAATGTTAGTATCGTATTCAGTTTTGCACTTAGTTACTTTGTTTCTAAGTTTTCGAAAAGTGGCCCATACGGAATCGGTATTGATGCGTTTCGCTTTTATATGAGCTACATTGAGTTTCCTCATCGCTTTCATGATAGTGTTTTTGAACCAGGGGATATCGTTCGGCCTAATTGTAACTAATTTATTTTTCGCTGCTAAGAAGTTCTTGCCAGTTGACTGCATTTAGCTTTTCTCTGAAAGCATCATAATTGCCTTGTTCATAGAGCCATACTTTTCTTTTGTATGTAGCTGTTTTCGTTTTTTAGGCTTTCATGTTTTTAAAATAGCAACTACCGGGCAGTGGAATCTGACTAAATCAGGAATGAAAGGATCTGCAACAAAACTGCCTCGTTACAAACGCTACCTGTATCAGGACGATCCCGTGTGTGAATTAGCACATGTTTATTGAGGTGGCCCCTCCGAGTGAATGTCTTGTCACAAACGCTACATGTATGAGGACGATCCCCCGTGTGAATTAGCATATGTTTCTTCAGATTGGCACGCTGTGTGACTGTCTTGTCACAAACGCTACACGTATGAGGATGATCCCCCGTGTGAATTAGCATATGTGCCTTGAGGTTGCCACTATGTGTGAATGTCTTGTCACAAACGCTACATGTATGAGGACGGTCTCCCATGTGAATTAGCATATGTTTCTTGAGGTCGTCACTCCGTGCGAATGTCTTGCCACAAACGCTACATGTATGAGGACGGTCCCCCGTGTGAATTAGCATATGTTTCTTGAGGTCGTCACTCCGTGCGAATGTCTTGCCACAAACGCTACATGAATGGGGACGATCAAGCGTGTGAATTTGCAAATGTCTATTCAGGTTGTTCTACTGTGTGAATGTCTTGTCACACACGCTACATGTAGGAGGACGATCCCCCGTGTGAATTAGCATATGTGTCTTGAGGTTGCCACTATGTGTGAATGTCTTGTCACAAACGCTACATGTATAAGGACGGTCCCCCGTGTGAATTAGCATATGTGACTTGAGACTGCCACTCTGTGTGAACATCTTGTCACAAACGCTACATGTATGAGGACGATCCCGCTTGTGAATTAGCATATGTTTATTGTAGTTGTCACTGTGGGCGAATGCTTTGTGGCAAACTCTACATGTATGTGGACGATCCTCGGTGTGAATTAGCAAATGTTTATTGAGGTTGCCCCTGTGTGTGAATGTCTTGTCACAAACGCTACAAGTATGAGGACGATCCCCTGTGTGAATTAGCATATGTGTCTTGAGGCTGCCACCATGTGCGAATGTCTTGTCACAAACGTTACATATATGAGGACGGTCCCCCGTGTGAATTAGCATATGTGTCTTGAGACTGACACTCTGTGTGAATGTCTTGTCACAAACTTTGCATGTATGGGGACGATCCCCCGTGTGAATTAGCATGTGTTTATTGTGGCTACCACTCTGTGTGAAAGTCTTGTCACAAACGCTACATGTATGAGGGCGGTACCCCGTGTGAATTAGCATATGTGTCTTCAGGTTGCCACTATGTGTGAATGTCTTGTCACATATGCTACATGTATGAGGACGGTCCCCTGTGTGAATTAGCATATGTGTCTTGAGACTGCCACTCCGTGTGAATGTCTTGTCACAAACTCTACATGTATGGGGACGATCCCCGGTGTGAATTAGTATATGGCTCTTGAGGTCGCCACTCCGTGCGAATGTCTTGCTACAAACGCTACATGCATGGGGACGATCACATGAGTGAACTATCATGTGCCGTTTGAGATTGCCGCAATCCGTAAATGTCTGATAGCAAACACCACATATATTGGGACAATCACCCGAGTGAATTAGCATGTGCTGTTTGAGGATGTCCCTCTTTGTGAATGTCTTGTCACAAACGCTACATATATGTGTACCATGATCCCGATCCCAGGTGTCAATGGGCATCTCTGTTGTCTGTGGTTGCTCCTTCCTATCTGCCATCATTTATACAATCACATTTGAGATTATCGGTCACCACAGTGCGGTTGTATGCGTGTTTAGCTCCTGCTGTATTCACAAATAGGGTTTTGACATCGCACTGGTCTGTAGTTGTGCTGTTTGCATGTGACCTGAAAACATGATAAATTGAGAAGTATTGACATGTGGCATATGGCAGTTATTGCAGCACTGGAAACATGGTTCCACGACGTATTGTCAACTCGCCCCAGGAAAGGTAGACTAAATCTACTTTGCTTTAACTTTGTCGTCATAGATATTAAATGGTAAACGCAAACTAGTCATTTTAATGACAATCAACGCTGACATGTGTGGCTGTGACGACTGGAGATGTGTTATTTGTTGTGACCAGTGTACCTCCTGATCAGATTACACACTCACGTAACTGGGCAACGATCTATATTGCATGTTAGAAACGGGAAGATGTTTCATTGATGTCAGCGGGAACTTGTCAGATACTGATAAGACTATACGCGCGCACAGGCTCATTAGGTAATACACTACACCGAACTACCAAGGGACCCGGACGTATACATTCCTATATATACATGTATATGGGTTTTGGGTGATTTTGAATTTTCAGGACCTATCGGCTGCTAACCCTGCTAACAGCAACTTTGGATTTAAAATTGGTGACACTAAGCTGTGTGCCCCAACAGTGGCGGATGATATGTTGCTGCTATCGCTGTCGAAGAATGCTCTCAAACACATAATGGACATTATGTTACATATGCTCTTGTTCGTGGCGTTTTCAATATATAATCCGACCAAATGTGATGTTGTGGTTTATAGCATGCATACACTATTCAGATATGACATGGTTGCTTGGCAATGCCATGATCAATGAGCCAGACCAGTATATACATCTCGGTGTCATATGCAATAACTATTCGAGGCTGTAAGATAGTGTTCAACAATGCTGCAATAAGACAATGAATAAGTGTTAGTCTAAGTACGTGTGGTTTGGCGAATTAACTTAATCCACTTACATTGAAACGATTGTACGACACTATCGTCTTACCGAAAGCTCTGTTCGGTTGCGAATGCTGGTTTAATCTGCCAGTCAGTGAAATAATGTCATTAGAACGGGCACACCGAATTATGTATTAAATGCATGCAAACTCTTAATGCTAGAACGGGAACCGATGTGGCCCTTAGCTTACTGAATTGTTTTCCGTTAGATGTACTCTTCGCTCGCAGGAAGCTTACTGTGCTGTAAAACAAGTGTGTTGTTGCGTCTAAAGTCCTGTTCATGTGCCCAAAGTTACTCGGTGTGTAAACTTGCATGCTATGTACATTTACTCTCATATGTAAAGGAAATTTACATTGCGTTCACCTGCAAAATAGAGTATGTAAGTAGATTCGTCAACTGAAGTTCAAATGTGCATCATCTGAAGATGGATAGACAGCTGCGGCTTAGGAGTCAAATGCAATATTTTATCAGTACCGGTTTAATTCTAGGACTTACGAGACACAAATGTGTAGCTAGTAAACCAAAGTCAAATGTGTGGTGTAATGACATTGTGAAAGAAGCTTTCAGTGATGGTCAGTGGTCGAAAAGTTTCGAATGCGCAAAGAAACATTTCTGTTTTTGTGCGACTAGTTGGAGCCAACACTCAAAACTGCCGACGAAGAGAAGGGGAATAAACCTTTTGACATCGACCACAAAGTTCCCATTGAAGTATACTGGCTTGTATCCTCAGCGGAATATCGGACAGTGGGAAACCTCTTTGGCGTTTAATAATCTACTGTATGGAACTACGTTCATGATGTCTGCGACGCCATCGCTAAAAATTAAAACCGTTTAAAAAATGTGTACAGTTCCCGGCCAACTATGCTTTAAAACTGTGATCAAAGGATTCAGTGATCGATGGGGCTTTACAAATTGTGGTGGTGCAGTTGACTTGACTGACATTCCAAGTATAGCACATACAGAGGCACACGGAAATTACATAAACTGTAATGGGTGGTATTCTCTGATAATGCAGGGAGTGTGTGATTACAGATACGCTTTCATGGATATGGACAAAGGTATTTGCGGAGTCTGAGATACATGTATACCACAGAGCTGAACATAACAGAATATTTCCACATTGGAAATTGTACTGCGAAATAAGGAGTTCAACATGCCAATACTTCTGGGGGATCCGCTAAAGAATTGGATCCTGAAACCCTTACCAATAGAGTTCTTTCAACAGAAGAACAGCATCACATCAACGTGGAGATGTTTGCAGAAGCGGCTTGTGGTGCATGTTGAGTTTGCTTGTACTGTAACCGCCGCTTATGTTGTATTGCACGATATATGTGAGTTACATGGAATGAATATCTGGAAGATCAGTACCGGGACGACAATGATGAAGATGGTCGCGTGACGTTCCAGAGGACGAACCTGAGCAACGAAGCCTTCTGATCCATGACAATCAAGCTTCATATTTTGACAATGGCAATTTGGATTAAAACATGTCCGCTGGCTTTGTTTGCTACACGACCTTGTCAATATTGTTGTCAATATTTCCTGCAAAACATAATTATGTAACTAAAGCAAAGTCGATGGCGTGCCATCGCAAAATACACACTTTTCCTCTACCAATATACAGTGAATTTGTAGATCATAAAAAGGTGGATATAATCAATACCCGAGAGGTTGAATTAAAAATTGAATATCACTTTATGCATCTACACACCATAAGGAAGGCACACACCAAGTTCGAAGTCCCTACATGTTATGGCAAAAATGTTTTACTTCTTAAAAGGCAAAATTGGCGAATTCTAAGTCTAAAAGGGGGAGATAGTACATGACCAGGAGTCAAAACAAGAATCAAAATTGATGTTGTGCATGCACACACCATATGGAAGGCACACACCATGTTTGAAGTCTCTCCCTATTACTATTAAAAATAATTACTTCGTACAAGGCAAAATTGGCGAATTCTAAGTCTAAAAGGGGGAGATAATCAATTACCGGGGCCGAATCAAAATTCTAAATTCATTGTGCACGTCTACACACCATACGGAAGGCATGCACCAAGTCCCTGCCTGTTACGGTAAACAAGTTTTACTCTTACAAGGCAAAATTGGCGAAGTCTAACTTGAAAAGGGGGGATAATCCATGAATGGGGGTCAAATAAAAAAATCGAAATTCACTTTGCGCATCTACACAACATAAGAAGGCACACATCATGTTTCAAGTCTCTACCTATTACGGTATATTTCTTTTTACTTCTTACAAGAATCGTGACGTACTGACGTACGGACAGACGGAAGGACACCCGTGACGAAAATAATATACCCTATTTGTTTTTCAAAACGTTGGTATAATAAGAATAGAGGTCAGTTCTGCCACATGCTTCAATTATTACATATATTTACTACAGGGTGCGTTCATGACCCACATTTGCATAGCATGCCGCGTCAGACTTTTGCCATCGGCCTTGCTACCCGGTGTGAATTTGCCGATGATGCTGCAACCCTGGTCTCTGTCATCTGGGAGCCAAACCTTGGTTTGTATATCCGTAGGATAAGCTACAATGGCCTCGCGGATATTGACGGTCTTCCGAAGGCCTTTGTCAACTAGAAAGGCGAGCAAGGGCGTCGGGGTCAGCCCTGCTCTGCGAAGTGCCACATGTCTTCGGGTAGGGGGCCGTTGATCGCAACCCGGGTCATCATGTGGCCCGGATGTCCGAACCGCTCGAAACAGGGTTTGGCCTTGCCAATTCCCTTGGAAGCTGGCGGGGTAACATGCCTTCATGTCGATGCTGACGACGTGTCTCGTGTCGTAGTCCATAGTTTTCCAGAGGCCGCCGTGACCGTGTTCTACACATCCTTCTGGACGTCGTCGAGAATGTTGGCCGGGGTTGGCGTCCAGCCATTTCGTTGCTTGGCCATGATGCTCGCAGCATGGTTCACTCCGAAGGTTTTGTTGGCCACGGATTCATTACCCAACGTTTGACAGGCTTTATGGAATCTCGTGGGCTTCCTGCGTCCTGTAAATGCGGCCGTCCTGGAGCAGGAACTGACCGACAGTGAGCTGCGGTTCTTCGGAACTACCTCCAAGGAGCCAGACTGCGAGCGGCTCATCCTGTGTGGCCTGTCGGATTGCTTCCCACACATCACCCTCAAACCGGCGGACCTCGCGGGACTGTGGGAAATGTAGGTCTTTGGGCCAGGCGTGGCCGTTGTGGACGATGAGTTCACCTTTTCAGTATGTGTTGTTTGCGTTCCCTATGCATTTGCCGTTGTTGTAGATCTCCTCACCAGCGACGTCCCGCAGGAGGATCGCCTGCTTCAGTATCTTCTCCAGGTCCGCGACATCCTCAACCCTATCCCCTGGTTCATGGACTCTCTCTTCCCACTCCTGTAGTTTCTGACTCCGTGTGGGGGTTAGTTCCTGGCCCCTCAGTGCGCCTTCGAAACGCTCTACCACTCTTTGGGCAACACAGTTGAGGCCACCGTCTCTCACCGGGGCTAAGTTGGCGGGGTCTGGGTCTCTGATGGGGTAGAGCCCCTAGACGACCGCGGTGACTGGGTAGGCATTCTAGTAGAACTCCTTGTTGATCCCGGTCAGCGCACCTGGGATGGTGTCTCGAGTAATCTCAAGGACGCCCTGGCCCCTCCGCCTTTCTGTTCAGACCGGATCGAACTTGTCATCGACAACCCAAACGTTGGTGTGTCGCTCGCATAAGAACTTGATTCTCAGAACAAATTCTCCTCTGGGAGGGCTGCCAGTAGTTCTGTTGCTCTTGCATCTGTCATGCTGGCTTCCTGAGCCAGTCGGCTAGCCCTGGCGTTCATACCATCGGCAATTTCAATGACACCAATGCCAAGTGGGTCCTCTGCTTCTACCCTCCATGTATAGAAGCCCGTGAGGGCGCCATCCACTTCAGACTCATCTTTCTGGGTGTTCATGTCGATAAATTGTTGACCCTCTGGAACTGGGTCTGGCATTTCTGTAAGTATCTCTTCGATAAGATCATCCATTGTAGACATGTTACTTGGTGGGGTATGCCCAGTAGTGAAGGGATCTTTAATAGGAAATTCAGAAGGCATCTATCACAACCAGACGTCGAAATTCCTTCTCGAGGACCCGTTGATTTCACTGACAGTCTTCTCATTCTCATATCGGCAACCTTGGCACAAAGAGTTAACACATTAATTTATAATCTTGACATGAACAGTTTTGTGCAAAAAATAATTGAGCCACTTACTATCAAGTGGTGCATGTATATTATCCGGTTTAAGCAGTTAAAATATAGCAACAGACTCGCTGGATTAATATTAAATAAATAAACAATATCGAAATAACACGAACGCGGTAGATGACGTCGCGAAAAAATCGATCAATGCCATTACTATTCATGTTTTGTAACTGTCTTCAAATCGCCTGTAAGTCTCCATCTTGGATAGCCGTGACGTCACAGTGCGGGGCCGTGTACAAGCATATCATCTATAATCGGTAAAATAGGAGCTGGTCAAAACGGCCCCGGGTCAAAGCGATCCCAGGTAAAAACGGCACCTATTTGACCAAAACATCCCCCAAGTTTTAATTAATATATAATCAGATTAATAAAATAACGAAATCGACCTCGTAATACGTATGTTGATAAAATCGAAATATTCCATCTCTGTATATCTTGTCCACAAGTCAATACTTGTTGTTCACACCTTTTATCCAGACGCGTGTTACACGTGTACCATTAATAATGAATCTAACTAAGCCATGCTTATTGTGCTTACAATCAGTGTCGACCCAGACTAGTCTGCAAACTGTGCTGTATGATCAACGTATGCACTGTTAGTTATCCAGTCAAACAATCATTACAATCTGCAGTATAATACATTACCCACGAATTGAAGCAATCAAAGTCCATGATTATACGGATGGTCTAATGCACTGGTGTGTTTTCTTATGTACCGTACTGAAATTTTAGTAACAAATTTGAGGGAGATTTCCACCTAAAAAAAATACCTATACTGTTTCATTACAAAACAGACAGAATCATGTTTGCAACCAGCAAAATAAAAAGTCTACAGTACGATACCGTACCATACAATGTGAAATGAATGATGTAGCCCTCATCAGATTTTACTTTATTTATTTGCTGAATATAACTGAAATTAAAGTAACAATTACATTTTGCCAAGCTCAGCAGAAGGATCTACCTAATGCAATATCTAATTCTTATGACACTGCAATAAGTGGTGTCTTGTCATCTGCTGTGTAAATATGTGTTACGACCAGCAGAAACATCACTGGGGCTAACCAGGGGACTACACAATCTTTGAAATTCAGATGGCAGTATATGACACTCTTTGATGTGGAATATGGTTCACTATCTTACTAAGCCTGGCATACTGTCTCTGCCACCAGTATAGAGCTAGATCAGCTTGCAAAAGCAGCAGTCTGATAATTGTATGCACAATTTGCAGTCTGATCAGGATCTGGATTGTTTACCTTTCCATCAATGAAACACATGTCCTGCTTCTAAGCAATATGTATCGTTACCAGGCTACATAAGTGTGCTATTTGATCAGGAGCTATACTGGTTACAAATCCAAAAAGAAAACATTTCTCCAATCACAGTCACAAATGTGTAGTCTCCGTTAAACTCCACGGGGGCAGATACGCTTTGCAACTACGTCACGGCGCGGTTGCGTATCACATGATTTTAATGGAGGCAGCCTATAATCCCCATGGAGTGGAGAGTGCATAATTAATGAAAATTTAAAACCAAATACCTGTGGGATTATAATAAATACAAGTCAATTAAAGCCACGATATGGCTTTCGTATAGCTATATAATGCAAATGTATATGTTTTGTCGAATGTGTTATTCTCCTTTAAGATCTCGGCACAAAAAACGCTGCTTTTTTCCGCCCCAAATTTTAAACTCCTTAACCAATCAAGATATCTTGATGAAACAACTTCCATTTCCGACCACTACCATACTGCACTTTTTTTGGGAAAAATTATCCGCTAAACTAAAAATCGGCAAATTTTATTTTAGAAAATTGTTTTGTTTCCCGAAATAGAAAATTGAATAACTACTTAACTGATCAAGACATTCCATTGTTTTGTATTCTTCAATACCTTTAGTTTGGTACCAAACATTCCATACTGCACATTTGTTTTGGAAAAAATATCCACTAAATTCAAAATCAACCATTTTTTTTCAAAGAAAATTTAGTTATTTCTCGAAATAACAAAATAAATAACTTCTTAACCAGTGAAGATATCTTGATGAAACAACTCCCGTTGTTTTGCATTCTTAAATACAGTAGTATATAGGGTATGAGTTCATTACCGCGACTAAGGGGAAACGAATTAGAGCGCGTTTAGGTGACCACCACTACAGAAATGGGTCATACTTTATATGGGGGTCAAACAACAAATGTATCCCCACCGTCAATTGGGAATTGAATTCGGTGATTAAATAATTTTGTAAAAATTAGCTGAAACCATTACGAATTTTATATCACATAACATCTCTTTATAATTAATAATAATTCCCAAGATTGGGAAAGTATATTTACTAGTATATAGAAAAAACATTATGACAGTTGCCATAAAAAATATGAGACGGATGCCGAGGAAACCGAATGTATCTCACAAACTGATTAGTGAGGTAGCGATTTCCCCAGCCCAAAGAGTACAAACACCTCCTAAAATTCGTAGTAATACGAATAAAAATGAGATAAAATCTCCTCCACGGGGATCCGCAAAACTTCGTGAATTAAGGTCGCAGGCCATCAAATTGGGAATAACCTTCCCCCAAAATGTGCGAGCAAAAGGTCTGACTAAAATTATAAATGAGGCAAAAAATGAGGAATTTATGAAAAGACTGACTTATGCGTACAAATCGAGAAAAACGTCTGATGGGGGGAGACTAAGAAGATTACACCTTAACAATTTAACCCCGCCCGCACTATGCAAAAAAGCCAAATCCTTAGCCGATGAGGCGGTATTGAGTATGCGCGGTAAAAATATTGTGGTGCCCAAAAAACGAATTCATAAAACCGGCCTGTTAAGGAAAATAATAAACGAAGGCGACGACATTCTGGATGATTACATACGGACGGAGAGTAAAATAGTGAAAGGACGCCGCACAGTAACTATTACCCTAAAACGGCGCACCCAAGTAAATATAACGGAACGAATAATGGCAGAGATCAACCCAATGCTAACTGGGAGCTTCTACATACGTTATTTATTTTCATACAAATTGGCTCACATCGAGCAGACCGACACACGGGGTAGGCCGGAAACGATAATATTCCATAAACAACTGTGCGGGAGCCCCTGGTTGAGAGAATACGAGGACGCGAATGAATGGGTTGCCGAACAGGAGGAAACTAGAATGAACATCGATAAAATAGACCGTCCAAGCACAAAATGGACGTTTGTTAGGTGGGCCGGCGTTACGATTAAATTAATTCTTTCATCTAGCGCAGACGATGCGGGCATGAGATCTTCGAAATGGGGGGACAGCTTCCAGAATGGTTGCGATATCGGAAGGGGATTAAACCGTTGGACAAATTTAACGACGATCTTTGCCTGTTCAGATGTATCGTTCTTCATACGACTGATCGGCGGGCAGACGGCTGTCTCACAAAAACACAAGATTTGGTCCACGAATATATCCTTTTCTGTAAAAGTAAGGGGTGGAAAAGACCAACCGGCCGTATAATACTTGACGACATCACAAAAGTGGAGGAATGTTTTAAACTCGGAATTGAGGTATATGAACCAGTTGATGAGGGCACATGGTATTTTATTTAAAGGTGGCGGCACATTACGAAGAAATTGGTACGAAGAAAATGAAAATCGGTATTTACAATAATCACGCATTCCTGATCACCGACATGAACAAAACCACCAACACCCTCTGCTGCTACGGGTGCAACCAGCGATTCACACAATCCCATAGTTTAAAACGGCACGCTCTCACCTGTATGCGCGTGGAAAAGAAGCTCACGTGTAAAGGCGCGGAGATCGACAGACCAGCATCCGCCTACGAAAAGGCCTTTTACGCCAGATCTCACGCGAAGCGCGAAGGCGACAAGTTGGATAAAATCATTCGAAGTGGGTGGTAAACCCCATATACACACTGCGCACTGCGGCCACGGCGGTGAGAGGTTGGTGGGTGGAGAGCCAGTCGACGGATTTTGTGAGGAAACTAACACGGTTTACCAATTTCATGGATGTTATTGGCACGGAAGCCCTAAGTGCTCCGATAAGGAGGAGATGCGCGCAGGGGAGCAGGTTGTGGAAATGAAAGACATCACATCACGGGAGTCCCAGAAAACACTCCAGGTGGCCCAATCGTATGCACGCGCACAATAATACGAATTTTGTCAAAACCACCCCGACAAAGCAGACACCACCTCATACACGGCCCTAAAGAACAAATTCGTGCGGGAGTATATGGCCCGGAACCCCCTTCCAATAGTGCAAGCCCCCACCAGCGCTTTGGATGAAGAAATTGTGATCATCAAAGAGAAGGCTGCCGAAAAGAAGTTGTTGGCAAGGGATAGAAACAAAAAAACTCTCGCGAGAGACGCTGCGATCGCAAAGGAGTTTACATTAGTTACTATTTGGGAGTGTGATTATAACGACTTCTGGGGTAAAACACCAGCCCCTCCGAAAACCATGTATCCATACCAGATTGTATACGATTTTGAAGCGTATTTATCGAAATCCAACGAGTTGGGTGAAGGTGATAGTCGATGCAGGTGTAAGAAAGGTAATCTCGAATTTGCAAACGAGCATGTGCCCATAAGCGTGAGCATCGGCGATAATTTATGTACTGAAATAACTCACGGCCAAATTAGTTGCTCTATTTATGGAAAACATACAGGAAAGGTGTAAGGCGATACGAGAGGCTGTTGGTAAAATATATCTTCCTACCTGTATGGACAGGCTTCCCACTACCCAACAACGCGAGATCACCCGATGGATTTATCAAGTTCCTGTAATTGGTTTCAACTCTAGTCGATACGATCTCAATCTGATAAAAAAACATTTCGTTGGGCTGTTGGCCGATACGACATCGAAAGTTCTCGTCGGTAAGAAAACAAACACGACAATGTTCCTATTTACCCCCGAATTCCGATTTCTCTACGTAAAATTGTATCTCAGCCCATAGAAGTCCTACGACAAATGGATAAAGGCGTACGACTGCGAGGTGCAAAAGTCGTTCTTTCCATACGAGTGGTTTGATTCTATCGAGAAACTGGATTACGAAGGGTTGCCCGGAATAAAATATTGGGACAATCAACTCGACCCGAAGGAAAAAATAACCGCGACGGAGTTGGCCGCATGTAATGAGATTTATAAAAATAAAGATATGAAAATGTTCAGAGAGTGGCTGCCATACTACAATGATTTGGACGTGGGCCTTTTATAGAGGCGATCGGTAAAATGTCTATTTTTACAAGACGAGAGGTATTGACATGTCTAAAGATGCGGTTACTCTACCCGGGGTAGCATTGCAGTACCTTCTTAGGGGGACAATAAATGAACACGTAAAATCCTATCAAACTAAAATAAGAGGGCCATGATGGCCCTAATTCGCTCACCTGACTCCATGAACAACAGAGGAGAATGTGACATTGAGTTCAAATTTACCAAATCTGAAAATGCTTCACCCAAGGATCTTAACTTACTATGAAGTTTGGCCAGCATTGGCCATGTGGTTCCTGAGAAAAAGACGTTCAAAATCTCGAATAAATGGACCTCTTGGCGGCCATCATGGATTACATAATCATCCGATTCCGACAAATATTACACCAGAGCAATGGCCTCATCGATACCTTCAATTTGATATACGACATGAGCATATTCGGTCAAAAATAAAATTTGACATCAAGGGCCACACCCATTTTTGGCCTCGGGGTCACCATTTTAACAACTTTGAAAGAGCATTCTACATTGATCATTCTTACCAAGTTTCGTCGAAATCCGGCTGGCGGTTCATGAGAAGATTTTTTAAGAATTTGTGCTATTTTTAGGCGGTGGCCATCTTGGATTAGCGACGACCTCCATTTTAACAAATCTGAAAAGACTTCACACATGGACCATAACTGTGAAGTTTGGCCACCATGGGCCAAGCGGTTTGTGTGAAGAAGAATTTTCAAATCTCTAATAAAAGAACGACCTTTTGACCTTTCGGCGGCCATCTTGGATGACATGACCATCCAATTTCGACCAAAAATGTACCAGAGCGATCGCCTCTTTGATACCTTCGATTTGATATAGACATGACTATATTCGGTCAAAAATAAAATTTGACCCCAATTTGACCCCACGGGCCACGCCCATTTTTGACACCGGGTCCATAACTTTTAAGTTTGGCTACCATGGGCCAAGCGGTTCATGTGAAGAAGAATTTTGAAATCTCTAATAAAAGAACGAACTTTTGACGTTTTGGTGGCCATCGTGGATGACATAACCATCTGATTTCGACACAAAGTGCACCAGAGTGATCGCCTCGTTGATACCTTCGATTTGATATATGAAATGATCATATTAGGTCAAAAATAAAATTTGACCGCAATTTGACCCCACAGGCCACGCCCATTTTTGACCCTGGCGTCACCGTTTTAACAAATTTGAAAGAGCATTGTACATCGATCATTCGTAGCAAGTTTTGTCGAAATCTGGCTAGCGGTTCATGAGAAGAAGATTTTTTAAGAATTTATGCTATTTTTAAACGGCGGCCATCTTGGATTGGCGATGACCTCCATTTTAACAAATCTGTAAAGGCTTCACCCATGGACCATAACTGCGAAGTTTGGCTACCATGCGTCAAGCGGTTCATGTGAAGAAGAATTTTGAAATCTCCAATAAAAGAACGACCTTTTGACATTTCGGCGGCCATCTTGGATGACATAACCATCCGATTTCGACACAAAATGCACCAGAGTGATCACCTCGTTGATACCTTCGATTTGATATATGACATTACCATATTCGGTCAAAAATAAAATTTGACCCCAATTTAACCCCACGGGCCACGCTCATTTTTGACCCTGTGGTCTCCATTTTAACAACTTTGAAAGAGCATTGTACATCGATCATTCATACCATGTTTGTCGAAATCCGCTTGGCGTTCTTGAGAAGAACATTTTTGAAGAATTTGTGCTATTGTTAGACGGCGGCTATCTTGGATTACGTAATGACGTCATTTTAACAATTTTGTAGTCCCCCTACCTAAGGACCATGACCATGAAGTTTGGTGACAATAGGCCCAATGGTTACCGAGGAGAAGACGTTTGAAAATGTTCACGGACGACGAACGACGACGACGGACGACGGACACATTGCGGTAACAATAGCTCACATGAGCTTCGCTCAGGTGAGCTAAAAACCATAGCGGCTGCGGGCATATGTCCCCCGCTGTTCGAAATGTTGAAAGCCGCTCTGGTCGGTGGACCGTCAATCGTATTATCTCGCCACGCGGAAGTTGGGGTCACACAAATTAGGCCAACACCAGAAGGGGGCGGTAAAACATGCAAAGCGGTGGTGGGGCTAGACGCCAACGCGCTGTATCTATCTACATTAAATAACGTCCAGTTTACCAGACAATATCGACACTATCTACTGGGCAGACCATTCCTGGTGCGAACCGACCACTCGAGTTTGACCTGGTTGCTAATTTTCAAGCAGCCACAAGGACAGCTAGCAAGGTGGATGGAGGAGTTGTCGCAGTACAACATGATCCTTCGGCACCGGCCTGGCAAGAAACACGCGGACGCACTTTCGAGGAAACCGGAGGTGAACCCTGAGTGTGATGCGTATATAGCGGGAGTAAAGCCAACCGATCTTCCATGCGGCGGTTGTAAATACTGTGTGAGAGGTGACAGCCAGTGGGGAGAGTTTACCCGGGTAGTTGATATCGCGGTTCCCTTGACAGCACTGGGATCTTGTTCTGATACAGTGGGCATGGCCAGCCCCGATCGTACAGAAGTAAGGTGTGATGGTGGGGGAGATTTGGCGGACTCACTGGCTGCGCAATCTGTTCCTGGTTCTCTGGAAGGCCCGGTGGGACATAGGATGCCAGATCTGAGGGTGGTTTCTGTGGTGAAGACACCAGTGGTGAGTACAGCCGCTGGCGTTCTGACAGTCCCGGTGGAATCTGGTTTTACAGATCTGAAGATTGTTCCTGTGGCGGAGAACAGGGTGGAACAAGGAGCTTGGAATTCTCGGGAAGGCACGGTGGGACATGGGATGCCAGATCTGATGGCGGTTCCTGAGGTGAAGATACTAGGGGAGGATATTACGTCTCCTGACACTCTGACAGTCCTGGGGGGACCAGGATTTCTGGATCTGAAAATCGTTCCTGATCCAGAGAAGTGGAAGGCTCCTGATTGTTCAGCTGATGCACAAGATATTTCCAACCAGCTAAGTGTGAAGGATCTACTGGTGAAGAAATCAACCAGGCGCACAAGATGTGCTCTGTGGTAAATATATACAGCAGGGTGTGGTAAAGCCAGAAAGGATGGAGGAAGGAGACAGGGATGTCTACATTGAAGTGCTCTCTTCGAACGGGGCAACTAACGTACAAGTGTGCGGTGTGAACGTACAGAGGCAACCAGTGACCTACGCGTGCTGGGGCTTTGAAGTGGAGAAAATTGGTAAGGCTCAGCGCAAAGACTCTAGTCTTAACCTTCTGTTGGGATGGTTAAGTGACTCGACCCACCCTAGCGAAAGAGATTTGTTTCTGGCGAGCCCAGCATCTAAGGCCTATTGGCTGAATAAAGAGCAGTTCAGTTTAATAGATGACATAATATACCGACAGCGTGAAGAAGGAACAGAAAAGGACTTAATGGTACCGGAGTCAATGAAGTTCGATGTAATGGTTGCAAACCATGATATACCCAGTTCGGGACACCAGGGTATCGACAGGACCAAGAAGCGAATGAAAGAACGATTCTACTGGTATGGCATGGGAAAGGAGTTAGCCAGTTTTATATCCTCGTGCGCTACCTGTAATAGAAACAAAAAGTCAGCCAGAATGGGCCACAATCCAATGCAGGAGTACCAGGCTGGGGCACCGATGGAGCGTGTTCACCTGGACTTTATGGGGCCACTACCAAAGACCCCACGTGGAAACGAGCATGTCCTCATGATGGTGGACCAATTCACTAAGTGGGTTGAGTGCGTGCCCTTGCCTTCTCAGACCGCTGAAGTCACGGCGAGGGCAGCAGTCAACAACTTCTTCTCCCGTGTTGGATACCCCTACCAGGTATTCACGGACCAGGGACGCAATTTTGAGTCGAAGCTGTTTACGGCCTCTTTGCGACGCTTTAGAGATCCATAAAACACGTACAACACCATATCGGCCCTCGGTGAATGGGCAGGTAGAGCGTTTCAACCGGACTCTGATGGACGCGGTCCGCTGCTACATCGCGGATTCCCAGGATCAATGGGACCTGCATCTGCAACAGATAGCGGGGGTGCTGAGGAGCTGTGTGAACCGAAGCACAGGGTTCACGGCGAACAAACTAATGCTGGGACGGGAAGTAAATATCCCGGCATATATGATGTTCCCGCAAGTAAAAAGTGAGCCAATGAGTGTTGATCAATATGTAGCTACATTGATCAACAACATTCAGGCAGCGCACAACACAGCACGGGACACATTGCGAGCATCACTGAAGCGGATGAAAAGGGACTATGACATTAGGCTCTTGCAGCGGACGTATGCGGCAGGAGATGCGGTGTATTTGCTTGATACGGCCACCCTCAAGGGCAAGTGCCGAAAGCTCAGCTCCCCCTGGAAAGGCCCAGCATTCGTGGTTGAGAAGATAACAAATTCCTTGTTCCGGGTCCGATTACGTAAATCCCTGTTGGTTGTCAACCATGATAGGATGAAACCCTGTCGTGATCGTGGGGTTCCAGAATGGATCGAAAACTGGCGGAAGAATCAAGAAGGTGCAGCCGATGCACAGAGTGGTGACGATACCTTATACTGTTCCTGCATGAGACCCTGGCAGGGACGGTTCATGATCCAGTGTGACGGGTGCGATGAATGGTTCCATGGATCGTGTATGGACGTGAGCGCATCTGAAGCACTGCTGATTGACAAGTTCTGGTGTAGGTCCTACCGGCCGTAACATGTATGGGAATAATTCCTGTACATTGTCAAACAGGCACATGTACCGTGTGTAATCACTCTCCTCTGTTTCCAGATCATGGAGAAATATGCGCGAGTCATCCGGGATGTGGAGGAGTGTACGGAGCGGGGCAATCTGTGGGAATCGAGGGACCTCGTCCAGCAGCTCCTGATGTGCCAGGCCACCAATGAACTGCGGGTCCGGGCGATCCTCGGGCAAGTACGGCTGGCGACTCGAAATGGCAACACCAGGTGGCGGAGGTCGGTGGCCCGAGAAGCAGACATGCTAGGGTTCATGGACACAAGGTGGGTTGACGCTAACGTTTGCCAATTACAGCGGCGCTCCCGGCGACAGAGTGCGATACCGGATATGTCTACCTCACCGTACCGTGATGCTCGCCGTCGGGAGGATTGTACCCTTTAGGTCCAGCGAGCTGATCTGGGCCACAAGCAGCCCCCACCATCGCCAGAAGCCGCCGTGGAAAGCGAGGAACCGGTCCTCATGGAGGTGGAGGAAGTAGCCGAGGAAGACCGGCTGGACCTGGAGGCAGAAGCGGAGGACGTACTCCGCCAGTCCTCTCCAGAATCGTCGCCACCTCGGGTGAAGGCTTCGGCCCGCCTGAGGTCACGAGACTCTAGCCAAGAGTCCAGTGAGGGACGAGCACGAAGTCGCCCACGCCAGTCGTCGTCCTCTCTGGTGAAGGCTCCGGCCAGAGAGTCCAGGAGAGAGGCGATGGAAGAACGAGATTGAGAACCAAGGCATTCGTCGCCCACGCTGGTGAAGGCTTTGGGCCGCCAGCGACCCAAGGAGGCAAGGTCAGAGGTGCGGGACAAACCGAGACGCAAGATGAGCCCCCGTCGGAGCGCAAGGGAGTGGACACCCTCCTCGGGGAAGGCTATGGCCCCCCGGAACACTAGAAGTCCGACTCGGCGTCACATAGGCGATGTGTTGGCCCGCACGAAGCACCAGAGGCGGTCTCCTGTGAAGGCACCAACCCGCGGCCCGGAACATCGTGCTTTGGGAGCGACGAAGCGATGGACCAGTCCCCGCCGCAAGGGTCCAGACTCATCAAAAGGCCCGTCGATGCCAAAGACACGCATGCTGGAGGGCAGGTCTGGATCCCGAGACAGGTCGCCCGCGAGGTCTCCGGCGCAGGGAAGGGCGGTGAAGGACCGTCTGGGCAAAATAGAGCGCACCATATTCCAGACATCTCGCGGAGGAAAACAGGGGCCTCGAAAGGAACCGTCGACAAGGCAGTGCGGGACATCCATGAAATGTCCATTTCCCGATTGTGGTCAGCCACTCAGCAGGGCCCATGCATACAAGGAGCACGTCCCAGGCGTGTTTGATGAGGAACTCCTGCCGACGGAGGAGATCACGAGGAGGAGGATCAGCATGCTGACGTTATGCTCTAGCCTCATTCTGGGCACGCTTAATGATCTCCCTAGTCTGGTGACGTACCTCAACCAGTTACAGCGGATCGCCCCCGGGGAGGTCTCGATCTCTAAGCGTCAAGTGGAAGCCATCGTACCGGTTGGGGAAATAATGGGACTAGATCTGCTTTCCCAACTGACAGCTGCACCCATCGACAGCCCGGCGGTCCTCATGCTAATATATGGAAATAAAATGGTTACGCTCGGAGTAATAGTAGGTGGTGCAATCGTGAGCGCTGCGGCGTTCGGCCTTAGCAACTATTTATTCTCGTTAATAGGAAACTAGATGGCCGCGGCCTGCATGTCGCGCCTTGTGGCGAGGGATGGACACTAACAAAAAAGATATAGTATAACGAAAAACTTTAACCAAAAAACTTAACCAAAAACTTTAACCGGACAAACGTACGTACGTACGTACGTACGTACGTACGTACGTACGTACGCCAAAGTGCCGACTATATCGCGCTTTCCGCAAGCGGGCGCGAACAAAACTTTAACCAAAACCTTCAAAGTAATTTGACCTTGACATTGGGCACAGGGGCCGCACGGGAAGGGGGTAGAATGAAATTATAGATGATGATAAACACCCATGTGAAGTTTCAAGGTAATGGGCAAAGCAGTTGCAGAGATATAGTATAACGAAAAACTTTAACCAAAAAATTTAACCAAAAACTTTAACCAAAAATTTAACCAAAAACTTTAACCAAGAATCTTAACCAAAAACTTCAAAGTAATTTGACCTTGACATTGGGCACAGGGGCCGCACGGGAGGGGCGTAGAATGAAAATATAGATGATGATAAACACCCATGTGAAGTTTCAAGGTAATGGGCAAAGCAGTTGCAGATATATAGTATACCGAAAACCTTTAACCAAAAAACTTAACCAAAAAACTTAACCAAAAACTTTAACCAAAATACTTAACCAAAAAACTTAACCAAAAACTTTAACCAAAGAACTTAACCAAAAACTTCAAAGTAATTTGACCTTGACATTAGGCACAGGGGCCGCACGGGAGGGGGGTGGAATGAAAATATAGGATGATGATAAACACCCATGTGAAGTTTCAAGGTAATGGGCAAAGCAGTTGCAGAGATATAGTATAACGAAAAACTTTAACCAAACAACTTAACCAAAGAACTTAACCAAAAACTTTAACCAAAAAATTAACCAAACAACTTAGGCAACAAGAAACGAGGCAAAGCCACGAAGGCCAGGTTTTTTCCGAGCATAGACACTTCGATAACATAATTATACCCACTTTCTTTAGACTAGATGGCCGTGGCCTGCATGTCCCGCCTTGGGGCGAGGCATGGACACTAAAAACATAGATATAGTAGATGGAAAAACTTTAACCAAAAAACTTTAACCGGACACACGGACGAACGGACGGACGTATGCCAAAATTGCCGACGATATCGCGCTTTGCGCAAGTAGGTGCGACAATGATGATAAACACCCATTTGAAGTATCAAGGTTATGGGTGAAGCAGTTGCAGAGATATAGTACACGAAAAAACATTAACAAAAAAATTCAAAGTAATTTGACCTTGACATTGGGCACAGGATCGCGTTTTCCGCAAGCAGGTGCGACAATGATGATAAACACCCATGTGAAGTATCAAGGTATTGGGTGAAGCAGTTGCAGAGAAATAGTACACGAACAAACTTTAACAAAAAAATTCAAAGTAATTTGACCTTGACATTGGGCACAGGATCGCGTTTTCCGCAAGCAGGTGCGACAATGATGATAAACACCCTGTGAGTATCAAGGTATTGGGTGAAGCAGTTGCAGAGATATAGTACACGAACAAACTTTAACAAAAAAATTCAAAGTAATTTGACCTTGACATTGGGCACAGGGGCCGCAGTTGCAGAGATATAGTATAACAAAAAAGTTTTAACCAAAAAACTTTAACCAGACGTACGTTAAAAAGTTAACGTTGAAAATGGCTAAGTCAATTACGTAGAAATAATAGGTGAAGGTAAAAAAATGGTCACATGTTGGATAGTTGTATGTGGTAGGCACCCCTTGGTTATGAAGCTGTGAAAGTTTGGTGGTCCTAGGTGGTACAGTACCAAAGAAATGGACTTAAAAACGAAAACTTAACATTGTAAACGCGCAAACTTAACATTGAAAATGGCTAAGTCGACTGCGCGGAAAATATGGATCAAGTTAAAAAAAAGTAACATGTTGGATAGTGATATGTGGTGGGCACCCCTTGATTATCAAGCTGTGAAAGTTTGGTGGTCCTAGGTGGTACAGTACCAAAGAAATGGACTTAAGCACGAAAACTTAACATTGTAAACGCGAAGCTGTGAAAGTTTGGTGGTCCAAACTTAACATTGATTGTGGACGCCGCCCGCCCGCCGCACGCCCACCGCACGTCCGCCCGCCCGCCCGGCTTTAGCCAATCCGATAGCCTGGATATTTTTAAAAAAAACCTGGCTAAAAACTTTAACCGGACACACGTACGTACGTACGCCAAAGTGCCGACTATATCGCGCTGTCCGCAAGCGGGCGCGACAAAAACTTGCAAGCAGATGATGAGCGCAAGCGTCATGATTTAGCTACAGAACAACTCAATAGCGCAAATGAAGCACGGTCGAAAAAACCAACCAACCGTCTGGACTGGATCAACGAAGAGCTTCGCCGCGAGTCACGCCGTGCAAACTTTCCGGAACGTTGACGAAGCCATGCGCGAATACGCGCGGGTATATCCGCAAAAAATTCTCGCGCCGCTGGATCCCGAGCCCCAACTTTCAGATTCCTATGTACCGTCAGAGGCCCAAAAAGACCGTGAGATCGTGTTCATCGTCGTGGGAATGGGTGCGGTGGGTCTCGTCAGCTACTATATTGAAAAAGCAATAAGCAAAAGCAATAAGCATTAATTATTTTAAAAAACTTTTTTAAATAGTATATATATATATATATATTAGGGTTGTTATCGAATATTCGAATATTCGAATATTCGGTTGTTGTCCGAATATTCGAATACCGTTTTGCTATTCGAATAGTAAAAAAAAAAATATTTTTTTTTTTCTATCAATTTTCTGTGTACCGAAGGGATTAATCGTTATTTAAAGTCAACACTTTGATATCTTGAGATGTGTGAAAGTTTGCGACAGCCATCGTCGGCCATCGTCGGTAAACAATAACCCGCGAACTCGTTAACTAACGTGTTTGTGTACAGCGCCGATGGGCACACAGGCTTAAACAGGTATGACGTCGGTCTCCGTATTAGCGGCACGCATTTGTAGTATTGATTGAAGAAGTTTGTTGTTGATTGGTGTAAGATCTATCGATAGTTTGTCGGTGCACCGTCTTTTATGGGGGCGTTTGCATTTGTGCGACTGTTCGACCTACCAGAATACCTCGCATACGATGGACACGCGCAAGCTTGATACCAAACAGTCGGTTCGCCTAGCGCGCAAGTTAGCGAACACATAATACAGCCCCCGCGGCTACTGGAAGGAACTCGCGGCCATCAAGAACCTCGCGGCGGCTAACAAGGTTTCCGAAAACGCAGCCACGGAATGGCTCAAGAAGCAGGCCATCTGGCAGATCTATTTATCCGCGCCTCACAATATTCCGCGGCTGAAATTCTACGTGCCGGTGCCGAACGAAGTCCACCAAGCTGACCTCCTGTTTCTCCCTCACGATCACGTCGGTCGCAAGACGTACAAGTATGCACTGACAATCATTGACGTAGCGTGTCGGTATAAGGGGGCTGAGCCGTTGGCCACTAAAGAGTCTAAGGAGGTGGCCGAGGCTCTTTCCCGAATATAAAGAGGAGTCCTCTCAAATGGTCGAATCTTCTCCTGGTCGATCCCGGCCGCGAGTTCATGGGCGCGGTCTCCCATCTATTGACTAAGCACGACGTTTCTGTTAGACGCGGCCGCGTCAACCTCCACCGGGACCAGGGGATCGTGTAGCGGTTCAATCGAACCCTGGCTGAGAGGCTGTTCGGACACCAATATGCCAAAGGGCTTGCAGACCCTCATTCGCGATCGACCGAGTGGGTTACCAGGCTGCCCGCCGTGGTCTCCGCACTGAACGGCGAGGTGACCAGATTGATCGGTTAAAAAGCCCGTAGATGCCATCAAGTCGAAAATAGCGGCGCACAAACCATCTGCCGTCTCGCGCGGGCGACCTGTTGGTTTAGCGGAGAAACGGCTTCCATCGGATGTTGCCGTCCGGTACCTCTATCAACCGCGAGAGCTCGAAGGTGGTCGCCGCCGCGCGACTGATCCCGTGTGGTATCTCAATATATATCATCTGGATCGATCTATTACCAAACCCGATGAGCCCGTGCTCTACTATTTGGATGATGGTCCATCGCGTGGGTTTGTTCGCGGTGCCTCCTGACACCCAGCTGCCGGTTAAGTTCTGAAGATTCTCATAATTTCCAATTTAAGTAATTAATTAATTAAATTCTCAAATATTTTGTTTAATCGTTTTTTCGAATTTTACAAATTCGAAAAATGAATTCCACCGAATTGACGGTGGTGATACATATTTTTTTTGATATATAAAGTATGACCCCTTTTGGTAGTGGTGGTAACTTAAACACCCTCCAATTCGTTTCCCCTCAGTCGCGGTAACGAACTCGTACCCTATATACTACTAATACCTTTAATTTGATAACAAACACTCCATACTACACATTTAAAAAAAATCAAAAATATCTTTAAATTCAAAATCGACAGAAAATGGTCAGAACATTTTAGAAGTTCTCAAATTTAAAAATGGAATAACTTCTTAACTACATGTAAATCAATATATCTTTATAAAACTTGCATTGTACTACTTCATTCCAGAGCTTATATTTGATACCAAACAATCCATAAACATCTATTTTTTTTAAAAACTCCGACATCCCTAACTAAGCTTATAATGGCTACAATAATTCGCCTCCGATATGTTATCTACGGCTACAATTTGACCCATTCAAAAAATGTGAGCAACCGAAGAGCATACCCAAACCTGTTGCATGTAGGTCAACATTTCATAAATTATATATTTCATACCTTTAAACAAATATAAATGTAGAACTAGTAAATTGCCAACAATAGTAGAACAGGGAAATCATTTTCCCATGGAAGCCATATTTTCTCTTGTTGTTGTTAAACATTCAACATAACGAAATGAAGCTTTCAAATTTACAAGATATATATACATATAAATGTCAGATAAACACCTCGGCACCGTAAAATAACAAATTTCTGCACGTTTATGTTCTTTATTAATAATTTATTGATACGGCTGGGACATTTTTCTGTCGCTAAACTATCAACCACGCCGGATGACCGGTTGCAAAAATCACTTTTCCATGTGTTACATTAAAGTCTACAACCAATCGAGCATTTATAAGCGTGGGTAGCAATTTAACCCCATCTCTGGGTTAAATTGCTACCCACGCTTATAAATGTTCGATTGACATCGTGAAAACGCCATTTACGCCAATTCTTCCACAGCATTCACACATTCGACACCAGTACCCCTAACTTGAGAACACCTACCTTGAACAAGAATACACGAACAATCTTGAAGAACGTATCGCATCACTCCACTAACTAAAATACTAAGCAAATGGCGCAAAACAGTAACAGGTAAAGTATTTCTACCTCACCTTCTACTATCTCTAAATACGCCCAATTGTCTCTGCTAATTCTCGTGCTGTTAAATGTCAAGATGGCGGAAACTACAACCCCACGTGACCCCCGTTTTTCCGCCAGGATATCACTCTCCGCTCGGACACGCGCCTCCGCTTGTTCGGCCCTGGTCCGACACGTCCCCGCAAGGTAGTGGTTATCTGGCCGGGGACGGAGCCCGGCAACTTCGCCCTCGGGCCGATTCGTCCTCGGGTCCTCGTGATGCACTACACTCCCCCCCCCCCCACTTTATGATCAAGGAGGGGAGCGCGCCACCTGCTGCTGTTCCTCCCGCCGAAGTTCCGACAGGGGAGTTTGTCTCGATTATAATCCACCCGCCGAAGTTCCGACAGGGGGGCTATTCCTGTACGTCTCGTATGGTCTGTAATGCACCCGCCGAAGTTCCGGCAGGGGCAATCGTCGGGATAGTCCACCCGCCGAAGTTCCGACAGGGGGACTAGTATGGTGGGTTCGCTATTGTCCCAACCCGTACAATTGACGGGTATTCGCCAGAGAGATCTTGAGTACATGTTCCCAAGTCTGGTCCCTCTTCCTGGCAACCGCAGCACCCACCACTCCAATCAATGCCGGTGTCGACCAGCGTCTTCCTGCGACCCTGAAGTAGGGCGCGTCAGTCTCCAGCAGTAGCCGGTCGTCCGGGATCCCC
Source organism: Conchocele bisecta (assembly GCA_029237695.1). Lineage (NCBI taxonomy): Eukaryota > Metazoa > Mollusca > Bivalvia > Lucinida > Thyasiridae > Conchocele > Conchocele bisecta. The sequence goes on from CM055279.1 coordinate 40,172,018, forward strand.
TCCAGCGCTTCCATACATGGTCGATCGAAGGAGTCCACCAGTGGTGTGAAACCAAAGTAGGTATGGGGAAACTCCTTCCGCCACAACTGCTGAACCTCCCTGGAAACAGTGCAGGTGGATCCGCTGCTGGACAGGGACAACCCCCTTCAACTGGTATAACAGTTGCATATTCGAGCCACCCGGCTGTTCCCTGGGTGGTCCCCGTGAATGAAGAACCAGGACCTGATCCGGGCTTAGCTGTGTTCAGCAGGATCTTGTGTTGGTCGGCCCAGCTGTCGGAGGTGCTGTAGTCCAACCCCACCTCTGCCAGGGCGATGACCCCAGGAAAGGCGAGGTGCTCCGCGAACGACGCGAGATCCCGCTCGGTGTAGCTGGATGCCTGCTTGGGGTGGAGCCCAATGCCGACCCCAATCCCCTCCTCTGCCAAGCCCGTTAACTCTGCCCTCGTCGGGTAAGTGGAGGGATCGCAGAAGATCGCCACGCCGGCAACCAACCGGATCCTCCTCCCCTCAATCAGTGGAACTGCTTCCATCAGCTGCTGCATAGTCGCATGAGGACCGCCGGGCTGTCGATGGGTGCAGCTGTCGGTTGGGAAAGCAGATCTAGTCCCATTATTTCCCCAACCGGTACGATGGCTTCCACTTGACGCTTAGAGATCGAGACCTCCCCGGGGGCGATCCGCTGTAACTGGTTGAGGTACGTCACCAGACTAGGGAGATCATTAAGCGTGCCCAGAATGAGGCTAGAGCATAACGTCAGCATGCTGATCCTCCTCCTCGTGATCTCCTCCGTCGGCAGGAGTTCCTCATCAAACACGCCTGGGACGTGCTCCTTGTATGCATGGGCCATGCTGAGTGGCTGACCACAATCGGGAAATGGACATTTCATGGATGTCCCGCACTGCCTTGTCGACGGTTCCTTTCGAGGCCCCTGTTTTCCTCCGCGAGATGTCTGGAATATGGTGCGCTCTATTTTGCCCAGACGGTCCTTCACCGCCCTTCCCTGCGCCGGAGACCTCGCGGGCGACCTGTCTCGGGATCCAGACCTGCCCTCCAGCATGCGTGTCTTTGGCATCGACGGGCCTTTTGATGAGTCTGGACCCTTGCGGCGGGGACTGGTCCATCGCTTCGTCGCTCCCAAAGCACGATGTTCCGGGCCGCGGGTTGGTGCCTTCACAGGAGACCGCCTCTGGTGCTTCGTGCGGGCCAACACATCGCCTATGTGACGCCGAGTCGGACTTCTAGTGTTCCGGGGGGCCATAGCCTTCCCCGAGGAGGGTGTCCACTCCCTTGCGCTCCGACGGGGGCTCATCTTGCGTCTCGGTTTGTCCCGCACCTCTGACCTTGCCTCCTTGGGTCCCTGGCGGCCCAAAGCCTTCACCAGCGTGGGCGACGAATGCCTTGGTTCTCAATCTCGTTCTTCCATCGCCTCTCGCCTGGACTCTCTGGCCGGAGCCTTCACCAGAGAGGACGACGACTGGCGTGGGCGACTTCGTGCTCGTCCCTCACTGGACTCTTGGCTAGAGTCTCGTGACCTCAGGCGGGCCGAAGCCTTCACCCGAGGTGGCGACGGTTCTGGAGAGGACTGGCGGAGTACGTCCTCCGCTTATGCCTCCAGTTCCAGCCGGTCTTCCTCGTCTACTTCCTCCACCTCCATGAGGACCGGTTCCTCGCTTTCCACGGCGGCTTCTGGCGATGGTGGGGGCTGCTTGTTGCCCAGATCAGCTCGCTGGACCTAAAGGGTACAATCCTCCCGACGGCGAGCATCACGGTACGGTGAGGTAGACATATCCGGTATCGCACTCTGTCGCCGGGAGCGCCGCTGTAATTGGCAAACGTTAGCGTCAACCCACCTTGTGTCCATGAATCCTAGCATGTCTGCTTCTCGGGCCACCGACCTCCGCCACCTGGTGTTGCCATTTCGAGTCGCCAGCCGTACTTGCCAGAGGATCGCCCGGACCCGCAGTTCATTGGTGGCCTGGCACATCAGGAGCTGCTGGACGAGGTCCCTCGATTCCCACAGATTGCCCCGCTCCGTACACTCCTCCACATCCCGGATGACTCGCGCATATTTCTCCATGATCTGGAAACAGAGGAGAGTGCTTACACACGGTACATGTGCCTGTTTGACAATGTACAGGAATTATTCCCATACATGTTACGGCCGGTAGGACCTACACCAGAACTTGTCAATCAGCAGTGCTTCAGATGCGCTCACGTCCATACACGATCCATGGAACCATTCATCGCACCCGTCACACTGGATCATGAACCGTCCCTGCCAGGGTCTCATGCAGGAACAGTATAAGGTATCGTCACCACTCTGTGCATCGGCTGCACCTTCTTGATTCTTCCGCCAGTTTTCGATCCATTCTGGAACCCCACGATCACGACAGGGTTTCATCCTATCATGGTTGACAACCAACAGGGATTTACGTAATCGGACCCGGAACAAGGAATTTGTTATCTTCTCAACCACGAATGCTGGGCCTTTCCAGGGGGAGCTGAGCTTTCGGCACTTGCCCTTGAGGGTGGCCGTATCAAGCAAATACACCGCATCTCCTGCCGCATACGTCCGCTGCAAGAGCCTAATGTCATAGTCCCTTTTCATCCGCTTCAGTGATGCTCGCAATGTGTCCCGTGCTGTGTTGTGCGCTGCCTGAATGTTGTTGATCAATGTAGCTACATATTGATCAACACTCATTGGCTCACTTTTTACTTGCGGGAACATCATATATGCCGGGATATTTACTTCCCGTCCCAGCATTAGTTTGTTCGCCGTGAACCCTGTGCTTCGGTTCACACAGCTCCTCAGCGCCCCCGCTATCTGTTGCAGATGCAGGTCCCATTGATCCTGGGAATCCGCGATGTAGCAGCGGACCGCGTCCATCAGAGTCCGGTTGAAACGCTCTACCTGCCCATTCGCCGAGGGCCGATATGGTGTTGTACGTGTTTTATGGATCTCTAAAGCGTCGCAAAGAGCCGTAAACAGCTTCGACTCAAAATTGCGTCCCTGGTCCGTGAATACCTGGTAGGGGTATCCAACACGGGAGAAGAAGTTGTTGACTGCTGCCCTCGCCGTGACTTCAGCGGTCTGAGAAGGCAAGGGCACGCACTCAACCCACTTAGTGAATTGGTCCACCATCATGAGGACATGCTCGTTTCCACGTGGGGTCTTTGGTAGTGGCCCCATAAAGTCCAGGTGAACACGCTCCATCGGTGCCCCAGCCTGGTACTCCTGCATTGGATTGTGGCCCATTCTGGCTGACTTTTTGTTTCTATTACAGGTAGCGCACGAGGATATAAAACTGGCTAAGTCCTTTCTCATGCCATACCAGTAGAATCGTTCTTTCATTCGCTTCTTGGTCCTGTCGATACCCTGGTGTCCCGAACTGGGTATATCATGGTTTGCAACCATTACATCGAACTTCATTGACTCCGGTACCATCAAGTCCTTTTCTGTTCCTTCTTCACGCTGTCGGTATATTATGTCATCTATTAAACTGAACTGCTCTTTATTCAGCCAATAGGCCTTAGATGCTGGGCTCGCCAGAAACAAATCTCTTTCGCTAGGGTGGGTCGAGTCACTTAACCATCCCAACAGAAGGTTAAGACTAGAGTCTTTGCGCTGAGCCTTACCAATTTTCTCCACTTCAAAGTCCCAGCACGCGTAGGTCACTGGTTGCCTCTGTACGTTCACACCGCACACTTGTACGTTAGTTGCCCCGTTCCAAGAGAGCACTTCAATGTAGACATCCCTGTCTCCTTCCTCCATCCTTTCTGGCTTTACCACACCCTGCTGTATATATTTAACACAGAGCACATCTTGTGCGCCTGGTTGATTTATTCACCAGTAGATCCTTCACTCTTAGCTGGTTGGAAATATCTTGTGCATCAGCTGAACAATCAGGAGCGTTCCACTTCTCTGCATCAGGAACGATTTTCAGATCCAGAAATCCTGGTCCCCCCAGGACTGTCAGAGTGTCAGGAGACGTAATATCATCCTAGTCTCTTCACCTCAGGAACCGCCATCAGATCTGGCATCCCATGTCCCACCGTGCCTTCCCGAGAATTCCAAGCTCCTTGTTCCACCCTGTTCTCCGCCACAGGAACAATCTTCAGATCTGTAAAACCATATTCCACCGGGACTGTCAGAACGCCAGCGGCTGTACTCACCACTGGTGTCTTCACCACAGAAACCACCCTCAGATCTGGCATCCTATGTCCCACCGGGCCTTCCAGAGAACCAGGAACAGATTGCGCAGCCAGTGAGTCCGCCAAATCTCCCCGACCATCACACCTTACTTCTGTACGATCGGGGCTGGCCATGCCCACTGTATCAGAACAAGATCCCAGTGATGTCAAGGGAACCGCGATATCAACTACCCGGGTAAACTCTCCCCACTGGCTGTCACCTCTCACACAGTATTTACAACCGCCGCATGGAAGATCGGTTGGCTTTACTCCCGCTATATACGCATCACACTCAGGGTTCACCTCCGGTTTCCTCGAAAGTGCGTCCGCGTGTTTCTTGCCAGGCCGGTGCCGAAGGATCATGTTGTACTGCGACAACTCCTCCATTCACCTTGCTAGCTGTCCTTGTGGCTGCTTGAAAATTAGCAACCAGGTCAAACTCGAGTGGTCGGTTCGCACCAGGAATGGTCTGCCCAGTAGATAGTGTCGATATTGTCTGGTAAACTGGACAATCGCTAATAACTCTCTCCGAGTTACGCAGTACTTTCTCTGCTCTTTAGTCAGGGCAAAACTACCATATGCCACACTCTCTCGACACCGTCCTGGACTTGTATCAGTTCGCATCCAATTGATACATTTGAGGCGTCTGTATCCAAGATATATTCGTCCAGCTGGTTCGGTAATGCCAATACCGGTGGCTCTGTCAATGCCTTTTTCAGCGCATCGAACGCCCTCTGTTCCTCCTCAGTCCACCAGTATTTGTTTTTTCCCACTATGGTGTACAGTGGTTCTGCGATTTCCGAGAAATTGTTTACAAAATTTCTGTGATAGTTTGCCAGTCCCATAAACCGTTCGACTTCTTTTGAATTTTTCGGCTCTGCCCAGGAAGATACGGCCTCTGTGTCTTTTGAGGTCATTCCTAGCTCGTCCCCACTGACTCTCCTGCCAAGAAATTCCACCTCCCGTTGGAAGAATACACATTTCTTTGGCTTCAACTTTAGCCCGTACTCCGCCAAGCGCTGCAGGGCTCCCTGCAGATTGGCCAGATGGTCGTCAAAATTCTATCCCATTACGAGGATATCGTCTAGGAAGGCCAGAATTGTATTCCAATTCAATCCCCGCAATACCAAATTCATGACTCTGGCGTAAGTCGCTGGTGCGTTGCAGAGCCCGAAGCCCATCGTGACGTGCTCAAACAGGCCATATTTGGTATGGAATGCCTCCAGCATCTTCTTTAGGTGTGCTTCTTCTTCACCCACAAAGCAGGCTGGTGTTCTCCGCATACGATGTTTAACGGGTCTGGCATCTGCTGTGTCGATGTTGTGTTCAATCTCAGAAAAATGTCCAAGATCAAACTCATTTTTGGCGAATACGCCCTCGTAGGTGGTCAGCAGTTCAGCCAACCTTGCTTGATCTGGTACTGAAAGATGATGCACCGAATTATGGTATACCTCCTTCAGGTGACCCGGCACTTCTCTAATTACATCCCCGGACCTCTGTGCATCCGAGACCGTGTTCACACTTGGGTGCCCTGGTGGCTGCTCTTCCCTATTTTCGATGCTATCGATATCTACAGGATACGCCCTTGCTACAACTTGACCCTTTTTTAATAGCTTATAACGATCTGTGGGGTTGGCTATACACACCACCGGGTCTGAGCCTCCTTTGCGCAAGACTCTTGGTCCAAATATATCTGACTTGAAAGACGGTTCGACTACATAATCCGGCAATTGCGCGTCCATGACACAGTGTAGCTGGATGACTGAATTAGGTGGTATGACACGTCGCTTGGAAACAGTCACTCTGGCAACCTGCGGCAAACCCTCCGCCGACCGGACATTCATGTCGATTTCATAGTCATCATATTTTGGGTGCCTTTACCCATGTCCAGAACTGCTGAACCCTTGTGGAGAATGTCTAAACCCATTAACATATATTGTTCAATGGGTGCCACATAGAGTGGTCCCTTGTATGTGGATTCACCAATTGCCAAGTTGAACGGGCCCGCAATAAATCCATTTATCGACATCTGTCGACCTGCAGTATCCAGACGCACATCACGTAGCTTCTTTGGTTGACGTTTCATCAAAGTGTATACCTTACCAGATATAATTGTCACCTCCGCTCCACAATCCACCAGCGCTTCGACCAATGACTCCTCAATTTTCACCGGTACAGTGAATGTTGATACGGATTTCAGCATGCATACTTTCACTATTAATGGTTCGCTGCAGGTCTGTTTGCCTCCGCCATGCTTCCCATCTGCATTTGGAACCCCAGTCACATTGTTTGACATCTGGGTCGTTTCGCTGTTTTTCTGCTGTGCCGTTGCTTCTGTAGCCGAAGTGCTTGGTTGGTTGCAAGGCATACCATCAATCGTTGCCATGGTTACACCACTGTGTAGTGATGTGCCACCTGAGCCATCCGTCGCCATGAAAGCGCCTGTTGAGCCACGCGACAACTGCTGGGCCACCGTGGCTACACCGCCGCTAAGCGATGTACCATACGCCACGCCGGTCCCCGCTTCAGTGGTTACACCACGGTTTAGTGATGTGCCACCTGAGCCACCTGTCGCCATGGAAACGCCTGTTGAGCCACGCGACAACTGCTGGGCTACCGTGGCTACACCGCCGCTAAGCGATGTACCATACGCCTCGCCGTTCCCGCTGCAGTGGTTACACCACGGTTTAGTGATGTGCCACCTGAGCCACCCGTCGCCATGGAAACGCCTGTTGAGCCACGCGACAACTGATGTGCCACCGTGACTACACCGCCGCTAAGCGATGTACCATACGCCTCGCCGGACCCCGCTGCAGTGGTTACACCTACGGTTTTAGTTGATGTTGCCACCTGAGCCACGTGTCGCCATGGAAACGCCTGTCGAGCCACGCGACAACTGCTGGGCCACCGTGGCTACACCGCCGCTAAGCGATGTACCATACGCCTCGCCGATCCCCGCTGCAGTGGTAACACCACGGTTTAGTGATGTGCCACCTGAGCCACCCGTCGCCATGGAAACGCCTGTTGAGCCACGCGACAATTGCTGGGCCATATTGGTACCACTTGCGAGTAAACGGTCATTTATTTCCTGCTCGAGCCCTTCTCTAGGCCCTGTTCGCTCGCGGATCGGGTATCGGTCCGCTGACCCGATCCGTTCCCGTTTAAATCCCGACTTGGGCCAGCATTCTCCCTTGGGCAATCTCGCCTGAAATGACCTGGCTCTCCACAGCCATAACAGTTTCGCGTATTTCTCCGGACGCGCCTACGCCCCCTCGCGGGTCCATTGTTGCCCATCATTGCCAGTTTTTCAACCAACTTGCCGACATTTTCCTGCAGTTTCTCGATTGCATTATGCATGTCTTTATTTGGTGTCGCGTCATTTGGCTGTCTGTTGTGTTGTATAGCGTATACCTGGCTGTTTCCTTCCTCATCTACGTAGTTTTCCGCAGCTGTCCGGCGGGTCTTTGTATCCTGCCTCCCAAATGTCGCTTGCCGTGTGTGCTGGTATAGTCGCACCTCGTTCATAGCCTGTTCTATGGTTGCAGGCTTCTGCATACACACATGATGGCCCGCCATGCTGTCTTGTAGCCCTTGGCAGAAACGAGTTATCGCTTGCTGATTGGAGTACTGCTCGGGCAGTTCTGCAAACGCTTTTGTGGCCATCGTTAGTACACGGTCTGCCCAGTCCTCTAAGGTTTCGCCCTTATTCTGCGTCGCTTGCTGAAAGCGAGCTTGGGCGGACGCTGGGAGCTCCTTAGCACCAAATCGCTCGCTCAACCTGTGCAGCAATTGTCTATAGGCTCCAGCAGCGTCGCGCAGAAATCGCTAGCCTTGCCAGTCAAACACCAGCATAAGCTGTCCAAACACTGGTCAGCGGTCCAAACCGCGCTGAGGGCGTATTTCGAGAACGTTTGCTCGAATGCCATCCAGTTGCTTTTGCCGTCGTACTGCAAGTTACGTGGTAAGGTATTGATGATATTTACGGCCCTGCGAGGCCGCCCATTAACATGACGTGGTTCATCGTCATCCATGTACCCGTGGGGCTCGCGATACCCCTGGTAATCTTGCCTGTGCAGATCTGGCACTGCTCGAGGACGTGGTCTCACAACCGATGTTTGTTCCACCGGTCTCCTCGGTGGTCTCGGAGTCGTCTCCTCGGCCAGCTTGTCTAGCGTCATCCATATGCGGGGCTTGACATCCAGAGTTTGTTCCGAATCTGACACCGGATCAGTGTCTTCAGCGTCAGACTCGAAATCAAACAATTTACGCCGACTTGTGTTTGTGGGCGTCTGCTGTACCGCGTCGGCACGTTCGGTCAAAACGGGGTTGTAGTCCCCTTCAATAGGTGTGGCAAACTCGTTGTTCGGAGTGAAATCCAAACATTCCAGGGTCTGTCGCGAAAGCCGGCCCCTGACCAGCATAGTCAGGAATTCAGGGGTCATGTTACCCCTGGAGATACGGAGTTCCACAATTGCCACAGCGATGTTGGGACCTATTCCTGGAATGGTCCTCAGCTCCTCTGCTGTGGCGAAGTTGACTAGCATCACTCCTCCGGTGGCCATCTTGTTTTGTTGTTGTTGTTGTTGTTTTTTTTAGTTTTTTTACAAAAATAACAAACGATAAATGTTTCAAATATTTTAATAAACGGTTTTTCTGGATCTAAAATACAATAAAACAGAACGGAATTTGGTCAGAATGGGAGAGAAAAAAATACTTCTGACACCACTAAAGTATTTCTACCTCACCTTCTACTATATCTAAATACGCCCAATTGTCTCTGCTAATTCTCGTGGTGTTAACTGTCAAGATGGCGGAAACTACAATCCCACGTGACCCCCGTTTTCCCGCCAGGATGTCACTCTCCGCTCGGACACGCGCCTCCACTTGTTCGGCCCTGGTCCAACACGTCCCCGCACGGTAGTTGTTATCTGGCCGGGGACGGAGCCCGGCAACTTCGTCCTCGGGCCGATTCGTCCTCGGGTCCTCGTGATCCACTACACAGGGGACGCAACCGCTGTGTCCAAAACGGTACTCAAGCTGACCCGGACCTTGGGTGATTCGGACCCTGGTCAAGTGCAACCTTTCGCCTGGCTGATTCGGTCCTCAGCAGACATATTCGTACATTATTTTTCTGGCCGATTTCGACAATGCAGTTGGCTGCTTCAGACCACTCTCTGGTAATCTGATCAGGTGCTACGCTGTTGGCCATCCCAAACTAACTAACGCTATGTATGTGCTTTCAGGGTGTTAAAGGGCACACAACATGTTGGCTTAGTCATCAGTGTAGTACGTATGGGTTCGAATATTGATCAGTGATGGTTATGATCAGACTGCGGATGTGTAGGCTGATCTAAAGCTACACTTCGCAAAGTCAATAATCCCCATTTTGACTCGACAAGCCATATTATGTTTAGTACGACAATTTATAATCATATCTATGACAAATACATCACATGACTACTCGGAGTTAATTTCTAAGTAATTTGACCTTGACCTTGGACAAGAAGGCCGCATGGGTGTGGTATGGAATGAAAATATGGACGAAGTTTGACGTCAATCCGTCTTATCCTTACAGACATACATGTAATGGGTACCCAAAAACTTGAACGCGGACCGACGGACAGACAGACAGACCCACGGAATTACGAAAAATATATACCCCTCGACCTTCGTATGCCGGGGGGGGGGTGGGGGGGGGGTGGGGGGGGGGTGGGCATAATAACAATTACCTATGGGAATTTAACATGGGGGCAAATTATTGTTTATGATAATACCTACTTTTCAATGATTTAACATCATCAAGTTTTCAAAAATTATCGTTTTAATAAATTTCATTTCTGATGTATGGTTTAATAGTAAGTTGAACTGTTTACCCTAGTTTCTCGCCCGATGAAAGTACAAAATTTAATCTCAGTTAATCGCATATTGCGATGCTTTCGACAATATCACTTAAATATGTCAAGAAGTATAAAATTATATTTAAAACCAGATATTCCGCCTTGTTATTGACTTGAACCATGTCGCTGCGTGTGCCAGATCGATTTCGGTGTCGAAGCGCCAATAACATAGTAGTATCGCATTTAGAAAGCATGTTCATGGGCGGGGGTACATTCCAACATACATGTGCACACTGAGGGACGGGACAAACAATAAGATAATTATCATTCACATATTGAACTAAGCTCTTCGCCAGAGCGTGAGCTACGGACAGTACGGAAGTATATTTCAAGAGTTACTGTTACAACTAGCGTTGTTGATGTACATGTAAGTTCCCGAGACGAGCACACTGTTATTACGTGAACACACACGATTCAGCTTCAAACCGCACATTCTATAAATTATAATAATATTACAATTTGCATTCGCGTTCAGGGGCGGCGCTACATTCAAGCAAACGTGTGCACGCGAAGAGGAGGGCCAAAAAATATAACAGATATAGTTCACATAAGTTTTAATTTCTTTGCTTGGTATTGCCTGTCCAAATCAATGTATTAGAACTTCAATATATGAACTATAGCTATTACATAAAGGCATTATTAAAAACAGACAGAGCTGCCTTTGCTAGAATTATATTAATGAAAAAGTTACATATATGCCTAATGGAGTTTGGCCTTCGTCAATAGTTACAAGTGTTACTGTTCGCAATTGGCCTTGGGCATCTCGAATACTGGTAACGGCAGGTTTTGGTTTTGAAGAGTTATGTGACCGCAAATATACGCACCCATACCACGCGGGTCTCCATCAACTAACCTGTACTTTCAGTATATACTGTACATAACTTGAAGTCCTGTTTTCAAATAAATATGTCATTTCTGCCCGTCGACTTTACACGTCGTTGTGTTGTCCCAAATTGTGAGATTATATGAATCTCGCCGAATCTTGTTTCAATGTTTGTTTTCAAAAGTTTTGTTCAGTAAGTTAGCTTTTCACTACACCGAAAATCACTGCCAATATTCCAATGGCAATGCATTCGTTCATTCGGCTCATATTTAAGGGTGGGAATTGGCTCGGACACTTTCCATTCCCGGAATGGCAATGCAAAGTATGCCCCATTGATAAACTTCGTCAACATTACAACAACTCCAATGTGGATCACGTGGTTACAACAACAACAACAACGTCGCCCACTCCAAAGTAAGTATTATTTGATATTTTCCTTATTATGCAAACGATGTTGATGAAATACGGCGCAGCAAGTCTTCATGAGCTGCATTTGGTGGTCCAGGGAGTTAGGCACAGACTTATGTCGTTTTTGCGAAGAATCGATTTCCGTGTCGCAAACACGACAGAAGCTTATGAGAAAATACAGAAACCACCAAATGCAGCTTAACAAGACGCGTTTGATGCGCCATATTTCATCAAAATCCGTTACATAATAAGGACAATATAAAATAATACGTACTTTGAATCAGATGGATTCTGGAAGTTTCAGCACTTGATGTTGTTGTTGTTAGTACAACGTGATCATACACCTTGAACTCGGATCGCTATTGTGTGTAGTTTGGTTCGTGTGTACTAGCTGTCAAACTACCGTTTGATTCAATTTGGTGACGTCATGTAGAAAGATTGAGACTTATAAATAGATAAGACATTAAAGCAGACTGTGCATCAAAGCTTTTTCATTGATACAATTAGTTGGCTTTCCGAATTCTGATGAACAGTCAAAACAATTCTATTTTATTATAACAAAATGGCGTCAGGAGAGAAACATAGTTTGTTCCTATTTATGTATTATTAGCCGATCTATTTATAGATCGGCTATATATTGGTTATCCATTGGTCTGTGAAAAAGTTCGGAAACACCTTTTCTCCTATATTCGGTAATCTACAAACGCGAAATTTGTTGTATCACTTCCAAATTACATCAACCGGATATTTTTTTCATTTTTGGCCATTATCTCTGTTTAAAACTTTAAAAAAAAGCGAAATAACACAATTTGGCTATAAATAAACGTTTTAACTACACGAGTTCGGCGGTTTGCAATTTGGCTATAAATAAACGTTTTGACGTCATAAACCGGAAGCTCCGCCATGTTGGAGGCCGCGTGTTATTCCGCAATAGTACCAATATCTCGATACACAAACAAAACACGTCGAAGTTTGACCGAAATTCAGTTCGTTAGATGCATAATGGTTGTGAAGTGTTCTATATACGGATGTAGTCATCGTAAAGATCGCGAAAGGACACTGGAATAGTATAGATTGCCGTAATCACAAATCAAGATGTGGAATGCGAGAAACTGAGTTCGGATCGGAGACGTGAATGGCTGCCTAGAATTGGACAAGAATTTGGGCACACTAATATCCAAAATATTCGGGTGTATTCGGCGAATTTTCTCAATGGTAAGTCCTTGATATTATAAATAGTCCGATAGTTCTACTTGTGAGCTGGTGAGACAATGTAAGCTGGTGTAATCATTATATTGTGTCTGAACCCCACCCGGCGCTCCAGATAAGCTGCGTGTTTGCGTGAATACCCAATTAAATTGCCAAAAACCCAATTGAAATCAGAAGTAGTAAGTATCAAAAAGCAATGAGAACAATTGTGGTACCTTTATCATGCTGCAGAAAACAATAAACAGACCACAATATAGCATATTTTTCTTATTTTTCCATGAAAACACATCCAAGGAGACAATTCTAATGCAATACCAATGAAATGTTTTCATTTCGAAACAAATTATTCAAAATGCTGTCTGTTGATGTGTAAACAGTAGTGTGATTTAATTTTACCCAATTAAAATTTTTAAATACCCAATTGCTTCAGAACTGATGGAGTAACAATACTCAATTACTAATTCCTATCTGGAGCCCTGCGGCCACCCACTGAATTATAATGTTTGACACCCGTGCTGTCACTGTACTTAACATGCTTAAGACGTGCGAGATGGTGTATTTTGATGGACCTCAGACAATAAAAAATTGCAGTTTGTCTGGAATTTCATGAAAAATATTTACTACAGATTTTGCGATATTTTCTGTAAATCATGCCAAAAGTTGATGAAATTCTCAGAGCAAATGCAGAATGTCACCATGTTGTCACCATTTCAATGTTATTTATGAAAGATATTGTAAATTTTGTAAATATTTTTCATCAAAGTGAGCACATGTTTGTACATGCAAAATCACATGGCGCATGTCATATGTATGAAATTTGTCATAAATTGTCAATATTTCAGTGATATTTCATAAAATTACACGTATTTCTTTTTTATTTCTCCTCAAAAGTGCATGTAAATGTTGTGACCACTCATCGGAACCGTCTCAGTAGGAATGTTCAGATGGTGTATGCAACATATACTTCTGAGAAGAAATAATAAAAATAAGTTATTATATTGTAACTAAATGTGCAAAGTTACAATATCCGACAAGTACACATGTATTTATTTGTTTTTAATATATATCATGTATATGTTTCAGGAAAGAAGGCAGAGTTGTACCCAAACTGGGCACCATCAGTTAATCTGGGCGAGCATCATCTACATCAAGATATGATCGGCAGCAGGAACAGAAGAGAAGGAAGCCACAACTATTGTTGGACCTGATCACACTGAGACGGGTATCGATATGGGTGACAGCGTTGATGAAGACGGCGTTCAGTCACATACTGATGTTGATGATCCACCCATAGAAGCTATGGAGCTGGAGCTGCAGGGACTGCGTACAGAGAATGGAATGGGGAGCTGAAGGAAAAAGTGGCCCATTTGGAAACTAAATTCACTGTTATTTTAAGGGTAGTGACGAGAAGGTGAAACATTTAACAGGATTACCATCATTCACAGTTCTATCTATACTGTTTAATTTTCTGGAGCCTCACCTGTCATCCAGTCTGGTCATGCCCAAATTCAAGGTAATACTATTGACATTAATTAAATTGCGACTAAGTTTGTCAAATCTCTTTCTTACGTATGAATTTGACACTGCTCAATCAACAATATCTAGACTTTTTACACGGACAATTGACTGTATGTACAAGTGGCTAAAGAAACTGATAAGATAGCCAGAGCGTGAGAAAAACCATGCCAATGGAATTTAGGAAGTACTTCGGCCACAGGTGTGCAGTGATAATTGATTGTTTTGAGGTATTTATTGAGAAACCAAGTGGTTTGAAAGCCAGAGCAGAAACCTCGTGTTCATACAAACACCACCACACTGTGAAATTTCTAATTAGAATTACTCCTCATGGCAGTGTGTCCTACGTATCGAAAGCAAGGGGTGGTCGTGTGAGTGACAAGTTTGTGACAGAGAACAGTGACATCCTGTCCAAGTTATTACCTGGGGATTTAGTGTTGGCGGACAGAGGATTTGATGTCAAGGACAGTGTTGGCTCGGTAGCTGCATAAGTGAAGATTCCAGCATTTACGAAAGGTCGTGATCAGCTATCCCCTCTGGACGTGGAATCAACGCGTAAACTTGCCCACTCAAGAATACATGTGGAACGGGTTATTGATTCAGTTCGACAGAAATATACTGTATTGAACGGTTGTCTTCCCATTAATTGTCTCATGAACAAGGATAAGTTTGGTAAGACGGTCATTGACACAATTGTTACCGTTTCGTGTGGACTAGTAAATTTGTGTGACTCAATTGTTGATTTTAACTGAACCAAATTGATCTACACTGGTCCTTGCACTCCTTCGTGTCCTTTTGTAAATACTGGAATCTTCTTTTTCTGATTCACTTATTTCGCCATCAAACATTTACTTTTCTATTGATTGCAATGAAATAGCGATTCTGCGATATCGGTCAACTGCCAGCACGGTACCGGTAAACAGGTTGTCTGTCGGTCGGTACAGTCGACTATACCGACCGACAGCCGACCTGTTTATCTGTACAATGCCGGCAGCTGACCGAAATCGCTGAAGTGGTATTCCTGGGCCAGGGGTGTGGAATTTCTTCATCAGATTTGCTGGCACCTTTTGAAATGATAATCATATACATATCCCAATTCAAAACAATTTTTAATAGAAGCTAAACATGTATACTTTATCATTTATTCCATTATCATAATTTTCACATAAATCATGTAATAATAAAGTATAAACACTCGTAGTAAGCATGATACTACTTGCTTTCAATTGTAATATGACCAGTGTAGGCACATATCAGCCTGCATATTCACATACAGGAGTGTGCTAGCAGATTAATATCCAGATTGATCAAACCCCATAAGGCCTTTTTCTCAAGCCACGGTCACATATACTTCTCATCTAGAAACATTTTATAATGGCACATATTGTATTTTTCAAGTGGATTGTCTTACATTTTCCACCAGCACGGAGTGCAGCACCAGTGTAATAATGATAATTAAGATGCGCCATGTGATTTTGTACCTACAAAAATGGGCGTAATTTCATAAAAAAATTACAAAATTTACGATATTTTCCTGGAATGACACCGAAGGTTGTCGAAATCTTAGAGCAAATGCAGAATTCTATTCCGCATTTGCTTTGATAATTTCATCAACTTTCAGCATATTTCATGAAATTGTGCACCTGTTTGTAGGTACAAAATCACATGCTGCGTCTCAATTATACAGACAGTATATCTGCATTGGTAATATATACATTGAAGTTCACATACAGTACTTGCACACCAAATTAATCACCTTTTTACACTTTTGTTTTACTTAAATTCTGACATCTTTCTACAGTCTGGGCAATAGGTATACATATAAGATTCCGGCACCTCGTGTTAATTTGTGGCACCCGGTGTTTTTATAAACTTGAATGTATAAGGTTTTCAAAACATCCGGGTGCCATGTTTTTAAACCAAGTTCAAGGTCATTTCAAGGACATTATGCTTGACGGAAGTCGAAAATTGCCAATGTATGAGCCAATAGGTAGGTCATGGTCCTTAACTTGGAAATTGGTGTAAGTTGTTCAAAAACATTTCAGATGGATATCTTAAAGAATTTACGTAAACTACACTAATATTCAGAATATTATTATCATATTTTCAAGATGGCCGCCAAAAATCGGTTATTTATGAGATTTCGGTTGACTTGCTACATATTTGTGTAATGCTAAGCGCCTTCGCCTATATTCAAAGGTTATGTCTTTCAACTGGAATACTATTGCAGGTAATATACTCCGTTGTCAGAAAGCTCAAAATGGCCGCCAAGTAAATGGCAAATCCATAGAAATTTACTAACTATAACTGGGAGAATTTGGTTGGGGAGGAAATCAACACTTCTCTCACTTTTCCCTGAGATTCCGTAACTACTAAAATGTGGACATATATTGAACCCTGATTTGATCGGCTAATAACATCATGCTCTGCATGACTTTTCATTAGAAACGTTTGAAGTATGTTATTAGAAAGTCGCTTCAATCTCATTCATGCCTATATATGAAATACGAGATTCGTCAAGCGTTTCAAGTTCATCGCTTGGCCCCTGTGGTTCATTTAATTCGCTGTTTTGACGTACTCTGAACAAGTGTGCTTACGTGTGTCAGCCTGCGGCGCCGACAAAGCCGGTAATATTTACTAAACATGTACACCCAGTTAAAAAGAAACAAGGCTATGCAATCTACACAAATATTAGGTTGTATGTATTGCAAAAGCACAGCAACATACCTTAAACTGTACTGATCACTTAACGTGCTTTCTGTGATAGTCTTATTTGGATATATATTACATGCTACCCAGTGATTTACCGTGAATCTGGTAGGATTTATGTCCTCAAAGAAAAAAGTGTCCCCCTAGACGTTCGCGAGACGTAATTGGCGTCACGTTTTGACGTCATTTACGGCGAAGAAACAATTAATACTCTAAAGTCAAAATGGTCAGTTTTGACAACGTTATAAACTGGTCTAAGAGCAAATTTCACATTTTTCGAAGAGCATGTAATATACAATTTATTCCACTACCATTTGAAATACCGGATTTATTTCCCGAAACGTCTGCAAATCCGACAAAGAAAACGAGTGCGGAGCACGAGTTTCTTTGTCTGATTTGCAGATGTCTCTGAAAATAAATCCTGTATTTCAAAATGGTCCCCAAAACGGGGCACATGCCCATTTATGGCTTAACCATCTTGTTTTAGTGAAACCGGTCGGTATATTGCACCATTCCTCACCCTGGCAATGTAAAATCGTCAGGCAACATCATTTGCTTGGTTATTATACGCCCGTTTGGACAAACGGGACGTATTGTGTTTTCACCTTGCACGGACCGACGGGCGGGCGGGTACAATTTGTCCACGCAATAACTAGAGTTCTACTTGACGGATCTTAACTAAATTAGGTGTCCATGTTTATCACGGTAAGACGAAGAAGCCTAATGCTTTTCCGAAAACTTATCTCCCATTGGCGGAAATATTTTATTTTCGCACTCTGTATCGGTGTCCATGCAATAACGCATCACGGCAAGACGAAGCCTATTGATTTTTTTTGAAAAATTTCCGACGACGTATCTCCTCCATTTTTAATGTTCGCACTCTGTTTCCTTGACTATGCAATATATGTCATTGAATATGCGAAGGATTGCTTCAATACTTGGACACTTGAATCACCTGAACATTTGTCGCACACTATTAACACGAGTGTCGATGAAACACTTTGTCATTTTGTTGTGTCGAAACGTTTCTAAGAGTTTACCCAAAATGTAACATATCTTCAATATTACGCGAAGGATTGATTCCATACTTGGACACAGTAATCACCTGGGCATTTGTACACACTCGCACCACCATGTTTGACCAAGTCGAACAGTTTATAATAG
This sequence comes from Conchocele bisecta, assembly GCA_029237695.1. Taxonomy (NCBI): domain Eukaryota; kingdom Metazoa; phylum Mollusca; class Bivalvia; order Lucinida; family Thyasiridae; genus Conchocele; species Conchocele bisecta. The sequence goes on from CM055279.1 coordinate 40,189,936, forward strand.
TTTATCCAGTTACATTTCTACGGAGCCCCTGTAATTCGTTCCCTGTATTTAACAATTCGTTCCCACGAATTAACAATTCGTTCCCTCAATTTAACAATTCGTTCCCGCGAAATAACAATTCGTTCCCGTGGGAACGAATTGATATATCGTGGGAACGAATTGTTAATTCGAGGGAACGAATTGTTAAATTGATGGAACGAATTGTCATTTCTTGGGAACGAATTGTTAATTCGACGGAACGAATTGTTAAATTGAGGGAACGAATTGTTATTTCGAGGGAACGAATTCATAAAAAAAAATCCATGTCCCCTGCGAGGATCCATACATTCCAGTATGCCACGGGGGATTATCCATGTTTTAAAAAACATAATGTCTAGTTAATTTTCGGACTCTGTATCCTTGTCCACGCAATTACTCGAGTTCAACTTGACGGATCGTAACCAAATTCGGTATACGTGTTTATTGGTTTTTGTGACTTATCACCCCTTGTTGTCTGGTCTTGCCTCGACGAGCGTAGGTTGTGAACTTCGGCATTCTTGTTGCAACTGCATGTAGTTGTATGTAAAACCGCGTAGTCTATCAACACGGACACAGCTGTTAACCTACAGTCTAGTTCCAAAGGTACATTATTTGAGTCACTAATTTGAAACATCTCATGAAAATTTGTGTTCTAACAAAAGTTGAATGAATAGTTGACGTTATCTTATCTATTATACGCTGCCCGGACTGCCAATCTGCAGCGGCACCCGTGTTATCGTCCATACAGATGAACAGAACTACTGTCTGTTCCACGTTTTGCTGCCGACGAACGTTTGGCTATCAAACATGTTAAACACATTAAATCTTTAACAAAAATTTAAAAGTACATGTAAGTACCTTGTTCATCAATAACAAAAAAGTCCCCCTCCCTAAAAATAATTATTTTATGAAATTCCATCAAATATTGATTTTATTGTGAAAAAAACATGGGGGCTAAAAATAGATTTTTAAAATATTTTTTTATTTGTGGACCGATTTTCAAAATATAACTCTTGTTTTCTTAGTTACACCATTTTCAAGCTATCTCGCCAGGTTTCGGAGTCAATTTCCAAAAAAAGATAATCAATAACAAAAAAGTCACCCTCCCCAAAAATAATTATTTGATGAAATTCCATCAAATATTGATTTTATTGCGAAAAAAACATGGTGGCTAAAAATAGATTTTTTTTAATATATTTTTATTTGTGACAGATTTTCTTGTTTTTCTTAGTTACATCATTTTCAAGCTATCTCGACAGGTTTCGGAGTCAATTTCCAAAACAAATAGTTTGTTGATCCTTCAGGATCCAACAACGAAAAGTTTTTGAAATTGACTCCCCATGTTAAATTGCAGCAGGAAAATCATTTTTTCGCAATAAAATCAATATGTGGTGGAATTTCATCAATTAATTCTATTTGGGGAGGGTGACTTTTTTGTTATTGATGAAAAAGTACTTACTTTTAAATATATTTTAGATTTCATGTGTTTAATGGCCAAATGTTCGCGGCAGAAAAACGTGGAACAGACAGTAGACCAGTAGCATATTTCACCAGAATTGCTAAGCATACTTATCTAGCTAAGTAAATTTTGAGGGAGTATTCATTTACTTTTCCCGAAATGCATTATTCAGAGAGACACGGGTTGAAGGCTAAACGGCGACTGACTGACAACCCCCGAGGCAGACGCTACCACATTCAGCGGCCAGTCAATCACCTATAGACGGCAGCGCGTATTTGATGGTACAGGGGTACAGTGGTACACTTGTCACAACGGTCGGTGCCAATGCATAGGCATCATGGGATGGTTGAAAATAGCCAAAATTGACTGCTTTTCTGAGGGCGGCGGGTGACTTATAAAAATCACCGCCTCTCACAATCAGCTAAGGAGGCTGTTGCGAAAAATATTGAAAAATACTCACAAATGAAGTACAAATCGCGCGCCACAATAAAAATGCAGTAACCGCATCAGATGTGTTCAATTAATTTTTTACAAAGTTAACCCACCCACCTATTTTTGGCCAGAAATTTCAACACGACTGAATGTGTTGGAATTGTTTTCAGGAAAACATGAGGCACAGGCACTTTGTTACGTCTTGTTCTATCACTTGTAACACCACACCATTTCCTGAAAATGATTCCAAAGCGGGGTCATAACCATATCAAATTTTCGCTACAAATGCCGGAAAAATACCTTAAATTCTGAGGCGAAACCGTACCGGATAGACGAATAGCATGCGCCATTTTCCAAGATGTCAAAATCAACCGGCGCTATCATTCAGTTTCGTAGAATTATGAAATACTCTAAAACATACACCTCGTCAAGCCTCCTAAAGTCAAGAAATATTCATGAACCTATTTTTCTAGACACACTGGTGTAACTTGCAGGGTCGGTAGTGAAGTATATAGAAAATCGTCCACCCCCTTTTTAAAGCTAGCCGCCCACTGTCCCGTGAGACCATAGTTCAGACAGAATATTCCTCTCTAAACTGGACACCCGGATATATTTGTGTTCTCAATTATGGTTGGGTCAGTTTGGAGTAAAAATATATTAAAGGCACATGTCCACTCAGTAGGCACAACATGTTCTTTATATCAGAGACATCATCTGAGACATTTTCTGGCAAAATAAACATTCATTCACCATTAACCATTAATCAGACGTAAATTTCCACACTGATAGCAGGGGCAATAACCGCGTTTCATGAAAATGTTAACGGATAGTACTATTTATTATCTGTATTTATTTTTTGATGAATGATCATACTTTATAATCTGTCGAAAATAATATTTGTTCAGGTGACGCATTTAATTAGTATAAATAATTAACAAATATCATGCCTCATTTGCATATGAAAATAGCCTGATATCACCGCGCGTCACTATCAGTAAAATAAATATGACTAAATGATTATATATGTATAGCGGGCACTTGTACTTTTTAGAACTGGCGGAATAGTGACACAATTATACAGTTATTTAATTCATATAAAGAACATGTTGTGCCTACTGAATGGGCATGTACCTTTAATGTGTATTCCTGTTCTCACATTCATTTCTTGCAGTGCTTATTTGCCTGTTTTAAAGTGGAACATCTCTAAAGTGGAGACCATGTGGACCTCACAGGGTGTCCGGTTTAGAGAGATCCCACTGCATTTCTTTATTGGAAAGAGCAATACATTTATCTACAGTCCGGTGCCAGATACTCTCGATAACTTTGAAACTTGAAACACATGTATAGCAACTAAATATGCATTTCATAATATGCATGCCATTGTCCATATCCTATTCCGATGTCAAGCACCAAATACCACACAAGTATGCTGGTCAATACGCTTATAGTTGAAATAAGGTCCCGGTAGCACAGCAGTGTCTAGCTACTGGGAGAAAAGATCGCATGACTTGACGGGACTACTAGTGTGGCAGTTGGAATTTGTGGGGAGTGGGAATAAATATACAAAACCTGTGTTTGTTATGTATTTAATCCCATCCACTTCCTAACCATTTCTGTTGTACATGTATTTGGAATTTGCGGTGATGAATTAAAATATGTAAAACGTGTCTTTGTGATATATTGTAATTCCTTCCACTCATTGACTAATGTAGCCTTTCTAATGTGTATACACCCTCTTTGTAGTCTAGTAGTGGTACACTTAGGTCCTGTCAATGTAGCACTTTCAGATTTACCTGTAGTGTACTGGATTATTACAGTCCTGAATAGGCATTTGTTGACTGGACTAGTGCAGTTCTTTTGTTAGGAAGTCACCTGACTAACAAATGCATGTTGCATGCGCACGCAGCTTTTCTGTTCACTTTTTTCCCGACGCCATATTGATTAGTTCATACATTTTGTACATGTCAATAATAATAATATGTCATGGTAAATATTGTATTTACAGGTAATGTTTTGGGGTCAATATAGTGCATTGTCTTGTCCCCAGGGATATATGCGACATCAAATATTCATTTGTGTCACATATATCGCTGGAGATCTATTCCAAAATCCGTTGTCGTGAATTGTTCACTTTTTTCCCGACGCCATATTGATTAGTTCATACATTTTGTACATGTCAATAATAAATAATAATATGTCATGGTAAATATTGTATTTACAGTCTATATCCACCTCCCACGTATCTACACTCGTCCAAACCAGATAGAGAACCCCCGATTTACTCTACCGGCCTTGGGAATCGCTAAGATTGAGCGACCAGCCCAGCCACAATGGCGCCCAACGCTGGGCGCTAAATGTCACAGAGCGAGAAACATGCATTTGACACGTTGGTCGACCAGCTGACCAATCCACCAGTATTGGCATATGCCAACTACGACTTGCCGTTCATGGTACACACCGACGCATCCGCCAGTGGATTAGGAGCGGTGTTGTACCAGCGACAGGACGGGGAGGATCGGGTGGTAGCCTACGCCAGTCGGAGTCTCAAGCCATCCAAGAAAAACTATCCGGCTCATAAACTTGAATTCCTGGCGTTGAAGTGGGCGATCACGGACAAGCTGCACGACTATCTGTATGGAACAAAGTTCTCCGTCGTCACTGACAACAATCCCCTCACGTATATCCTGACTACGGCGAAGTTGGATGCGACGGGCCAACGATGGGTGGCGGCACTTGCCAATTGCGATTTCACCATCAGCTACCGTGCTGGCAAGAATAACAACGATGCTGATGGGTTGTCCCGACGCCCAACAGTCGTCGATACACCGGTGTTGAAGGCAGTTTGCCAGGCGATATCGGTTATCTCAGCAGAGGACACTTCCCATGTGGATAGCGTTCGATCACCAGTGCCAAGTTGCTGGACAGCGTGGTACGAGACCCACCTGCAGAGCTGGTCAACAAATACTCCTTGAGTGACAACGACTGGAGGAAGGTGCAGATGGCAGATCCCCAGATTCATGATATCCTCGACTCTATCAAGAGAGGCGATCGGCCGTCCGCTACGCGCGCTGGCGCCGAGGCTATTGATAGACGATACATCAAGAATTGGGATCAAGCTTCTACACGATGAGGTGTTCGCTGCACTCCATGATGACATGGGCCACCAGGGGCGCGACCGAACCATCACGATGTTCAAGCAACGATTCTACTGGCCCGGCATGGAGTCGTACGTGCGGAAGAAGGTCAAGACATGCAACCGATGCATCCTGCGGAAAACGGCACATACAAGAAGCGCAGAACTGGTAAACATCATGTCGTCTGCGCCCCTGGAGCTGGTATGTGTGTACTACCTGTCACTCGAACGGTCCAAGGGAGGATTCGAGAACATCCTCGTCATCACTGACCATTTCACGTGCTACGCGCAGGCTATTCCGACTAGGAATCAGACGGCCAGGACGACGGCGAGGGTGCTTTTCGACTCATTCATTGTGAACTACGGGTTTCCGGCCACCATACACAGCGACAGGGGCCAGAACTTCGAGTCGAAGATTATTGAAGGACTCTGCGCCATTGCTGGAATCCGCATGTCAAGGACTACACCCTACCATCTCATGGGGAATGGGATGGTCGAACGCTTCAACCAGACGCTACTGAAGATGCTCGGTACGCTACAGGATGACCAGAAAAGCGACTGGAAAGCGCATGTACCAACCCTGGTGCATGCGTACAACTGTAGACAGCATAATAATACGGGATACTCCCCATACTACCTGATGTATGGGAGACACCCACGTCTGGCCATAGACGCGTTCCTGGGCCTCAAACCGGATGATGTCAGCGCTAAATGCCCCTCTGAGTACATTCAGGAACTCAACAACAGATTGGAGCTGGCATACACTAAGGCCGGACAGGAGTCCAAGCAGAGCGCACGGAACCAGAAACGGCAGTACGACAGGGGTGTTCGGCATTCTGTGCTCAAGCCTGGGGACATCGTACTAGTCCGCAATGTGGGACTTCGCGGGAAACAGAAGCTGGCTGACAGGTGGGAACGACAACCCTATATCGTCAAGCGTCAACCAATCCCAGGCATTCCCGTGTACGAAGTCACCCCAGAGCATGAACGAAAACGGACGTCCAGAACCGTGCACCGGAATTTTCTCCTGCCGTTGATGTGCGTGTCACCTACCCAAGATAGCAGGTCACAGAAGGCCACACCAGCCCCAATAGTTAACGTGTCTCGTGACAGCGCGGCACCGTACGTCATTCCAATGCGCAGGAAGACAGGAGTGCAAGGTCCACTGCCTCGATCGACATCATTGACTGATGATGAGACAGGGGTGCATCGTTCCCGATCATCATCTGAGAGTGATGAGACGGAGGACGACACATCCAGCAGTAGACCTCGGTGCCAGACGAAGGGCCTGCATGGATGACGACGGGTGGCTGGGTTTTGCCACAAACACAGGAACACGTGTTCACCGTACCACGTGACCAAGTGATACTGTTGTAGTGGGCAGACAACCGAACTACCGTGAATGAGACAGCTACCACGACTATGACATGAGGCCTGAAGAGTGTAAGAGTGGCTGGTGCCAACGTACCTACTAGCTCTTCGAGATCTGCCATATGTACTGACGTTAATTTCTCCCGTCGTTTAGGATTGTTATATGTGGAATTATGCACAGGACCCTTAATTATTTACCCCGTTGATAGTAAATGTGTGTGTAATTAGTATATATACACAATGTTACATGTTGCGCTTAGGATTCTATGAATCCATATTGGAAGGCCCTCGTGGATATTCCTGGGGCCTCTTAAGTTAACAAGCTTGTACACAGCTTTTAGGGTGCTACTCAGTTGTTAAGCTAGGAATATATTAGGGGCAGGCACCACCAATGAGTGCCAGGTTACAGCTAATTTTTGTATGTATACTCAACAAAACTAGAAACGTCCCTGTTTTATAGCCGGTGTAGCTCTGTCTATGTATGTACCACATGTTCAAAGTACATGTATTTTAAACCGTGGCGATGTTCAGAATACGATCGTGTAGAGTTTAGCCGATACACACGGTTTACATAGCGGCCAGTGACCGGAACGTTGATTTCCACTTTTTGCACGTGCACGCTATACTTGTCATCGATAAGGTGACTCAGTTCATGTCGTACCATTCATGCGATAGGGGCTATTCGGAAAATTAAAAAACTTTTTTAATTTTTCACTGTTTTCGATATGCCACGGCTTTCCGAAAACGAGCGAAATCAGGCAATTGGGATGCTTGCGGGTGGGATGGCCGCTAGGCGGTCGCGCCTCGGTTTGGTTGCTGTCGGAAGACGATTGATCGTCTTGCAGCCCGGTACCAGCAGACTGGGGCTGTTCACGACCGGCAGCGACCTGGTAGGCCTCGTGTAACGACGGCTAGAGCCGATCGTTACATTACGTTGACGCACTTACGTCAACGTCGATTGGCAGCCACAGTCACTGCTAGGCGATACGGTGTCTCAGGGCAGACCATTCGCAACCGGTTACGTCGTAACGCCCAACCAATCCGGGCACGCCGCCCGTACACTGGTCAGATAATGACCCAACGTCACCGTGCTGCCAGACTGTTATGGGCGCGATGTCATCTGAACTGGAGAAGGGCTGACTGGAACCGAGTTTTATTTGTTCACCGATGAATCTCGGTTCACAGTTAGTCATGCTGACGGAAGATTACGGGTATACAGGCGTAAAAATGAAAGATTCACCGATTGTTGCATTGTTGAGAAGAAACAGGTTTGGGGGAGGGAGCGTAAATGGTCTGGGTGGGATTATGGGAAACCGGAAGACAGATTTGGTTGTTGTACAGGGCAAACATCAATGCACAACGTTATGTTGCAGATGTGCTAAATGCACATGCCTTACCATTTATCCGTCAGCATGGTCCTGGTGTGACATTGATGCACGACAATGCCCGCCCTCACGTAGCCAGGGTCACCACTCAATACTTACAGCAAAACAACGTCGACGTCATGCCATGGCCCGCGGTCTCCCCGGAATCTCAATCCCATTGAGCACATATGGGATGAGCTGGGCCGCAAATCACGAGCTAACCATCAGATTGACAATGTTCGCGATCTTACACGGGCGTTACAACGGGAATGGGGGAATTTGCCCAACGCACTGGTATTGCGTTACGTCACGTCGATGCGGCGTAGGATCATTGCATGCATTCATGCAAATGGTGGCCACACTCGGTACTAACGAGATTTACTGAATTTGCCACATTACTTATTGAAATTCCATCTCTAAACATTAAGTAACACATTTCTGAGTTTTTGTGATTTTTGATTTTGACCCCTACCGCCCTTGACCGGTTATCTCTCGAATATTTAACAAGATATCCAAATGCAATTTATTGGCTTTGATACAGAAATGAATGAACTTGTTTTTCCATTTTGATTTTTAAAAGTAACCCTTTTGGTTTTTGATGAATCTTTCCTTAAACATGGAGGGACGTTTCTAGTTTTGCTCAGTATACTTAGGTGAATGACTTGGCGATATACCCACCTTCCTTGAGGGAAGCGTGGGTGGTGTATCGACATTGATGCGATGTGTGTTAGCATCTTCCTTAATGTAAGGCATTTGCGGGCTTACATACTAATCTACGTTTCCAGAGACCATCGTTAGTCACATGCCATAATGGGCCTGGATACCTTGCCGTTTTCTCATGTGATATCTTGTCATATGCTCATGTAATTCTAGACCCTCGTCATTGTCATTTTTCTTGTTATGTGTTATGTTACTGTGTCATTACCATCTTCTTATTTGTATTTGAACATGTGCATGTATGTATAATATGAAAGTCGGGACGACATTTTCGCAAAGCGGGGGAGTTAGTAGGTTAGTGCCGTGAATGGGAAAACTATCTGGCGCGGCACGGAAACGCAATATGCTCGGTAGATCCTCGTCCATCCCGTTTCCTAAGCCTTGTCAGATAGTGTTTCCCATTCACGGCACTAATCTACTATTCTCTATATATGATGCCAACGTCTAATCTTGTGGGTACAACTGATATGTAGCAACTGAACTATACATAGAGAATAGTACGTTAGTGCCGTGAATGGAAAACAGTATCTGGCAAGGCTCAGGAAATGGGATGGGCGAGGCTCTGCCGAGCATATCCCGTTTCCGTGCCGCGCCAGATATATTTTCCCATTCACGGCACTAACCTACTACATGTATTCTATTTATCCCGTCAACACCTAGCAATGGCTGTAAAGTGCAATAAAAATAACCCCAGCCACCGCACATATTCATACGCAGTGTTTAGGTCGTATTGACAGGATATCAAAAATGTTTCACAGCACCATGTTTCACGGCACATACGAACTGTGTTGACGAGATAAAATGGAATACAGTTGAATTAAATAAAATCTTCGCATCTCGTATTAATGATGGCCGCCAGCGGGTATTTTTGAAAACATGGCCGATGATATATAACTTTAACGAACTTTCAATGAAAGTTATAATTGAATGCACGTTTCTAATGGTTACGGAGGAATGAATGGGAACATCTAGAAGTTGTATTTCAAATTACAAATGGCCGACAGCAGCCGTATTAGATAATGTGGCGGATAATATAACTGTAAATTTCAATTACAGTTATGATTCAAATGTCTTCTGATGTATGAACGTTTTTGAGACTCATAGAAGAAAACATATCAAAATATAGAAGTTGTAGTTCAATGTCAAGATGACTGCCGTCCGCCAGTTAGAAAATAAATGTCAACGTTATCATAACTCGCAAATTGTTTGTAGTTTGTAATAGTAAATGCATGTACTATTTTCTAGTTTTGTTGTTGACAATAGATTAATTTCTGGAATGACTTTATCTCACCCACGATAGTGGAAATGAGACATAGAGGTCTCAATTCCGGTGTCCGTGTCGTCAACAATTTGGGACGTAAATTTGGACGTAGCAAAATATCTCCTAATCTGTTAGTCGGATCATTACAAAACTTCACCAATAGCTTCCTCACATTGATAGCTATCCATGCAATGATATTGGGGTGACCTTTACTTTCACCTTGGTGAACTTAACCTTTGTGGGATGTAAATTTTGGGCGCAGCCAAATTTCACATATCTCTTGATACTTTAGTCTGATCATTACAAAATTTCATCAAAAACTTTCTCACATTGATTGATAGCCACCACTGTCATTTGGGTGGCCTTGACATTCACCTTGATGACCTCCATCTTTGCGGGACGTACATTTTTGACGTAGCCAAAGTTGCCATATCTCTTGATCCGTTAGTTGGATCATTACCAACTTTCATCAATATCTTTCTCAGATGAATGGCTATCCATCAACTGTCATCCTGATGACATGGACTTTCACGTTGATGACAGTAACCTTTGTGTGTGAATAAGTTTGTAAATACATCCAAATGTTTAATACCTCCTGATCCGTTTGTCGGATCCTTTATCAATCTTCACCAATAGCTTCCTTACAGTGATGGCTATCCATCCAGTGCCTCATTTAGGCGACCTTGACCATGGTGATATTGGCCTTTATGTCCATACTTTTGGACGTACATTCAAACGTTGAATAACTCTTGTCGGATCATCTCCAAACTTCATCAATAGCTTCTTCACATTAATGGATAATTCGGCTAACATTGATCTTGGTGACATTGACTTTGGTGTCAACAATTTGGGACATACGTCCAAATGTTGAATATCTCAAATGTCATATCATTACCAAATTTCATAAATAGCTTCATCACATTGATAGCTATCCATCCAGTTTTATTCCGGTGACATTGACCATTACACTGATGTCCGTTGTCATATCTGTCAATAGTTTGTATTGCACCAAATTTTATTTGATTTACTGTCATATCATTTGCTGTATGTGTCAAACACGCGAAGTGGTGAAACTGTACGATGGCTTGTACATACAAAGATGGTGGAGATGGCAACTCAATGCTCCATATAGTATACAAGATAATATTCACATATGCTATATTCATATTGTAACGGCGACCCCTACACGAAGTAGGTCAGGATGTGGGTCGCCTACAGTAGTCGGGTTCGAATTATAAGCCGAGCGGTTTGGCTTGAATGTTGGTTATATGGTGAACCTGGGTGGGGTAAGATTTGATGATTGGCTGTGTAAAGAGGAGGAGATTTATTACAAGTTCAATATATTTATTCAATTCAGTGGAGGTTAAAATATGTATTGTCAATAATAGAAGCCTGTTTAATCATACAACTAAATCATAGCAGGTGTAAGCCTAGATGCTATGGGGATTGACTCCCCAAGTCGGTGCTCAGCCAACTCCGGATTCGGGGTTCTGAATTTAGTTGGTGCTTCCACCCCCGGATCCGGTGTTTGTCATGTTAAGATCGACTTGGTGGAATCTACTAGTCATTAATTTCCCTACTGGGTGGAATTATCTACTACCTCTGTTCTTGGAGGACTCATCATTTTGTTTCTAGAGAGTACCAGATCTGGTAGTGGTAGTAAGCTAATTCACCTAGTCGGGAGTGCGATGTTGGTCAGTGGTCTATTGGCATTCAGAAACCCAGATCTGGTAGTGACGTTCCGTTTTATACCCACGTCATCACGTGAGGGAACCCCGGAGTTGACGTCATACCGTCTTCGGGTTAACTCGGCCGATTTCGGTAATCCGAAGTCGGACGGTGAAAGCGAGTCTGGCTGTTACGTCATAAATCAAAGATGGCGAACAACACAGCTTTTGCAATGTTGCGGCTTAGAAAATCGTCTCCAGCGTCAATAATATTAATAATACAGAGATGAGATTCAGCAAAAAGGTAATGTACAATGTTATTCACATAACCAATGCGGAGTTAGCGCATGACAATAATTATTATTGATGCAATCGAACCGTGAAGTTGCCACGTGGCAGAACGCGCACTCGCAGCTTCAAGCGAGTACGTTAGCACAGGTTTCTCAACAATTCTCGCATGGAACAATGGTCAATTTAATGTGTCAGGCCTGTCAGCGTAGCAATATAGGTATAGGTATATAGGTTATTTATAGTGCAACCTGTTATACCTATACATATCACAAGCAGTTACAACTGATGATAACAGCCAGCATACAGAGGCTAAAGTAATGGTTTTGGTGTTCATTTAGAATATAACGTAATATAAAAGAAAGGAAGATAGCACAATGGAACATACAACGACTTCATACGCAGTGAGAATGTGATCGTGCTTGATCCGAAAACCAGAAACGATCAATTGTCGGTGCGACACACAGTAGCATTCAATATTGATTGAAAACAAGACTTCATTATGCAAACTGATTTGACTACGTGTTAAATATCAGATTGACAAGCGACACAGTTTGATCCGGAAACAAACCATCAGTACTTGACAGTGCTTGATCCGAAAACCGGAAATGATCAATTGTCAGTGCGACACACAGTAGCATTCAATATTGACAAGCGACACTGTTTGATCCAGAAACCAATAACCATTAATTGACAAAGCGATACTGACTACGCAATTAACACATTGAATATACCACTTACATTATAGTCACGAATGCATTATTTAATGTTCAATGTAGCACTGTCAAGCGACATTGATTGATTCGAAAACCAATCACCATCACGTGACAATGCGATACTGAACATACAATACTCGATTAACACCTGAATAAACATTAACCGATATAATATACCATTCGCATTATATTAACGGATGCATTATTTACTGTTCAGTATAGCACTGGCAAGCGACAATAATTGACTCCGACCCCAATAACCATTACTTGACAGAATACCCACTTACTGAATACCGAATAACATATTGAATATTACCACTTACATTGCAATAACTGAAGCATTATTTGATGTTCAGTATAGCACTAGCAAGCGTCATTGATTGATCCGAAAATCAATCACCATCACTTGACAGTGCGATACTGAATACACATTAACATATTAAATATAGCATTTGCATTATAATAACGCATGTATTATTTACTGTTAAGTATATATATATTATGAAGCAATTATCATTGAAGTAAAGTGTATCTATGTATGACCTATTACCTCAAGAATAGTGTTCCACTTATCAATAGCTGTGGGCTGAACTCGATTAGTTATGAGTACATTGTATATATGTCATCTCCCTTTTGGACTCTTCAGAAATGTTTGTTGATACAATATGTATTCTACTCATTGCGGGTCTTATTGCGAGTACTATGCCATTAAAATATATACAATTTACGTTTAACATATATCATTTATCGGTACATTCTTCGTATAGTAAAAACAATTCATTGGGTTTAAGCAAGTCGCGTACCAACGATATGTTATCAGAGTGAAATCGTTGGTCAGTAATCGGTTCGTCTATTTCACATTTGTGTTAATGCTAGCATTCCCAGTGTCATACATTTCTGACAATTTGCAGTCATAGCTCCCATGCCACGTCGTTTGTTTTCATAACTTTTACTAAGTAATATACAATGTATTTATGTTTGTGATAAGAAATTCATTCACAGTCGGTACATGCTTATTCACACCGTTGGTCGTCCCTATGCATGTAAGATTTTTGACAAGACATTCACACTGCATGGTAACCTGATTCGTCATATGCTCCGACACACAGAGGATCGGCCCTATTCTTGAAGTATTTGTAAAACGACATTCATCCACGATTGTCACCTCAACAACATATGATTATTCACGCCGGGGATCTTCCACATACATGTAGCATTCGTAACAAGGCTTTCACACAGACTGGTAACCTGAATCAACATAGGCTCATACATTCCGGGGATTTTCTACACACATGCACGAGTTGTGACAAGACATTCGCACACAGTAGCTACATCACGGCACATGGTTATTCACAGCGGTGAGCATCCCGATACATTTGTGTTTGTGATAAGACATCCACAGAGAGCCGCCAACTCAACCAACACATGCTTATCCACACAAGAGATATTCCATATACATGTACATTACGCAACACGTCTTATTTGGAATTAATAAATCTGTGAACTACTTTCGGCAAGGGAGATAATCAATATCACGCGAACTATTTTCATACGTGCCAAGCGGATTGTTCTGTTTATTAGTATATATAGTTTTAATCTATCTCTTGTGATATATAATGATACATTACTTCGATATGTTATGGGTAATAATACATGTTTTTTCAATAGCGTATCTCTGTAACGGTATCGTTGTAGATGGAGTTGCAAATAATTTAATAATTATTACGTTCAAATGTTTGCGTAATACCGATAGCACTTCTGTATAAATGTAATTGTCGTAAATGGCGCAATAGTCGCGAGGTTAAGGTCGCCGACTTCTATGATTTAATTACCGATTCCCGACTCCATATATATTATTTTTGTGATTTTAATATATTCACAATTTTATGATCTTAATAAAAATAGCTACAAATATGTTTTTTTAAGTTTGAGGTACTGTCTATACCATATAATTTTTTACTGTCCCAAAATATATTTTTTTGGCTGTCACAATTAATTAATTTTCGGACAGCAAACATATTTTTATGAATTTGAAATAATTATTGTCCTCCATCTGATCACAACACTGTTGGAACTGTGCATGTGGCTACCACGACCAGAATTCACTGGCCGCAAACACAGTAGAATTCGGCGTCTATTTATTAAATTATTATTTTTGATTTTATTTGAATTCCGCGTGAGCGCTGAATTTTGTGTCAACACCATTTACAGAAAATATTGGTGATTTTCCAAATGAATATCGGAGAAATGCGGCTATATATTTTGTGTCAATTTTCAACACCATTTACGGAAAAAAAATACTGATTTTTTAAAACTATATCGGCACAACTAATTACGGTGATATACTTTTTGTCGACTTTTCAACACCATTTACGGAAATTGTTACTGATTTTCTAAAAACAATATCGGCGAAGGTGTACTGAACTACTTTTTTTTTTAAATAACCAGCCGTCTAATAGATCTGTGTATAATCGAGAGTATACCGTTAATTGTCATTTTGTCTCCGACAGTGAGGTGTTGCGGCACACATCAAAACGACACGTCAATTTCAAACATTGTCTAAGGGTCAGTCAACATTTACAGCTGTGTGGTGTTATCAGATCAACACCTCGTCACACGCGACTGCGCATTATCGATTTGTTTCCACACAAAGCGAAGTGTATTTACAACTAGATCTGTGTAATGTGTCGGGTGTAGCCAAAGACCATACATAAACAGGCCCGTACGCAGAGGGGGTGCGACGGGTTCGTACGCACCCCTTAACCCTTTTACTCTTAACCCGCATGCCTGTATAGTGGTATTTGTAAAATAGTGTAGATCCAGATGAGCCGGCTCGCAACGAGCTGTCTCATCAGGATCTGAACTTTTTGCAATTAATTTTCATAATTTTGAGAACAAAACCACCCCATGTTCAGAAATGGACTGGTCTGAAAATCATTTTGTGATGATTTAGATTGGTTGCAAAATTAACAAATAAATATCCATTCCAGTTTATACTTAGGGGTGAACGGGTTAATCTGCCAGAGGTCTGTCCGTGGATGTCAAAAACAATGTTTAACCCTTCGCGCCGTCGATAACGCACCCCCCTAAAATTATTATTGCGTACGGGCCTGCATAAATTCGTAATTAGTCACAGATGTAGCCTTAAATATAATCGATTTCCTTAAATTACGTCCGCAAGTTGACAGATATTTCAGAGCAGACGTCATCGTAATTTGCCGTTATTTATTTCCAAAATTAGCCGTATATTCTGTAAATGGCGTTGAAAGTTGACAATAAATTAAGACCAGATCAGTACGTTAAATCGCTATAGACGACAACTGACGATCCGATGAGAGAGAGTAATACCGTTTACGCGTATCTAATGTTACATATACATCGTTATTTTTTTATGACTTTCGTAGTTTTTACCGAGAAATTCAAACCGGTTCTGTTATTGGGGAACATAATATCATGATTAGCACACCGTTTCACTAAGCTGGGGCTACCCAGGGAATGGGATCACACGGTCTATTGTTTACACTGGATTAATGGTGGCCCCCATGAGGTATCAGGTAAATCTTATTTTTCAATAATACGACTGTGGTTTCTTCCTTTTAGTGATGGCCATGTTCCAGCCGTTAACACTTATTTAGCAGCATTACTTATGTAGTTAATCTGAACATTCTGCAGAGAAATTTGAATTGGACGGAATCGAGCTTTGTTTAAACTTAGTCCGGTTCATATGCACAGATCAAAATATGAACTGAAAATGGCGCTTTGTGTGACAGAAATCCGTAAACGGACGAATAAGAAAAAATATTTTGTTATAAATATCACATATAGCGAAACAGCGGTAGCATCTACTGTTTTAATAATATGCGTACATATTGTAATTAATGTTCAATAGTGATATACTTATGAATAATATACGATACTATGGTTTATACTCCAGCACTATGTTTTAAGGCTGTGTGATTTGCCTCAATATAAGCTGGATTAATACTTATATTCATGCGCTTCATGAGAACATCAATACATGGTACTTAAAGGGGTACCGATATGATACATTTTAATGATATAAATATTGAATATACACATTACAATCGCTTACAACATAAGTTATTGATCGAAAATAGTCACTGCATCGTGACCTATTTGACCGCATTACCTATTGCGCGGATACCTCATCATATCCCCTGTTTACATCGGTAACTGGGGGTATAGTGAGGTACGCTCGCTAATACAATGTTTGCGTAATGTAGTATTTGTGACGAGACATACGCACAGAATGGCCACTTATTCGTAAATTAACATAAGCTCATACACACCGGCGAACGTCAAGATAGTTGTAGTGTTTGTACTAAGACATTCACAATGTAAAATGCTTTAAGCTGTTTGAATGTCTGTGCAGAGGGCAGCCCCTATTATTTTACTCAATGGTATTTGTTATTATATATAGATATATATATTGATTCATTCATTCATTGAAAGTGAAAACGGTGTAAAGATGGAATACGTGTTTTATAATAGAATATACGACAAACCGTTTGCGAACTCGGATTCCATTGTTTTTTCTTTTCTTCAAAATGGCATCTTTGATTAGAGATACAACTTCCTTATTCTGTTATTCAGTGTTTGATGGCCAATGTGTAGTTCTATATCAAAGAGGACAATCGCATCACATCTCCAATTGAAACTTCATTAAATATATATAGTGTCTGCAATATGTTACCAATATGGCCACAGGTGGCCATCTTTGATTTGAGATACAACTTCTGTGTTAGATATTCATTCCTACATGACCCGGAGAAACTTGCATAAAAGTGAAGACATTTAAAACATCAGTTTTATTGAAATTTCCTTATTGCTATTTAACTATTTCCTGGCCAAACTTACTATGATATTGCATTCCAAAGTCACATGCATGTGGTTATTGAATACAACCGTTTATGTCAGTTTAAACTTAAAGTGTGTACATCCTACTTCAACCTCATTTGTTCACAAATACCTTGAATGAGTTATTCCTCATGAAGTGCAATCGTAACGAAAAAGTTAACTCAACTTCGCCCGCTAGTGTCAGTTCATTTGCGATATCAGTGTGTTAACATTTCACTCCATGCACATTAACTTATTTATTTTTCGAATACAACGCATAGTGTTTATGTTATTATCGACGACTGAATGGCAACGTCATGTATGCACTGACGAGGCGGTTTCCTTTTCACGCGTGTCTTCTGTTGACCCCTAACAAATATACTCCCGACATGCTCATCATTCAGGCGTACGGTTGGAAATGGACGCGCACCCTTGGATTTATCGCAGTAGAATGAATCGTGCATCATAGCCAATTCTGGTGCTAGCGGCAATATGTGAAGCCTTAAAAAGTCTTGGTCGCTTGATTTGACAGTGTTGTTCAGCACAGCATTAATGAGACGCGATTCCATATCGGGCATTGAGGTGTGCAGGCCGCCCCACATACCGGCAAGGACAAGATTACTGCGATGGAGCCAATGATCGCGCATAATGTGAAATTGTTTTTCGGATGCCATCCACTCTCCTACAGCTGCTTTTTCCCGCATAGACAACCGCGAGTCCATGTCCCGTAATATATATCGCCTAACACTGGGGTCAGAGGCGACAATAAATCGCCATGTACGTTTGCAGCGTATGGAACTGTTTGTCATGTCGACTAACTTAACATTGCGGTGCCGCAGACCAGTTAATATGTAATCAGGCACAGTGTTGTCGTGGTATACACGCATGGTCCAGCCTGGATACACGTGTGACATCAATATAGCGTTTGGAATTGCTCCGTCTATATACCGCGGATTTGAGCCATATAAAGTAAAAGCTATCACGTTTATTTGAGTGTCATCATACATTTCGTTGATGAAAACGGAGATTTGAGTTTTGCATCTCGTCACGATATTGGTGTGAAGTTCATTGGAAAGATATGTACTAAGATGGACGGTTTCATTCCATTTACAATCACCAGGTGTCAATGTTGTCCGTCGATGCGGCGCGTATATTTGTCTGATCCAAACTGAAGCATCATGGCCGTACTGCGGCGGATAGAAATATCCAAAAATATCCAGGTGCGTTCGGTGTACAAACATTGGTACAACCAACGAGTTGTATTGTCTGGGACAATCAGCAACTACAACTCCGATGTTAGCCGGAACTTTCCTTGACAGCGCTTGTACAGCCGATGTCGTCCATTGTTTTGACTTAAACACGGTATCATCGTCGATATGCATGTAATAGTCTGTATTCTCGCTATGGGCGATATTGGCTAGTGCATGTACTGATTCCGCGAGTGTGTTCGCTGTCACCTTAACTAAAATGAAACGAATATTTATACTCGACTGTAGGATTGACATACTCTCACTCTCGTGGTTCGTGCTATTAATTCCAATATATACATTGTACATATACATGTCTTCCACAGTTGCGTGTAACGATTCAATACACGGCGATCGCATAGTAATGATATGTGATGCCAATTCTCCAGTAAGAGGTATCAATATAGCAATAACAGGGAACGTTTCGCTATTATCTGGATCCAATTCTTCATCATTGATAGTGGCACTGCTGGAAAGGGCTATTTTATGTCCACGCGCGTCGGTACCTACGCCAGGCACATGGTCTCGATGAAACTCTGATTTCATGTTCACCCATTGCCAGCCGACCACCATCACAACTGTCAAGATGATCGCCATAAACCAGGGCCGACGTTGACAACATCTGTATACGGGCAGCATCCTGACCTGGATGGATGGAAGCATTTACATTAACCCTCACTACGCACCTATGATGGCAGCACATGAGAATCGTCTCCAGTGGAGACGATTCTCATGCGCTGTCAAAACAGGTTTTTATCGTTAAATATTAAAAATAAAACAGTTCCATAAACGACACAATTGAATTCAGCGTAGTAAGCGTTAAGGTAGAACTTTTATCAACATGTGCAACGTTCTTGTGATCACCAGAGTTTCGCCTGGTCCACATGTTCCATGGAACCTCTGCAAGGAGAAAGAAACAGTTCCGCAACCTACGGTATTACATGTATCACGCACTCGATCGTATACCAGTAAATGTGTTCGTTCGAAAATTCCTTAAATCTCAGAGTCGCGGGTCGGTACCCGTGCCCAGATTGTCAGACGGCACCCAGAAGGCAATCCGGCGTGGACCCGATCCTTTAATCAACACCAATGAGTGCATGGCACTAGCGAGCACGTTGAGCACAGACTGACGACGGCATCATGTGACTTGATTTAATAATATCTTTGTTCTCACCAGTGCAAACTGGATTTCACCAGTCTGCAGTGAGCTGTGCTGTCACAGTATTTGTATGCACTCATTAGCACCAGGCTGAACAGGCTATGATGTTAATTATTATATATGTACTTAGTACGTTTCCCATTGGAACGCAATGGAACGCAAGTTATCAGTATATTTTCTTTATTGTCGTCTCAAAAGTTCATATTGGTCACTGCCGGAACTACGTTTCACCTCGCAGAATAGTTCCTTCAAAATCATCACTAATTTGTTTATGTTTTGTATACTTTCTGAGACGCAAATAAATGTGATGTACGTACAATGTATATAATAAAAAGGTTATTTGATTTGTATGTGGATATATGCCACTCCTTCCGCCGTGCAACGATATTGCGCTAGCACGCTGCGCAAAATCGTTCATATATTCCCATACACATCAAATAGCCTATAGTTTGAACTTAGTTTATTGTATACCAATACAACGTGATTGGGCTACAATTATCACACTAGTTGCAGCCTATGGCAAGCCAAATGCACAATAATTCCATAAACCATGGTTTGGAGCATAAACCCTAGTTTAGGCTCCTCAAACCCTAGTTTGGGCTCGCCAAATGCACAATAATTCACTAAACCCCAGTTTGATAGTCTAAACCAGGGTTTAGGCTCTCAAACTCCAGTTTGAGCAATTATTGTGTATTTGGCCAGAAACTGCCGTTTGAGGTCGTAATCCAATAAAAAGTCTAAACCCTAGTCTGGACCCTAACCACAGTTTACGAAAAAAATTGAACCCTGGTTTGAGCAATTATTGTTCACTTGGCGGCAGTCAACGCAGTTTAGTGCCTATGTGCCGTGAAACAAGGTGCCGTGAAACATATTTGATATCCTGTCAATACGACATAATCACAGTTCATACACTTCATTCATCTTGGTGACTACTTTTGCCAGTATAATTCTTGAGTTGATTGAATAGCCTGATGGGAAAGGAACTGTTTACAGTGTGAGGGTTAAATTTGGAAAATAAAAACCATATCGCCGAAGTTCATGCCATTTTATGGATGCCAAAGCAATTTCCATTACGACCCTCAATTTCCAATTGCGTTTGTTCTCTTCTCTACCCATTCCGTGCGTCACTCACATATGACTGACGTCATAATTATAAGTACGTCAATAACTCTACTACGTCATTTAAAATAAAAATGGCTGCTCCCAGTGATTCCAGTCAGGTAAGGAAATAAACGAAACAAAATGGTGTTTGTGTTGTTGATTTTTTATTCTGGGCAGATCGCAATCGTTGCAGAATCGGCCCCAAGGAAATGGATGGGTCTGGTGAAGTTTGAGAGTGTATTTCGTTGAAAAGAAGCTGCAAGTTCACATTGTCTGTGACAAAATATAAAGTATTAACAGAACATTCATCTGTTGAACCTGCCTGAAGTACATGTTTTAATGGTAAATTCAGAATGGATGGTCGCCATTATAAATAGGATTAAATCGTAAAGCTGCCATCTTGTTTTTTTCATTTCCATGAATCACGAAGGATGATTAAGGCATTTTACAACCATTCTTTATCGAACTATGTTCTGAGCGCCAATGAGTGTTTGATGTAATTCGGTTCTAACTTTTATCGCTTGTGAAGGCTAAATTAACTAAATTAAGTTGATTTAAATGCTGTTTTAGAATGTTGACGGGATAAATAGAATAGTAGGTTAGTGCCGTGAATGTGAAAAAATATCTGGCTCTGCACGGAAACAAGATGAGCTCGGCAGAGCCTCGCCCATCCAGTTTCCTAAGCCTCGCCATATATGTTTTCCCATTCATGGCATTAACCTACTATTCTCTATTTAGACTCTCAAACTAGGGTTTCTAATAGCTTAAACCACGGTTTGAGCTCAACACCCAGTGTGGACTGCCCAAACCCTAGTTTAGGCTCGCCAAATGCACAATAATTCACTAAGCCCCAGTTTGAGCGTCTGAAACATTGTTTAGGCTCCCAAACCCCAGTTTGAGCAATTATTGTGCATTTGGCCAGAAACTGCCGTTTGAGATCATAATCCAATAAAAAGCCTAAACCCTAGTTTGGACACAAACTATAGTCTAAGAAAAAAACTGCCAATCGTGATCCCAAACGGTAGTTTTCTTAAACCCTTGTTTGGGCAATTATTGTGCACTTGGCGGCAGAAACCACCGTTTAGACTCAAACTAGAGTTTCTGATAGCTTCAACCACGGTTTGAGCTACAACCAGGGTTTAGGCTCAATGTATGGTTTTCATTGGACGAATGTTTCTCAATGTCTAGTTTTGATTGGCTGACAGAAATTCAATTGAATGCTGAACAACAATTGAATGCTGAAATGGTGACACAAAATAACAAAGGATTTTTTAATAATTGCAAAAATAATGTCGTCTTATCATAAGACGAATATGAAAATGTTTTCTTACTCTCTTGCCTGTCATAATCAGCATATTTTCCCAATTTATGAACAGTAGCTGTATACTATATGTGCGAAACTGTGACGTCCGTTAAGAAGAGTGACCTTGGACCTACTCATAATAATTATTGTACTTTTACATTCAGCAGAATGTTACTAATAAACATAACAAATGCTGTATTGACTCAACGACCACCGGCGTATGGCCTGATCAGACAGCCGGGGAAGCGCAGTGTGATATTGGGCTATACTGGCGGGCTGTACAGTAAGGTACTTGCTGTATAATCACCAATTGACAATGGTTTATTCCTGTTTCTCCCACTTTTCGATGTCCAGCATTCCTGTTTCTCCCACTATCGATTTTCACAGTTAAGTTGACCAGGCGAGACTCATAGCGGTTCATAGCTATAGTCTGTTTTAATTGTTGTTTTCAAACTGACTGTGAGATTAATTTTAATTGGTATTGGCCAACATCAGAAAACGCTGCTGCGAAGAACTTACCCCAATTCCGTCCATCTATGAAGAACAAATCGCCACTTATTTACTGGGTTTGACATTACACACATGTAGTAGTTCATGTTTGTATATGTTGTTGTGTTCAAAATATTTCAGAAATTTCTTCATATGTACATGTACATGTTTCATGTTTATCTATACATGTATATACAGTTTTATTTCATTGAAATGGTACATGTATTTAAATGGAGAAATAAAAGAAGACCATATACATTTACAAATTGTTCAAATTCAGAAAGTTGCAGAAACATATGATAAATTAATCATATTTCTTCATATTGCAAAGACTGCACCATTCAGGTTTAAAACTGCAAATGTTAAAATTGAAAACAGAGCATACTGCAAATTGGCCCAAGGCTATGTTAATATGACACTAATTACAGAACAAAATTCCTGTTTCTCCCACTACCCATTTTACCTGATTTAACAAAAGTGGGAGAAACAGAAATACACCTTGACAATAAACATCCGGGTATCACACCTTGGTGCAAACAATGGATTAAAATGTTTTAAACGCAGTAATTATCAATCCACGCTGATCAGAATATCGACAATCGGTAGATCAGTATAGTCCCTGATCAACTTGCATATATACTCAGGCTGCTGAGAATATCACCAAATTATAGACCAGTGTAGTGCCTAATCAGCACGCTGATCAACTTGGGACGACCACACTATCGATAATATGTACACCAGTGTAGTCCCTGAGCAGCCGGCATATCTAGCTATGTTGATCAGACTATCAGTAATCTGTACACCGGTGTAGTCCCTGAGCAGTCGGAATATCTAGCTAGATTGACCAGAAAATTGATAATCTGTACACCGGTGTAGTCCTTGAGCAGGCGGCATATCTAGCTAGGTTGACCAGACAAGTGGTAATCTGTACACCGGTGTAGTCCTTGAGCAGGCGGCATATCTAGCTAGGTTGACCAGACTATCGGTAATCTGTACACCTGTGTAGTCCCTGAGCAGGCGGAATATCTAGCTAGGTTGACCAGACTATCTGAAATCGGTACACCGGTCTAGTCCCTGAGCAGCCGGTAAATCTAGCTAGGTTGACCAGACTATCGGTAATATGTACACCGGTGTAGTCCCTGAGCAGCCGGCATATATATCTAGGTTGACCAGACTATGGGTAATCTATGCACCGGTGTAGTCCCTGAGCAGCCGGCATATATAGCTAGGTTGACCAGACTATCGGTAATATGTACACCGGTGTAGTCCCTGAGCAGGCGGCATGTCTAGCTAAGCTGTCCAGACTATCGGTAATATGTACACCGGTGTAGTCCCGGAGCAGCCGGCATATCCAGTTGTGTTGATCAGACTATCAGTAATCTGTACACCGGTGTAGTCTCAGAGCAGCCGGCATATCCAATTGGGTTAATCAGACTATCAGTAATCTGTACACCTGTGTACTCCCTGAGCAGGCGGCATATCTAGCTAGGTTGACCAGACTATCGGTAATATGTACACCGGTGTAGTCCCTGAGCAGCCGGCATATATATCTAGGTTTACCAGACTATCGGTAATCTATACACCGGTGTAGTCCCTGAGCAGCCGGCATATATAGCTAGGTTGACCAGACTATCAGTAATCCGTACACCGGTGTAGTCTCAGAGCAGCCGGCATATCCAATTGGGTTAATCAGACTATCAGTAATCTGTACACCGGTGTAGTCACAAAGCAGCCGGCATATGCAGTTGGGTTGATCAGACTATCAGTAATCCGTACACCGGTGTAGTCGCTGATCAGGCGCCATATCTAGCTAGGTTGATCAGGTTACCGACACTATATATTAGCCAATTTATGAATATTTGTTTGTTGTATTTATGAATTTTTTAAATTTTAGTAAAATAATATCATTAATAATAATAAACAGCAAACAAATATTTCATTCTTCCAGGGAATTAATGAAGGGGGTTCTGTCCACTCTGTAAAATCATGAAGGGGGTTATGGTCACCCTGTACACATCATGAAGGGGGTTATGTCCACCCAGCCAAAATCATGAAGGGAGTTTTGGTCCATGTTGTCATTTTCCGTACACCGGTGTAGTCGCTGATCAGGCGCCATATCTTAGCTATGTTGATCAGGCTACCGACACTATGTATATCAGTGTAGTCCCTGATCAGGCGTCATATATAGTACAGTTAATCAGGATACCGACACTATGTATACCAGTGTAGTCCCTGATCAGGCGGCACATCTAGTTAGGTTGCTCAGGTTATCGACACTATGTACATCAGTGTAGTCCCTGATGATGCGGCATATCTAGCTATGTTGATCAGACTACCGACACTATGTATACCAACGTAGTCCCTGATCAGCCTCCATATCTAAGTAGGTTGACTAAACAACCGGCAACATATAGTGCAGCACATGCACTAGTAGTCCCTGATCAGTTTGCATATTTACCAAGGCTGATTAGACTACCGGCAATATGTACATCAGTGTAGTCCCTAATCAATCTGGATACAGTGCTATGCTATGAGACTTCAAAAGTTACATTGTTTGGCGGTGAGCAAATTTTTGTTTTATGTAAATTCAGCAGTAATTGCCAATATAAATTAAATAGATGCTTAATTACTCTCTGCAACAAACCAGAAGAAGATCATTAAAATTATACTCGGTTTGTAATATTTGAGACTTACAAATAAAATATTTTTCGGCCGACATAAATAATTATTTTCTATGAATGCGATATTTTGCAATAATTATGTTTGGTTTGTCATATTTGAGACTTCACAAATGAAATAGGTGTCGGCTGGCATAGTAAATAATTCATTTTTTATGAATATTTAGCCAATAGAAATTAAATTGATGCATAACTAGTGTCTTCGACAAATGAAATTCAGCTGTTGCTAAGGCGGGAGGTTTTTTATTTTTCGTTTCTCAGACCCGCCGCCGCAATTTTGGCGAAAATAAAATAATTTATTTTTTCTGAAAATGATTTAGAAAAGATACCATAGCTTCAGTTCACATGTAAACTTTCAGAAAGCAAAGTATCGATGTCATTTTCTAAGTATGTACGTTTTTCTAAAGCACTTTCGTGAAAAATTGCAGATGGTATTAGACTCAAAATCTCATGGAAGGTCTTGTATATATTCAAAGTGATATTCCAGCCGAATAGGTTGTATATCGGAGTGACTTTTATATTATATCTGAGTGACTTTCTAATCTGCTGGAGTTTGTATAATATTATATCTGAGTGACTTTCTAGTCTGATGGAGTTAGTATAATATTATAACTGAGTGACTTTCGAGTCTGATGTTTGTATAATATATTCAGACATATTGATATTTTTCAAGTTTATGAGACACGGCTTGGAAAGGGTAGGAATTCCTCGGTAAACCTCGGAATTCCCACCTGTTTACTGGCCTAGCTTGATAAACTTATCAGAAGAATTAGCCTGGTATTCTTTATATATATATATAGGAGTAATACATTACTGTTCTGTTCACATGCATGGTGATTTTTAGTTGGTTTATATCTTTGTTTAATATTGCGTCAGTTTTTTGTTTTTGTTTTTTTTCCTCCTCCTCTGGACATATTTGTTGGAAAAATCTGAGAAACAAATAAAAAAAAAAGCTCCGGACTAATCAAACTGTTGCTTAATTAGTGTTTATACAAGTTGAATAAGATAATTCAATCTTCTGGAAATATAAAAAAAATTATGCTCGGTCAGTATACTATGATACTTCACAAGTTATATTTTTTTGCGGTCAGCAAAAATAATTATTTTTCATGTAAATTCACCAGTTTGCCAATATAAATTAAACAAATACTTAATTACGCTCTGCAACAAACCACTGAGAAGAAGATCATTCATTATTTTGCAAAAATTATACTCGGTTTGTAAGATTTGAGACTTCAAGAATGAAATATTTAGTCGGCCGGCATACATAGTTAATTTTTCAGTTATGAATGAGATAATAATGCAAAAATAAATATGCTCGAGTGTTCACAAATTAATGTTTTGTTGGCCGACATAAATCATTAATTTTTATGAATGCGATATTTTGCAAAAATTATGGTCGGTTTGTAAGATTTGAGACTTCACAAATAAAATATTTTGCCAGCTGGCATGAATAATTAATTTTTATGAACAAGATGAATGTGATATTTTGCAAGACTTATGCTCGGTTTGTAAGATTTGAGACCTCACAATAAAATATTTTGTCGGCCGGCATCAATAATACATTTTTATGAATGCGATATTCGGCTAGTCAAAATTAAATGAGTTGAAATATAATTATGCTCGGTAGGTATGATATCAGAGTTAACATTTTTGAATTGAATTAATTAATCAGCTGTATTCAAATTGAATTATGCTTGGAAGGTATGTAATGAGATTTTGCGAGTTCCATTTTTTGGCGGTCAGCAAAATTAAGTAATTTTTGGGACTGCTAGGATGAAATTCAACTTAATTCAATTAATTATGATATGAATTTAAATTCAGCAGTATTACAATTTAATTATGCTCGGTCGGTATGATATTCCGCAAGCCTGAGTTAAATTTAATGTTTTGGAGGTCAGCCAAAATATGAGTAAAGGTTAGGAATGCCAACTTGAAATTCAAGCAAATTCCATTAACTATGCTATAAATTCAGGTGTATACAAATTTTACTATCATCGGTCGCTACGATATGATATTTCGCTTGATTGACTTGATTCTTGCTGGCTGATGACATTACAACTTGCTTTCATGTTATTTTATTCGTCATTCGTGTTTATGACATTTGAAATATTCTTGGTTGTAGTCTAAATTGTACGTGAATTTGGCTTGATGCTTTATTCATTCGCACTGTTTCAATACGTTTGTGTTGATTACATTCTAAGTGGCTTGATGCTTCATTCTTAGTGACATCCGGAGTTCCATTATTGATTATTGCATCGTTGTTTTGCTATGCGTTTTGTTACCTCGCTAAGCCACGTCCATTGACAACAATAATTGCAACAGTAATTTGGGAAAAACCATTATGACACCAGGAGCGCTGCTAAAACTTAAAATAGTTCCGCCTAATTAAGGTGGCAGGCCTCGGGCGAGTTGGTTAGTTTCGAATTATTCCTATGGGCGTTCTAGTAAATATATAAAAAAAACACATGTCTGTGGCTTATGAAAATGTTCTACAATTAATTAGCCAACATCATATGATGTTTTCCACTGCATAAAACACTTTTTTGCAAAAATATGTGATTTTGCTTGCTGGCATGATTTCAGTTGCAGAAGAGTGCGAAACTGCTGTTCGGATTTTTCGGATATTGGCAGCCATTTTATCTGTCAGAAAGGCAGGTCTGCTGCTCGAAAACAAAATCGACCAGTACAGACTATGATCAATGTGATAAGGTGTGATTGCAGAATTGGTACAATTAGCAAGTATTAGTGCAGTGTCCGCATAGGATATTTGAAATCCATGTTGTGAAATGTGTGGCAGCGACCAAATAAATGCAGATTTGGGCACATTTTGAGTAAACACAGCAGAGTGCTGACAGCCTGTGTATTATGTCTGAATTGGCTTTTGTTGTTAATACAGCTCTTGTACCTATCAGGTAACAAGTGCATGCAGCAAACAGATTATGTGAATATGTGAAGTGAAAATAATCACAAATAAGTTTCGGCTGCTCTCGCAGGCCCGAAAACTCAATAAATTGCCTAAAATGTGTGAGGACTGCCACCTAAAATGATTTAATATGCTGTTTTACAATGCGTTGCTCTCTAAATTGGTTCCATGTCCCTAACGGTGTTGATGTAGATTGATGCTGCCTTTTCTATTGCGCCATGTTTAGGTTAGAAGACACCAACTAGTTTTGCTTTATAATTTAACCGAATCCCAGCCAGTCTTTCCTACTTTCACTATTCGTATGAATGTTGTGGGACCAATCTCGTCATGTCCCCCAATAGTGTTTACATTATTTGGCAACGTAAACTCTGTTTACATCACGTGACCAACAGGCTCAGTGTTTTCTTTTAAATGCTTAAAATATGCTGAAAACTGGTGCTAAAAACACCCAACATGTTCCTCAAGTGAAACTGGGTAGCAATGGATCAATATTTGTAAGCAAACTGTGTCTGTGACCTTAAAACACCCGGACTATTTTTTATGCCGGACTACTTTTGCATACTCAATTTCTCTAACCTTAAACCTAGAGTGCTACATTCCAGGTTATAATATCGGGAGACATGTTTTTCTTTATTCTTTAAATCTGTCATTTTTCTGGCAAAATGAACATTGATTTACCATTACCAGACGTACGAATTGACATTATTATACTTTTTATATCAAAGGCGAAATGCCAGTTTGATATCAGGGGCGATAACCGGGTTTCTTTAAAATGATAACGGAAGCAACTATTTATTCCATGTTTTTATTTGTTCATGTGCAATATCATACTTTATGATATGTCGATACAAATATCTATTCAGCATTTAGTTTTGTATCTACTAGATGGGACCCCAGCTTCAACAATAATTAAATCTGTGTTTTAATTAATCAAGATCCAGAGCAGAATGGGTGCAGGTTATTGGAAATTAGGTCCCACAACATCCATAAGAAAAATGAAATTAGTAGAGAATAGCAAAATGTGTTGTAAGAGGTTAGTTTTTTAGGGGAAATCAATGGTGGTGGCCCACCTTAGGTCTCACGGGACAGTGGGCGGCTAGCTTTAAACAGGGGGTGGACGATTTTCTATATACTTCACTACCGACCCTGTAAGTTACACCAGTGTGTCTAGAACAATAGGTTTATGAATATTTCTTGACTTTGGGAGGCTTGATTAGGTGTATTTTTTAGAGTATTTCATAATTCTACGAAACTGAATGTTAGCTCCGGCTGATTTTGACATCTTTGAAAATGGCGCATGCTATGCTGTCTCGCCGGTACGGTATCGCTTCAGAATTTAAGGTATTTTTCGGGCATTTGTAGCGAAAATTTGATGTGGTTATGACCCCGCTTTGGAATCATTTTCAGGAAATGGTGTGGTGTTACAAGTGATTGAACAAGACATAGCAAAGTAGCTGTGCCTCATATTTTCATGAGAACAATTCCAACAAATTCAGTCGTGTTGAAATTGCTGGCCAAAATAGGTGGGTGGGGTAACTTTGTGAAAAATTAATTAAACATTTTTATTGTGGCGCGCGATTTGTACTTCGAGTATTTGTTACTACTTGTCGCAAGAGCCTCCTTAACTGATTGTGAGAGGCGGTGATTTTTATGAGTCACGCGCCGCCCTCAGAAAAGCAGTCAATTTTGGCTATTTTCAACCGTCCCGTGATGCCTTAGTCTGATCACGGACGGTTATTGGTTTGCATCGGTAACGGGCCAGTTTGTCTGTCAACCTGTGTAAGTTACCATATGTGTAACTTATTATAAAAATGTGATTGTTTTCAATTAAGTACATATGTAATTTAATTATGAGGATACATGTATGTATAAAACAAACTAGTAAGTCAAACACCACACATACATATGCAATTTAGATAATATAGGTTAGAGAATAATAAATGGGGCGAAATCGTCAAGGGGTAAAAGTAGTCCGGTATGAACAAAATCGTGCGGGTGTTTTGCACTCGGGAACCCTCGACCCATTCCGTAAATTCGCGAATAGAGACTCGGGAGTGACTGGGAGGCTGCCATTTTTATTTTCAGCATTGCGTCTATGGTCATGATGGTAATTCTATAATGCATCCGTGTGGCCGAATCACCGGTTCATACGCCAGAACAGACCATCCGATATAAGCAAGCGGGTTCCCAGCCATTTTGACCGTGCGGCGTGTGGAAAAGTTTAAGGGCACATATTTATATAAAGTTTGATAACCACTTGATATAATTAGATGACCAGCTAGTGTTCAAATCATTCTGTTTTATATATGAGCCGCGCCGTGCGAAAACCGGGCTTAATGACAACATTTTCAGTTTTTACTTTTTCGCGTATTCTGAATTGTACATCTTTTAAAAGCCATAGGCCCTATGCCGCAAAAAGTATCGATGTATCCCAATTGAATTTCATTTTAGAAGTAGTTTTATGACGCGTGGTAAAAACTTATATGACGTTTTAGATCTATGACGTCGATATTGCGACGTTTTTATCAACGGCGTATACAAGGGGTGTTGATCCGGACAAGTCCTATAGATTTGTCATCTTTTATCGCATGTCAACCAAATTTGGATATCTCGTAGCCTGGCCAAGTGTCTCCCATTAGGCCAAGACAAAGTGCGAAAATAATGTTTATGGCTCGTGTTGCAGTTGCTAATGTAACGTCATGTTTTGGATTGTGGCCCAAGTAACGTAATTTCGTATGAATAATTTTCAAATAAGGCAGCGTGAGGCGTTTCCCTGTTGTTTGCTGCTGTCTGAAATAATTTTGGGGACTAATAGCGACATCATTTAACATTCGACGACATATTTTAAAGTAGGCAGTAGGCCGCTTATAACATTAACTTTGTGACAAAACACGATACCGGGCAGATTTGGTAGCGTGATACCTTATAATTGTCGCCATGTGTCTTTCTTGAGGATCGCATTACCATTTCCTGATATACATTATTATGCAGTCAAGTGATAAGCTGATGCTTTGATACTACACAATCACTTTCGATTACAAAAGCAATTTTATGACCATCACATTTCCAATTAATATGTTGATGCATTTATTTTAAATTCAATACAAACCCCGGATATTTATGTCATTATATAGCTGCGTGTCTACCTCATTTATGATAAAATGATTGGCATTAAATGGCATATCATTCGCTAAGTACTGGATAGAATTGTTCAAAAGTTTCAATTTACCAAGATAATAGATGGTAATATAGTTGGCATACACTAGGTTGTTCATATTTAAGATTATTTAGGAATCAAAGTGCAGTGTAAGCGAAGACTTCGCTGATATGTAGCCAGTTAAATTATGCTTTCACCATTTTGAATTCATAAGGACAACCGGCGAAAAAGAGTAAAAATGTAAAAGAACGACAGTTAGGCGACAATGTACAGCGCCTGAAGCATTTCTAAGTCGTTGATGCTGCGAGAAACTCGTACAAGTATCCATGCTATAATATGTTGTCACGACACCATGGCCATAACGTCAAACATGTATTCACTTTCAATGACGTCACAAGTACGTGACGTCAAGTCATGACGTCATAATATGTGTACCGAGGTACAAGGTATTGCGTCTCATATTAGTGAAAGTTTCAGTAAGTTATCATTTTCCGTTTTCTGTTCACACTTAATGTTAACTGATACCAGTAAAT
This sequence comes from Conchocele bisecta, assembly GCA_029237695.1. Classification (NCBI taxonomy): domain Eukaryota; kingdom Metazoa; phylum Mollusca; class Bivalvia; order Lucinida; family Thyasiridae; genus Conchocele; species Conchocele bisecta. The sequence continues at coordinate 40,221,812 of CM055279.1, forward strand.
GTAAATGGGAGTGCAAACTGTGAACTTTTACGGCGACGCTAGACAATTTGAAACGTCGTTTTTCCGACGTCGTTTACCGATTTTCATGACGTTGTCATTAAGCCCAGTTTTCGTATGGCGCGGCCCATATATTTTAATTTAATTTTGAAATTGCGGATATTGCCTGTGAGAGGCAGCTATACAACGACAGAAAGTTGCATTAATGTTTTTGGCTAAGTCATTTAACCAGGAACACAGTGGGCTGCATGGATGGACTAAATAATAAATATGGATGATGAAAAATAAGTATATGAAGTTTCAAGCAAATTGGACCTGCAGAGATATACTAACAAGAGCGCCGGAGGTCACAATAAACGCCCACCGAGGCATGGTCAATGAAGCAAAAAAACGTAGGTCAATGTCACATTAAGGTTAAATGGTATACATGTACGTGTATGTCACTTTCTGATCTACACCTCTAGCTGACTGTTATGTGCACGAGTATGAAGTAAATTGGTTTAACACGAGAAATAGTAGAAGATAAGCAGAAAGTTGCATTTTCTGAGTCACAAATGGGGCATAACTTCAGATGCTTTTAGGTGGAAATGTTTGTGTTAATAACTGCGGCACTTGATAGTAATCAGGTATGCAAAGTATATGAATTAGATCAGTGGAAAATGTAGAACTAGCTCACTGTAAATGTCAAAAATAAGAATTTTGGATCTTAAAAAAGGGAATAATTATGTAAGGATTTGGCATGCAGTGAACATTTTTGTGTTACACACTGTGGTGCTCGGTGGTGGTCAGGTATGCAATGTATGAATTGGATCAGTGGTAACAAATTTCGCTGTACAAGTCCAAAATAAGAATTTCAGAGTCGAAAAGGGGAATAATTCCATAAGGATTTGAGGTGGAGTGAACATTTTTGTGTTGATTGATTGATTGATTTCCTCTATATTGTGGTCAGGTATGCAAAGTATGAATTGGGTCGATGAAAAAATGTAGGACTATTTCATATAAGTAAAAAATGGGGAGTTTAAAAAGGGGAATAATTCCATAATGATTTGAGGTAGTGATTTTGTTTGTGTTACACACTTCAGCATTTCATGGTGGTAAGGTATTTAAAGTATGAATTGGATCGTGTAAAATGTAGGACTAGTTCGCTGTACGAGCCAAAAATGGGAATTTCGAAATCGAAAAATGGGGATTATTCCGTAATGATTTAAGTTGGAGTAAAAATAATGTGTTACGCACTACGCGACTTTAAATTTATAGTTAGTAGTCATGTAAGGTAAGTATGTACCTCATCAGTGGAAAACTGTATGATTATGTAGCCGTTGGAGATAGGGAAATAATATTTTACTATATCTATGCATCTTTTATCTTTATTTGTTATCTTGTATTAAATAAATATTCTAACACCGGTGCGTTTGTTATATTTTCCATGATTTGCAAGTCAACACCCATTACGTAGAGCAGGCGATTGTTGTCCGTTTCATTATACGTAGGTGCTTAAAGTAGTTAGCTTATCGTAGTAACGTAACAGCCTTTGTTAGTGCATAGGTCACCTGACTAACATATTGCATGTGCATGCGCGCGCAGTTGTTGGCGCACTTTTCTCCAACAGCTACTGAGCCATCTTGAATTGACTTGTATAATAATTATATTACACTCGTAAATATTGTATTTACAGGTTACATTGGCGCCCAACGTATACTCCATGGATGGAACTGGTCAAAAAGTGGACACATTTTGACTAATATGGTGTGATGCACAAACTTCCATATTTTGGGTGCAAATATTGAACACCGTTCTTTGTAAACAGCGTGACGTCATACATTCCTGGGGATCCCCTATCCATATACGCGGCGAGCCAGTGTTTACAAATAACAATAAACACTTTCGGCAACACCGGTACATGTACATGTAGAGTCAATCAGCGCGAGATATGTCGTAATATAAGCTTACACGTCGCGATTCTACCATCCCGAGGGTGACGGCGGATACCTGACATTAATTATAATGATGTGGATTATGTGACAGTACATTATCAGGAGATACGATGTGAATTAGAAATTCGCGTCAGTAACAGTGACTTATCGCGTAAAATCGTGTCGACGAGTGGAATCGTGGTGAACGCGTGTTGACGGCCATCCCGTGCTGTGTATATACAATGTTGTAACTGTGAAGTGTTAGCGTGTACTGTAAATATCAGTGGAATAAGAAACACTCGCGTTGTAAGGAATACACGTGTTGTAAATATTGGAATTTAACGTCTAGTGGACTGACGAGCGTCGTGACAGATTATTGCTGCATGAACACGGTAGGCCTACATGTAAGTGTATGTCTATTTATAACCCGATCAAGGTCGCCACTATGTAAACAAATCCTTTGATAACACGTGCTATGTATTGGAATATCTGATCATGATTTACATCGTATCGTGAATCATTGGACGAAACACACTGATTATCCAGTTGACATGTCAAGTTGTTACAGTGACTTGCAGGCCCGTACGCAGGTTTTTCTATTGGGGGTGCGTCAGGGGCGAGCCCCACGTAGTGGAGCGAGTACGATAGCGGGGTCCGGGGGCATGCTCCCCCCCCCCCAGAAATTGTGTAAACCTAGATGTCCTGAAATGCACTCTCCTGCATTTTATGTCATTTAAATTCGGATTTCAACTGTGGTAAATTGTGACATTTTCATGCAAATTACCTGTATATTAATGCATTTCAAGATTTGTTGAGATGACTGTTTGAAAAATAGCGGACCTCGGCGAATTTAGGGGGGGGGGGATGCGTACGCACCCGTCGCAACCCCCCCCCCCCCACCCACATCCCCCCCCCACTGCGTACGGGCTTGCATGTTTACATAGATTACACAGTAATCATGGGTAATTGGTGTGGTTTGACTCAGAGTTCGGCAATATTGATCTAAATTTGACCTGACCTCACACCGGACAGTACCCCTACTAATTGCATGCTACACCTACCTGCTGGTTCTGGTTGCACATATAACAGCTCCGACTAACCCCTGCACGAAATATAATTGTGTAGTTCTGCACAGGCAGCCAGCTATTGGGTAGAGATAAATTATATCTATCTAGGAGATACTCACCAAAATCTGTGACCGACATTGACCTGGCGAGGTTTGTTGATACCCCTCCCCCACCCTTGAAAACAATTGCGGTTGATATCAGTCCTCGAGAATAACCGATATCAGTACCATAATGTGACTGATGTCAGTGACCAGTGTAAATGTTGTTAGATATCTGGAAGGCAGATAACACATGCAATATTTGGTGATACCTTTATATTGTGGTGATAACATCGGCAGTTTATATCTGTACATTCTTCGACTGATATCAGAAATTGATATCAGAGCACACGATATGGTTTGACGCGATATCAATTAATACGTGCACTGGCCAACTATTGCTTGGGAATAGGAAAGCGGGGTATTTTCAACAAAGCCGGAGTTGTAGAAATTCAGATTGGAAAAAAACCAATTGGTTATCAGATATTTCTATGCTGCATGTAAATCTGGCATAGTAATATTCAAGGTGTACACCTATAGTGCCGTGTAGTTTGGAAGCCTGGAGGCTCAGGGAAAAAAACAAAAAAAACAAAGGAAAAACAAATATTCATCCGGTGATACAGTGCACAATTAATATAATCAATGTTAGATGGCATACACCTTCTAGCATAGCAATATTAGTTTGCAAGTTTCGCGCTACATTTGTGAATTTAATATCTCTATGTTCGATGTAAATAATACAGTCTAGCATAGCGAAATTGAATTTACACACTTTTCCCTTTTTGGATGAGACTGGAAGAAACTAATTGAAGATTCGACATCTACAGAATTCATCCTGCAAATTAAAGTAATTGCAGTGAACTTGAGGGTCATCGCAAAATATTATTCACATAAATTGTATCCGCCCGTTTGGATGGTGTCCCATCTGTATGTCCATCTGTCCATCTGTCTGTTCATCCGTCTGACCATTTTGTCCGTCTCTCAGCCATTATTTCTATGAACTATTGCATTGTTGTTAGGAGACTTGTGCTGTACAGATTGCGCATTAAATCCGGGAGGCTACAGACTGAATAACACAATTTTCTGCACAGTGCTACATGTTTGTGATTGTGTGTGACTGTGCGGCTAGGAGCTGAAAAACACAATTTGCTGCACAGTGCTACATGTGTGTGATTGGGCATTGATTTCAGGAGGCTAGAAGCTGAAATAAACAATTTGATGCACAGTGCTACGTGTGTGTGTGACTCTCAGATCAAGTTCATGAGGTTCAGGAACAACAAAAGTACAATCTGCTACATAATGCTAATCGTGCGTGACCATTGATTGATTTCAGGAGGCTTTGCACTAAAATGTATCATTTGCAGCACAGTTCTAATTGTGTATAATTAGGCATTACTTTGTGAAGGCCCTGAACTGAATGGCACAATTTGCAGCACGGTACTAATTGTGTTTTACCATTGATTGATTTTATGAGGCTTGACACTAAAACGTACCATTTGATGCACAGTGGTAATTTTGTATAATTAGGCATTGCTTTGTGGAGGCCCTGAACTGATTGGAACAGTTTGCTGCACAGTGCTAATTGTGTATACTTGTGTATTTGTTTCACCAGGCTCAGAGCTAAAATACACTATGTGCTGCACAGTGCTAATTCAGTAATGTGCTTGGCGGGACTGTGGTAATACTTGCTTGTGATTATTATCTGGGGGTGATATGCCAATTTACATTGATAGCAGTGCTTGAATAGAGGCTCGCGGCTAAAATAAATTGTAAATCCACTTTGTGTTTTCTTTTGTACAATTACATTAAATAACATACATTGCTTGTTCACTGTTGACTTAAGATAACACATACAAGGCAGTATGATTGTGTAATACCAGTACCAAGTACATAATGCAATTATTGTGACAATACATTACATATTCAGTTGAGGTACATGTGTTGTGATTGATAAATTTATTCAAGATATACAACACAGAACTTGCACTTTAGAGGTGAGGCTGAAGTTCATCGATAACGGCACTATGGCTAGGATTGGAAAGAAGGAAATGGAGAGTGTGAAAGCAGATATGGAGAAGGTGGAACAGGAAGAAATAAAGTGGGTTAGTTCCATAGACAATATTGATGGAAGAATGAGGCAATTGGACTTAGCAAATTAGAATGCCCAAGTGGAAAAGTCAACAGCGTACCTTGAAAGGGAACTGAGAACGAAAAGAAGGGAACAGTTGCGACTTGAGATGGAACTGATACAGAAGGACCTGCTGGAACGACAAGAGAAATTACGCAACATAGACAGAGGAACAGAACAGAAGGATCAACATGTATATGCAGCTGAAACAATACAACAAGGCCATGATATTACTAGTTCACTGACCAATCGATACTGAAGGCTGCGACTATTGGTAGTGGATTTGGCAGTTTGGGAACAGGGGGTACATCAGTGCATCCACCACCACCGGAAACCACGAGACAACATAATAGCAAACATGGTTGTGAATTGTCCATATATGCACTTAGTGATGTTGACTATGACGATGAATTTGATAATGTGATATCCATCGACCGAATGCAAGAAACTAGCCATATGGCTATTGCACAAGATACTAGTTTCACCAGAGGTCACTCCAAAGCGAGACTAACATCACCTAGCTTCCTAACAGACACACAGCAAGAGAAGACATGCATACCATGGGAAACTTCTGGTGTACTTGACTGTTCTCTTTCGACTAAGACAGACCACCAACAACAGAAGAAGATGAGGCTAGCTGAGGACAGGCTGGCTACCTTGGGGAGAGAAGTGGAAGAGAGACAGAGAGAATACATTATTAAACAGAGGATACTCACTATGAAAAGAAAAGGACACGAAATGGAGTTGAAGAGTCAGCGGCTAGCGAATGAAGAACAGGTGAGAGCAACCCGTTTGCATGAATTGAATCGAAGGCATAAGCAGAGTTTTTGATGAAAACGGAAGTGTATCCGGAATATCTTGTCACTCAAGCCATACGAAATTCCCTAAGGGGTGAAGCCAAACGGGTATTGCTCCCATTGGGTCCACTGGCTACTTCCACTGAGATCATTGAGAAGATGGAAAGTGTCTTTGGGAATGTCATCAGCGGGGAATCCGTCCTTCAACATTTGTACACCACCAGACAAGAGAAGGGCGAACCAGTGACGTCCTGGGGACTGAGACTTGAGGAAATCCTCCAAAAAGCGATCACCAAAGGACAAAGACATCTACAGCAAAGAAATGATTGAAAACTGCTACTAGAGTGTATTTCGAAACCGAACACCCCTTCGAAGCTCTCAGACGAAATGTCCGCACCGAGGAATGCGAAATGTTGAACAACGCTAGAGAAGATGTGGTGGAATCACTCAATAACAAGGATAGAACAGCACACCAGAAACAACTACAACTGGACCGCGACAAGAATATGTTGTCCGATTTGATCAGTAGGATGGAAATAATGGAAAAGAAGTTGGACAAATGAAGAAACCGCAGAATCAAGGAAACTGGCGTACACGAAACAAAGCCAGAGCTGATGGAACAGCACAATACATGACAAGCGGATAGGGATCAGCACTGATCCCACCAAGCCAAGCTGAGGGACATTTAAACCGGTAGCTGCCTCCATCGCAGGGCATATGACAGGCATCCACACCGAAAAGAGCCCAGATCACACTATTTATGACAGACTCATTGGCTCCACCATTGAGAATACCATTATAATAGAAAGGACGGAAATGACCGCATTGATCGACGCTGGATCCATGGTCAGCACGATATATGTGAAAATGGTTACAAGCAACTTGATCCACGACCACAACTTCACAGTCTACAGGAAGTACATCTGAAAGTAGACGGGGCAAATGCTCAAGCATTGCCCTACCTAGGATTTATTGAAGCTGAGATCAATGTATCATTTATGGAAGTGGACCCTGTATGTGTGCCGTTATTAATTGTACCTATGACATAATATAACCAGAACGTGCCAGTCATTGTGGGTTCCAATATCATCAGGCAGTACCAGTCCGAAATGGATGAAGATCATGACAGTAACATACCTCCAGAGTGGACTTTAGCTTTCAATGCCATTTCAAACTCTGGAATTGGATGTGTGCGTACAACCAACAAATTGACACTAAGACCCATGGAGACTAGACCATTACTGGATTGATACGGAAGAGCTCCACTGTGGAAGCAGCAGTAACTGAACGGTGCACGCAGGAGTATTCATCAACAGTGGTTGCTTGTGCCAGAGTGGTTAGACTTTCCAATCCAGGGAAAACGTCACGCGTCCCAGACAATATCTGCAACTTGTCGGCCAGGATAGTTACTTTACCAGCCAAAGCAATTGTCTGCGAGCTTCATGAAATGAAGGTGTTACGAAATTGTTCCCGGTCTGATCAGCATGAGCCAGAAACTCAGAATTCATCTGTTCGTGTACATCAACAAACCACAGCCGACACAGAACCTAACACAGTTAAACCACAATACGGCATAGACCTGGAGGCCACAGACCTTACCCGGGAACAGAAAGAAAGAGTTATGTCAATGATGGCTGATTGGCAGGGGATTTGATCCCAAGGAGCTACAGATCTTGGACACACCGGTGTTATTAAACACAATATCAATTTGGATGACGAGAAACCATTCAAAGATCCCACCCGCATTGCTTCAATAAATTCGTGAAATGTGGCCGAAATGTTGGAAGTTGGTGCCATTCGGGAATCGTGTAGCCCATATTCATCCAATGTTGTGATAGTTCGCAAGAAGGACGGCAGCATCAGATTATGCATAGAGTATCGCAAGCTGAATCAGAGGACTACCAAAGACGCCTACGCGATTTCTCGAATTGAAGAGACACTTCATCTCCTAGCTGGATCTACTTATTTCACGAAGTTAGACTTGAAGAGCGGCTATTGGCAGGTGTAGCTCGAAGACGAGGACAAGCACAATACAGCTTTCCATGTCGGATCAGTCGGCTTTTTCGAGGCGAACCGGATGCCTTTCGGGATTTATAATGCACCCGCCACATTTCAGAGGCTGATGGAAAGATGTATGGGCGACATGAACCTTCGGGACTGCCTGATATACTTGGATGACATCATCATCTTTTCGTCAGACTTTGACACGCACTTACAACGCCTGGAAGCTGTCTTCAAGCGACTTCGTGAATACAATCTGAAGTTAAAGACGTCAAAGTGTGGATTCTTCCAGCGGGAGGTGGTCTACCTGGGCCATGTGGTATCGAAAGACGGCATCAAAACAGATCCAACTATGTCGGGGGCAGTGAAGAATTGGCCCATACCAAAGAATGTAAAATAATTTTTAGGCTTCACATGGTATTACCGGCGCTACATCAAAGGTTATGCCAACATTGCGCGACTATTGAATGACCTCCTTATCGGCATTTCGACGAACGGTATGGTTAAGGGAAAGAATGCAAAGCCTTCTCAGAAGCCACCTTTCGTCTGGGAAGAGAAACAGCAGACAGCGTTCGACACACTCGTCGACTGCCTTGTTCACCCACCTGTTCTGGGATACGCTGATTACAGATACCCATTTGTCGTACACACCGACGCATCCGCCAGCGGTTTGGGAGCTGTACTGTATGAACGACAAGATGGAAAGGACAGAGTCGTAGCGTACGCCAGCAGAAGTCTCAAGCCGTCTGAAAAGAAATATCCGGCACATACACTAGAGTTTTTCTTTTCTGAAACTGCATGACTATTTGTACGTTACCAAATTCCAAGTAATCACCGATAACAACCGACTTACGTACGTACTCTCATCGGCGAAACTGGACGCCACTGGACAGCGATGGGTTGCGGTCCTTGCAAATTATGACTTCACCATCAGTTATAGAAGGGGCAAGGACAATGTCGATGCCGATGAACTGTCTCGGAGACCAGATGATGAAGTAAAACCACCGATATTCAAGGCGCTCTGTCAGGCGGTGACCACCTCCACTGAAGAATGTACGTTGGTTGAAAGCCTTGGGCGTCCGGAATCTGTCGCCGAGATCCATGGAACCGGCATTGATCATCCACCGGAAGATCTACTCGACAAGTATGCACTCAGCAATAAAGACTGGAAGAAAGCTCAGATGTCCGACTCTACAATTATACAGATAGTCCATTACATCAACACGGGTAGCAAACCAACTGCTAAGCAGGACGCTACCAATAATGGTATTGATGTGGGATACGTGAAACACTGGAGTAAGTTTGTCATCGATGGAGATGTGCTGTACAGCATTCATCAGTTCCAGGATAGAGCCATCAAACAACTTGTCCTTCCGAAACTCCTTCGTCACGAAGTTTTCAGAGCGTTACATGATGATATGGGACATCATGGCAGAGACCGCACTTTATCGCTGTTTCAACAACGCTTCTACTGGCCAGGGATGGAGCAATTCGTTCGTGAACAGGTGAGAAATTGTAGTCGGTGCATCCGAAGGTAGACTGCACCCGTCAGAGGTGCCGAGATGGTAAATATATGTTCCTCCGCGCCTATGGAATATGGATATGCATCGACTACCTGTCGCTGGAACGGTCGAAGGGAGGATTCGAAAACATTCTCGTCGTCACCGACCATTTTACGCGATACGCCCAAGCGATTCCGACGAGAAATCAAACTGCAAGCGTGACGGCGAGAGTACTATTCGACTCATTCATTGTTCATTACGGCTTCCCTGCGACCATTCACAGTGACAGAGGACAACACTTTGAGTCGAAAACCATCAAAGAGCTTTGTGACATCGCAGGCATCAGGAAATCCCGGACCACGCCATACCATCCAATGGGCAAAGGTATGGTTGAGCGCTTCAACCAAACTTTGTTAAAGATGTTCGGTACATTGGAGAATTGCCAGAAAAGTGACTGGAAGGCCCACGTTCGTACATTGGTCCACGCGCACAACTGGTACAACTGTACGATACATGACAGCACCGGATATTCTCCGTATTTTCTGTTGTTTGGCAGGCATCCACGCCTGGCAATTGATGCATTTCTCGGCTTACACCCCGATGACACCACTGCCAAAGACGGGTCTGAGCACATTAGAAAACTAAACATTTGTTTGGTTCACGCATACTCAACAGCTAGACTCGAAGCAAGGAGAAGTGCGAACAAACAGAAGCAAGGTTACGACAAGAAGGTAACACTTTCCTTGCTCAGGTTTGGAGACTTAGTGTTGGTCAGGAACGTCGGTCTTCGTGGCAAGAACAAGCTTGCCGATAAGTGGGAGGAGCAGATCCATGTGGTGAAATGCCAGCCGATTGCAGACATTCCTGTGTACGAGGTTGTTGCTGAACATGGTCGGAACCGTAAAGTCAGAACTTTCCACAGGAATCTGCTTTGGCCATTGGTGTGTTTTCCCACATTGCATCCGCGAGATAAACCTGTCTCTCCACACGTCAGGGAACACCATCCAGATGAACGGATGGAGTTGTCCTAATCGGTCACTGATTAAGACCTGCCAGAAGATGACATGACCCCGGAACGACATGATGTAAATGACGACCAGGGCAGCCAGCCGTACATAATTCCAATGAGGCGTAGTGCGTCCGAGATGGGTCTGCTGCCCAGATCGATACCATTGAATGAAGAGGACAATGCGTCTGGATCCTCGTCTCAGAGTGATGATGAAGAACTCTTCAGTGACGCAGATAGTGTACCTCTAAACAGGCCTCGTCGCACGACGAAACAACCTGCGTGGATGACTACAGGCGACTGGCTGGTACCAAAAATTCAGCAGCATGTGTCCACTGTTCCAGATGATCGCGTAATCTGGGTCTAGAGCACCAATAACATGTATATAGATCGATCATGTAACCCGAATTTAACTTTTGTCCAAATGTAGGGAAAGCTTCACACGATCCACCCTGATAGAGTTGACACGGCGGTGATGCTACATGCTCAACATTGATCTGAAGTTCGAATGGATTTCAGATGATTCAGGTAAACATTTTATTTTTTACGTTTGGCATGACATGTGATGTTAACATGTCAATCATACAATACATCCATTGTGAGCATCTCCGACATATGGAAGGATTTACCCAGCCACAATAATAGTGTATACAGTCGATTGATAACGTGAGTTGTACAATTTGTTTTGTCAATTTTAATCTCATTATGCCACCTTATTATTTCAGATTTATTGTTTGGATTTCCATCGTCTAAACTGCATTGGATTACACGGTTTCTGTCATTTCTGAAACATATTTGTGCATTAACGATATTACCAATTATTATTACAGGTATTCAAGAGTGAGGAAATGTCGGGAAGAAATTTTCTCCGAGAGAAGAAGTATGTACATGTAGCCGTAGGAGATAGGGAAATAACATTTTACAATATCTATGCGTTTGTTATCTTTATTTGTTATCTTGTATCAAATCAATATTCCAACACCGGTGCGTTTGTTATATTTTCAATGATTTGCAAGTCAACACCCATTACGTAGAGCAGGCGATTGTTGTCCGTTTCATTATACGTAGGTGCTTAAAGTAGTTAGCTTATCGTAGTAACGTAACAGCCTGTGTTAGTGCATAGGTCACCTGACTGACATATTGCATGTGCAAGCGCGCGCAGGTGTTGGCGCACTTTTCTGGCATTCTCCAACAGCTACGGAGCCACCTTGAATTGACTTGTATTATAATTATATTACACTCGTAAATATTGTATTTACAGGTAACGTTTTGGTAAAACTATTGTCTGAAAGTATATTGACGTGTATCGTTGTCTCCGGAAATGTATTCAACATGCAAATGTTGCATACATCTCTGGAGATTCGATCGGCACTTTTCTGACACTCTCCAACAGCTACGGAGCCATCTTGAATTGACTTGTATTATAATTATATTACACTCGTAAATATTGTTTTTACAGTTTAATGTGTCCCAACCTGTCCAGTAGAATATGGAGGAACACATTATCTACCACCCGCTACACTGGCCACACCGACATTGAACCTGGTTTACATATGAACTGTGGCCAGTTCGTCCAGAATTAGTCTATGATATTGACGGAGAGCGAGGTCCGGTTACAATTAGTTTGCGGTATGAGCCAAAAACAGGAATTTTTTAGTAAAAAGGGGGGATAATTCCGTAAGGGTTCGAGGGGTGAGATAATGTTTGCGTTACGCACAGCGGGACGTTATAGTAGTCGTGTATGGGAAGTATGAACTAGATCAGTGGAAAACTGTAGTACTAGTCCCGTACGAGCCAAAAATCCCAGAATCAGAAAAGGATACATGTATTTACAGAAAAAAAATATATTCATCACCAGAGTCACTTAGCCCCACTCCCCAAAAGTAATAGTATTAGTACTAATCTTATTACTTTTATAATGGGTTTAACCGGATTCAGCTCTCACGTAATATAAAGCCAAACATATACCTGAGAGTCAAACCAAGGATATAGGGATTCCGGTAAGAATGCATCCCCCTGTTAAATGTACCCTTCGCTTTCTGCCAACCAACCGCCCAAACAAGTACATGAAGTTTCAAGTCAATCGGACATAGTGTTGCAGAAATAATGGGTAGTCAAAAACTTCCGCAAATGCTGCCAAAACGTCAACACAATCTAAGTAATTTAACCTTGAGCATGTGGGCCTCATTGGTGGGCTGTGGAATGGTTTGATTAAATCGTGTTTACGGCTTGTCAACAGCTAAGGTCATTTTTTTGATTAATTGGGTTGAACCCCATAATGGCATACATGTACGTTACCTGCTGTGATGGGGGGGGGGGTGGCGGGGGGATCCAAGTCAGAACCGAATATTTACAGAAAAATATATATATATTCAGCCCTAAAATTAGAATAAGCTGACCTGGTGACAGGTCCTCACCACACTAGAGTCACTTAGCCCCACTCCCCAAAAGTAATAGGATTATTACTAATATTATTACCGGTATTTTTATAATGGGTCATAACAAGAGTTGTCAGAAGACAACGAAGCTCGCCTGTTGGCAGCCTTCACTCAAACTTGTCACAGTTGCATAAATAAAACATTAATATTATATAACTTGACCTTGGGTTAAGGGGCGTGCGGTGTACGTTGACATTGGGGTCAGTGGTACAAGGTGGGTCGTGGGTTTTCTGTAGCATAATATAGCATATTAAGATGAATGCATGTATGAAATATCAATGCGCTCCCTGAAAACAGAAATAAAACAAAATTTCACCCAACTTTAAGTTTATGAACGCACTAAGTTGGTGATTTTCTGATTATAGCTTATTCACATGAGGAATGCATGTATGAATGTGCTAAGTTTGTGTCCTTCACCTTGGGGAAAGAGGTGGGGGTGTTGTGGGTCATGGATTTGCTACAGCACGATAGAGTATCATCAGATGAATGCATGTATGAAATATCAAGGCGTTTCATGAAAGGAAACAGATGTAATAAGACATTTACCCCAACGGTAAGTTTATGAATGTGCTAAGTTTGTGACCACCTTGACCCTGGGGTAAGGGGTGGGCGGTGGGTCATGGATTTCCTACAGCACGATATAGTATCATCAAATGAATGCATGTATGAAATATCAAAGCGTTCCATGGAATAAAACAGATGTTATAAGACATTTACCCCAACGTTAAGTTTATGAATGTGCTAAGTTTGTGATCTTGACCTTGGGGAAAGGGGTGGGGGGTTATAAGAATGCATGTATAAAATATCAAAGCGTTCACTGTAACGAAACAGAAGTTACACAACGTTTACCCCAACGTTAAGTTTATGAACATGCTAAGTTTGTGACCTTGACCTTTGGGTAAGCGTTGGGTGGTGGGTTGTGGATTTGCTACAGCATGATAGAGGGTCATCTGAGAAATGCATGTATGAAATATCAAGGCGTTCCATGAAAGAAAACAGATGTTATAAGACATGTACCCCAACGTTAAGTTTATGAATGTGCTAAGTTTGTGACCTTGACCTTAGGGTAAGGTGTGGGTCATTGATTTGCTTTAGCACAATAGAGTATCATCATGTGCTAAGTTTGTGACCTTGACCTTGGGGTAAGGGTTGTGTCGTGGATCGTGGATTTGCTACAGCATGATATAGGGTCATCAGATGAATGCATGTATGAAATATGAAGACATTCCTTTTAAATAAACAGAAGTTACACAACATTTACCCCAACGTTAAGTGTATGAACAGGCTAAGTTTGTGACCTTGACCCTGAGGTAAGGGTTGGGTGGTGGGTCATGCATTTGCTACAGCATGATAGAGGGTCATCTGAGGAATCCATATATGAAATAACAAGGTGTTCCATGAAAGGAAACAGAAGTTATAAGAAATTTACCCAACGTTAAGTTTATGAATGTGCTAAGTTTGTGACCTTGACCTTAGGGTAAGGGTTGGGTGGTGGGTCATGGATTTGCTACAGCATGATAGAGGGTCATATAAGGAATGCATGTATGAAATAACAAGGTGTTCGATGAAAGGAAACAGGAGTGATAAGACATTTACCCCTACGTTAAGTTTGTGGACGACGCCGACGCCGACGCCGACGCCGACGCCGACGCCGACGACGCCGACGCCGACGCCGAAGACGCCGGGGGTATGCCATAAGCTAAAAAGTAAGTTTTGTTTGTTTGATTATTGGTGTTTAACGGCCTATCAAATGCTAAGGTCATGTAAGGCCGGGCAAACGGGTTCAATCGCATTTTAACCTGCTGCATTGGGGGGAAATCCCAAAATCAGAACGGAATATTTACATCGAGATAAAATATATTCAGCCCTGAAATTAGAATAACCTGAACTGGTGCCCGGTCCATGCCACACCAATGTCACTTGGCCCCTCATAAAAAGTAAGAATGTTACCGAGTGAAATAATTTAGGATAAAATACAATCTAACGTTTCATATACATGTATACTAAATGTTCCAGGCCAGTCTGGTATACTTTACCATTTATATTGTGTTGGTAGACACATGTCATTTACACACATTGATACATACAACTGCTGAATTTGAAATGACATGTACATGTGCGACGCCCCGATGCCATTGTTATCACTATTTTGATCTCTCCAGAATCAAGCTCAGAAAATAGTTTGTGCCATATTGAGCTTGAATTAGAGATTATGCCATAAAAAAGTACTTTCGTTCTCAAACATGGGGTTTGCAGAATGTGACGCGTGAGGGCGGATTTTGTATACATGTATATATATTTTATTTTTGTTTCAGATGTTTGTCTATAATTTTTTTTCAAGTTGTCAAATGCATATACATGCAATTATGTTCTATAAAGTGACTATAACCACTTTAGACGTAACACATCAGCAGATTTCGTCACACTTGGTTGGATGTAACATGTAGTGTTTCTATTTGATCATGTGGCGAATTACAGTACAATTTTATTACTCCATGTCGATAAAATGCTTGACGCGCAGAGA
The DNA here is from genome assembly GCA_029237695.1 of Conchocele bisecta. Classification (NCBI taxonomy): domain Eukaryota; kingdom Metazoa; phylum Mollusca; class Bivalvia; order Lucinida; family Thyasiridae; genus Conchocele; species Conchocele bisecta. The sequence continues at coordinate 40,237,223 of CM055279.1, forward strand.
TTATTCTGACGCGGCTATATCTGAGAACCAAAGTACTTTTTTATGGCCTGAAGCTCGATTAACACGATGAATCAAAATGCTGTATTTCAAAACATGAAATTCGTGCTGAGAAATTTTATAATCATATTTTAATAAGAGTAATAACTGCAAACAGTGTCACATAATTCAATTTATTTCATACATATTAAACAAGTACATGTACATGTATCTGACATTGATTTATAGGGTGCATATAATATAAGCTGTCATGGATGGATATTCGGATGACCAGATGGAATGATGAAAACTATATACATGTACACCTAGTCAAACCGAGTAATTCTAACTCAATAGCATGAACATTTGACCACTTTGACAAAATTAATTCTCATCCCCCCTGAGCCTGAAATAAATTGCTAAATTATTATTTTATTCATATATTTAAAACTTAATATAGAAATATTTGTTACACTAGTTTTACAACAAACAAGAAATCAGTAAAACTGATGGAAGTACCCCTAAACAACTTAATGCAAAAAAACTTTCAATCTGACTTATAATTATAGAGAAATGTGGCCTCTTGGAGCGCAAATTCCCTCCGCTGGCAGCCTAACAAAGCAATCTTTTAATTAATAATAAATCACGAAAATGTGGCCTGTCAGCACACAAAACTGTGGCAAAGTAAATTAATCAAAAATGATAAGTATTCATAAGCACATGTACAGTTATGAAGGTCAATATCATATTAAGGGCAGCATGGATGTGCCACATTTGTGCACACGTCCTATGTAAACTCTGGTAAACTTCTTAAGTAGTGAAAAGATTTGAAAGTTGTGAAGGTCAAAAGGTCAAGGTCATATAAAGGGCAGCATGGGTGTATGGCATTTGTTCACAAGTATGATGTATTGAAATATTAAAGTAATCCTACACGGGATATAGAAGTTATAACATAATTGAGACACTGGCAAACTCTTCCTAATGTGTGAAAAAGTTAAAAGTTTCAATATTAATGGCAGCATGGATAAAAAACAATAATGGTCCATATAAGCAGAGCTCTGTATATAGCCACTTTAAATGTATGTAGCTGTCAGTTAGCCAATTTAGACAACATAGCTGCCAAGTAGCCAACGTAGAGCATCTCCTGTGATGTGAAACATACCTGTATACCTGTACTTACACATTATCTATGTTCTTCTTAGAAATACATGTACATGTACATGTATTAAAATCAGACTTTTATCAATTAACAAGTTTTGTATTGACCCAATACGTACTGACTGATAACATAATGTCGCAGCAGGCATTTACATGATCAGTGGAAGGACACAACGTGAAATAGTCCGAGTTCTTTTCAACAAAAATATCGCCTAACATATTTAACACGATACGTGATAACGTTCGGCTCGGAAATGGCAGGAATTCCTCAGCGAGCCTCGGAATTCCTACGCACTTCATAGCCTTGATAACTTGATATCAACATACACTGGGCTGGTATTCTCTATTTACCAGGGGGATACGATGAAGCATATTATGAGATCAAAGGTCATTCTTAAACAAATGTTTGTTTCCTGTAACACGACTCGGAATGTTAGGTTTGGTTTAGGCATGAAACGTACACTCAACATTTATTTTCGTCAGTTTTCTGTTTTAATGGTGCATGGACCAGTGTTGAATATGTATCGTAAAACATTTTTACTGAACAAGGTATTAAAATATCAATAAACAAGAAATGTGGCCTGTCGGCACACAAATACCCCCGGTGGCAGATTGGAGAAACGGTGGCAAAGTTAATTAACCAAAGTGATAAGTATTCACAAGCACAGTTATGAATATCAAAAGGTAATGGACATATTAAGGGAAATGTTGATATGTGGCATTTGTCCACAACTATGATGTATTGAAATATTAAAGTAATCCATTAAGGGATATAGAAGTTCTGACAGAAATGAGAAGCTCCGGCGAACTTATGTGTGAACAAGTTCAAAGTTGTTATGGTCAAAAGGTCAAGGTCATATAAAGAGCAGCATGGATGTTTGTCATTGTCCACAAGTATGCTGTGTTGAAATATTTAAGTAATCCTTCAATGAATATAGAAGTTATAGCAGAATTTGTAAACTCCGTCAAACTTCTTAATGTGCCGGACACAGACGGACTGACAGAAACACGGAGGCACAGTCCAAATACTATATGCCTATGGCTCCAGCAAGACGGGGGCATAAATATAGGTTTGTCGTGTTACAACAAAGAAACACAATTTTATTTTTAGTTCTAACATGGCCCCTCAGGGCTCCAGATCAGCATATTTTCGGGGTAAATCAGCATTGAAAATCTGGAATTCAGCATTGAAATACATCTGAGGGAGTACAAATCAGCATTGACATTTCAGCATTAGAAAATTGCAGCTGAAAATATGTTGTCCTACACCAAACTTTTCTACCTATAAGTATCAAGAACAGATGGAGATAGTTGTGTATGTCTGTTCAATCAACAAGTTTATGAAACGTTTCTGAAATGAAGTACTTACAGTTGAAGTTAGTGGTGAAATACTGTATGATACGGAGCCCCACAGGGGACGTAGAATTTTTCTTTTATTACTTAGTCTTTATTACCCCTGAATATAACAATTCGTTCCCACGAAATAACAATTTGTTCCCTCAATTTAACAATTCGTTCCCACGCGAACGAATTTTTAATTCGAGGGAACAAATTGTTAAATTGAGGGAACAAATTCTCAATTCGTGGGAATTAATTGTTAATTCGAGGGAACGAATTGTGATATTCTGGGAACGAATTGTTAATTTATGGGAACAAACTAATAAAAGAAAATCTATGGCCGTACTGTACTATGATAATTTCATCACTGAACAATATTTTTGGGGGTAAACTACTCTTGAAGGCTATACCGTATTGGAGCTCTGGTCCCTATCATGCACTAAAAGTACATGTACTTCAACTTTTGGATGCACACTTTTGGATGGCTTTAGTCTCTGTGTCTCAGTCGTTCTTAAACCAAAGATGACCAGAATGTCTCGCAACTCAACACCATACAGCTCCATTGTCCCTGCGGATGATCCTTTGCACTGTACATGCTCACTAACATCACCCCAAATTTCACAATCATTGCTGGAGACGCAATGCAGTTGGTTCCCATCCAGTACATGTCGCTGGCACACAGGGCACTAATGTGGCTCCCAGTCTTTGGCTGGTTGTCCATTTCTGCTATCAATTGCAGCATTTGTTGTGTTTGCTACCTTTACCAGGTTGGGTGACACAATGCACAGCTAGATTAATTAACATAGCTGGCTTCCTAAACTTCCAAGTAGTCCGAGCGATGATATTCTGTCCTGTAATATAAACACATTTTGTGTTAGAGCAGAGCTTTACCATAATGTTGTAGTGACATAGAGAATACCAGACTATAGTGTCTTTTGATATTTAGTTTACCAGGCAAGGCTAGGAAGCACGTAGGATTTACGAGGCTTGCCAAGAAATTTCTACAGTTTCCGAGCCGAGCCTGATAAACATGACATCAAAAGGCACTAACATAGTATTCTAGTTATCAGGTAACGTCTTTAGGTACATAATGAGCAATTGTGACTTTGTCTTCGTTGAAAAGACTGAGGAATTGTTTCTGTGACGTCAAGGCTAGGAAACACGTAGGAATTTTGAAGCTTGCCGTGGAATTCCTACCGTTTCCGAGCCGAAATTGATATCAAAAGACAGTAGCCTATTCTATTTATCAGGTAATGTTTTATGCTAAAAAATGACCACAGAATGTCGGATAATGTCGTAATCTATGGACAGAACGCAGATGTGTTTACATTGTGTCATTACACTGACGTCATTTGGTAACGCCATGTGACGTCATCCGACCAATGGAACATCAGTTTTCACTTTATTGTATTAACCTGGATGTTTGTATCACGTCAATGCCTGATACAACAATTTGTTATCAGTCAGTACGTATTTGGTAAATACAGATAACTAGAGAATACCAGGGAAGTTTCTTTTGATATCAAGCTTATCAGGCAAGGCTAGGAAACGCGTAGGAATTTCGAGGCTTGCCGAGGAATTTCTACCGTTTCCGAGCCAAGCCTGATAAACTGGATATCAAAAGACACTAGCATGGTATTCTATTTATCTGGTAACGTTTTACATGTACGCTAAAAAATGACGTCATTATCTATGGACAGAACGCGGACTTGTTTATGTTGCGTCATTACACTTACGTCTTTCGCTAACGTCATGTTGATGTCATTCGACCAATCGAACGTTAGTTTTCACTTTGCTTGTAACGCGGTTGTTTGTATCAGGTCAATGCCTGATATAACAATATGTTATCAGTCAGTACGTACTCGGTCAATACGAAGCTCGTTACCTGATAAAGTGTCATCTTAACACTTTGACTGTATGTATTTCCAAATGAAAAGCAAATGTGTCTCAAATGATCACAAGCACAAGTTGATTTTCATGTAGGTCATCTGCAATATATCAAACTAAAATCACATGTAATATGTTACTACAATTGTATCAAATACAAGAAGTCAGAACGGCATGAAAATAAATCAGAGCGGCACGAAAATGGTTCCAATGAAATGGTTCGAAGCGGTATGAAATGGTGTGGATCGTAATGAAAATAGTTCAGATCGGCATGAAAATGATTATGATTGTCATGAAAATGGCTCAAATCAACATGAAAATGTTTCGGACCGGCATTTTCAGATTTTGGTTGATTTTCTAGAAGTTTTTAAAAATGCTCTAGAAGTTAACTTAAGACATTACAGCACTAATTATAATGTTCCAACATGATCCAGACTGATTTATCTGAAAGAACTGGCCAAAGTCTGAACAATTTTTATGCCAATTCTGAACCATTTTCATGCAGATCTGAATCACACAATTTTCATGCTGGTCCGACCCATTTCCATGCCGATCCAAATCATTTTCATGTTTATATGAACCATTTTCATGCCGATCCGAACCATTTTCATGCCCGAACCAGTTTCATACAAACACTTTCATGCCGACCAAACCATCTTCATACCGACCGAACCAGTTTCATGCCCGAACCATTATCATGCCGACCGAACCATTTTCATTCTGATCCGAACCATTTTCATGCCAATCTGAATCATTTTGATGCCTTTCCGAACCATTTTCATGCTGATCCGACCCATTTTCAAGTCGATAAGAACCATGTTAATGCCCAAACCATTTTCATGCCGATCCGAACCATTTCATATAGCATTTTCATGCTGATGCGAACCATTTTCATGCTAGTCATAACCATTTTCATGCCAATTCTGAACCATTTTCATGCAGATCTGAATCAAACCATTTCCATGCTGGTCTGAACATGAATGTTGATATAAACCATTTTCATGCTGATCACAACCATTTTCATGTCGATCCGCACCATTTTCATGCCCAAACTATTTTCATGCCATCGGAACCATTTTCATACTGATTCAAACCATTTACATGCTGATCTGAACCATTTTCATGCCAATTCTGAACCATTTCATGACGATCCGAAACCATTTTCATGCAGGTCTGAACCGTCAACCATTTTCATGCCGATCCAGACCACTTTTATGAACCATTTTCATGCTGATCTGAACAAGTTTCATGCTGATCCAAATTGTTTTCATGCAATCTGAACCATTTGCATGCGAACAATTTTCATGCCTGTCTGAAACATTTTCATGCTGATTCGAACCTTTTTCATGTCGATTAGAACCATTTTCATGCTCAAAACATTTTACGCCGAACCGAACCATTTTCATGTTGATTATAACCATTTTCATGCTGGTCCGATAAGTTTTCATGCCCAAAACATGTTTATGCCCGAACCATGTTCATGCCGATCCAAACAATGTTCATGTCCGTCCAAAGAATTTTCATTCCGATCTGAAACATTTTCAACATCATACTGGACCGAACCATTATATGTCGATATGAACCATTTTCACTCCAATCCAAACTATTTTTATGCCGATCTGAACAATTTTCATCATGTTCATTCCGATCCAAACTATTTTCATGCCGATTACACCTTTTTATGCCAATCCGAACCATTTGTTCATGTCCGAACCATTGTCATGCACCCAAACCATGTTCTTGCCTAACCAAACCATTTTCATGCCGCCCGAACCATTTTTGTGCCAATCCGAACCAATTTGATAATGCATTTCTTCTACTATTTTACCAGGAAGTACAATTTGCGTAACATTATAATTTCTTGTTGTGAAATGTTAATATTACCTGCAACATATACTTTCATTGAGCAATGAATAATGTAAGTGACCTATGCAATTGATTAATACTAATACTTGTAATAGGATACAGAAGAAAATGCAAACAACAGAAGTAGTATAATACATCCTTATTAGTGACCAGAATGTTCTGTCTGTAACGGCGGGTAACTTCCCTGCATTACACAGAACATTCAAGTTACCTTATTACTAATTAGCTGAGATTATCTCGGCTGGGTGAACTATAACTACAAAGTAAATTCAAGGGTAGTAGCTTAGATAATCTCACCTCTACGGATATCTTTTATTATTTCATCTGTCTTTTATATTTTCTGTATCCGTTACACCTAACGAATTTAAGACAGAAAATAAAAAAGACAGATGAAATAGTAGAAGACATCCGTAGAGCTGAGATTATCTATTTTCTGTATCCGTTTGATCTAACGGATACAGAAAATATAAAAGACAGATCATAAAAAGTAAAAGACACACGTATAGCTGAGATTATCTAATCTACAACTACAAGGGCAGTTGCAGACACGTAAAGCCTCCCATACATTTGACAGCAATTATGCTACGGACGGTACTGCAGTACAGGTTTTGCAAAGTTACGTTCCTACAACTAATGCACAGATGTAACCCGTGGGGTGGTGGTGTCTCTTTGATAGTTGCGAAGGTAACTATACGGACGGTACGCAGTAGATTGCAAGAATTACCGTTCGTAACTATCTTTTTGACAGACCTCTGCAATATAGTTTTGATTTCTCCCTCTTTTTATGAATTTACTGCCGCCATTTGTTGGATGTGTATGTTCAAGGTTCATTATATGACACCAGCACCAAACAAGATCCATTACAAGTGGGGACATATCGGAATACCAGCTATTAAAACTGCCAAAATATTGACTGTAAACAACATTGTCGACTTCTCTTCTTGTCGGATATAGATTCATATCGCACTATTTTGTCCGCATTAAACGTTCCGTAAACGCTTCAGACAAATACTTGGCAACAGTAATTACGTAAATGTATTACCTTTGTGTTTGATATCGTTCAAATATCTGTCAATTGCTGGAAATCTGTGAAAATCCATCTCGTGTTTAGGAATCGATAAATTCTTCCTCGTGTTTTGGAATCTACAAATTCTTCGACCGGCTCGGCTGGTAACCAGTACAAATGAGCGGAACACCGGGAACCACATGCCTGCCACTCCAACAGGCGTTTTTCACTTCTTTTCCTAAAGATATTTGATACACATATATATTATTTTCGTTAGTATTTTATGTGTTTATCAAAATTAAATTCATTTAAATATGCTGTTTGCCGGAAAAGCAGACAGAAAAATGGAATAAATGTGCGAACTCTTTCGTACGCATGCACGTTTTCGACCTCATTTTTGTAGCAATAACGGTACAAAAGTAGTGTCTAGTGGCGACGGAGCCGTTGTGGTCGACATTTGTTTCTATGAAGCTTACAACAGGGACCCTGTAAATCCGGAACGATGGACGAAAGCCTGAACACAGGCTCCGTGAAACAGAATGGGTGAATGGGTGTCTTCTAACCTATACTGTGATAATTTCTTTGTGAAATCGTACATCAACACCGGCATTGGATCATGTAAGCACTTCCTTGCTGCTGTCGGCCTTATGCTAAGTGCGAAGTGCTTTATTCTTACTTTTGCTTTACATTAGGACGTAACAATATTCGCAATGTAAATAAGACAAATGAAGTCGTAATGAAGACAAATACCACAAAATTTCAAATATCATAATACAAATCACGAATGAAATAGCAAGAATAGAAGTTGCAATGGCATATACACACAAGCACCAGGACACATATAATTGTCATAAATACAAAGTACGAATGCAATAAAACACATGGAAGTTGTATTGTCATCAGCAAGAAAGCATCAAGACGAATAGAATTATGGCGGATATTACCTTCCATACAGATCAGCCTGTGTATCCGCAATCTGATCAGGTGCTGCACTGTTCGCCATTCCACCAATGAAACACTCGTCTTGTTTTATGCAATTCCGAAGTAAATCGGCCGAGTTAGTTAACTTTTAGCACATACACTGAATGCGATTTGAACGTTACGTCGCTCATTATTGTGACGACGTCGCAACTTATGTTTGACTTCACATCAATTACCTCAGGACAAAGTAATCGTATTCCGTTTTACGCCATGTATGGTACATATGTAGGCTATAACATACAATTACCACATAGATGCGAACATGTGAAAATAGTCCATGGTCTACGTATAATTGGTTTGTTTCGCTAATGGTACACCGACTATCACACGATAGTACACTTATATCGTTTGTCATTACCAGCTGTCAACAGTGAAGTCAGCTATGTGCACAGCGTAAATGTAAGCGACCTCATTACTCGATAACGTCATTTTCGCACGACGCGGCTAAAATATTTGTTGAAGAGGTAAGCCGATGTTCACACTGGTAGTCTACTTTTGAGGGTGTATTTGGAAACCACGAGCTACCATGCAAAATGTTGAATTTGTATTACAGTCAAAATAAAGTTATTTGAAAATTTGGAAAGAGTCTCGACTAATCTAGAATGTTAAAGTGATTGAACACATTCCAAACATGCACTCAAATATATCTGGCTCATAGAAACAGCTGCGTAATTTGGATTTCAAAAAGTTTACATGACGTCACATTTGACGTCACACAACGTAACGTCAAAATGCGGGAAACACGTCATTGTATAACTATTCATGCGCACATCACACATCATTGATTATTATATCAAAACTAGACCAAATGTGCATATATATCCGCCGTGGAAGTGTAATAAATAGGATATTCCACCGTACATGTTTGAATAGCGGAAATAATACACTCGTGTCCGTAGGCGTCCGTGCAAGCAACGAGTGAGCGTAGCCGACGCACACTCGTGTATTATTTCCCGCTATTCAAAATGTACGATGGAATATCCTGTACATATTTGCATGTATTTCCCATATGATTGATGATTCAATGTGCATTAATCCAACATATGGCCAATTTAACAGATTTATTTCACTACATATGTCAATTATGTGATGTGTTTTGTGTCAATATGTGCTTTACACTACTATCTGACACTATCTAGGGGGTATTTGTGGTATATTTATATGGATTTATACAATATTTGGATGTACTTGGGTGTATTTGGGTGCTTCATGTAACCGTGCCCCGGCCCCTCTAGCATTCTCACGAACTTTGCTCGTTCGACGGTATGGCCGCACCACTTTGCAATACCCTCCTACGCCGCTGACACATATCACGTGTACTATACGCAATTGGTTTTGGGTCAATCTTTTAATCCAATAAAGAAAAGAAAAGATGGATGGATGGATGTGCATTCACCTATTTCCGATAATTACGCCGATTTCCCCCCCATTACGCCGCATTTTCACCTATATCCAAATAATCGACCATTACGCCATTTAGTGACGCCTTGCATTTTCATGCCTCCGATAACCGTAGGCTAAATCGATCAGCCAATGGTAAATATGGCTACCCAAACGGGGCCTATAAGGTTTTTGCAAACCAGTTTGGATGGGTCCCACTTCGTATTCAATACAAGACCCATATGGGACCAACATGGATTCTATTTGGGGCCCATATGGGATACCAACATGGGTATCATAAGGTTTTTTCAACACGTTTAGCATGGGTCCCACATCGTATACATTACAGGACCCATATTGGATCTATATCGGTCAAACATGGGCTACCCACATGGGACCAATATGATTTTTAATCTAGGGCCCATATGGGCAACCCACATGGGTCACATAAGGTTTTTGCAAACCAGTTTGGCAAGGGTCCTACGTCGTATACAATACAGGTCCCATATTGGATATATATGGGACCAATACAGGCTACCCACATGGGACCAATATGGTTTTCAATTTAGGGCCCATATGGGCAACCCACATGGGTCACATACGGTTTTTGCAAACCAGTTTGGCATGGCTCCCATATAGCATACAATACTGGACCAACATGGTTTTGTGATGTATCTAAATATATTGCCAGAATTGTTTTTGTAGCAATAAATGAGAACAGTGACTAAAAATGAACAGACAATTGGTTTATTACTACATGTACAGTTTTAGGAGAACCCTCCAGTATTTGGAATGTAGAACGAACCATGGGATGTAAAACACACAGTGAAACAGCATCTATTGGCATAACAAAATAAAACAATACGACTAGAACACAGTCACTATTCTATCACAAGAAAATAGTTAGCTCTGATGCGTACATTCATACATTCAGGAAAATGCTTGCAAACAGTGTATATCCAGATGAGGTGGCTTGTAATGTTACGAGCCATATCAGTTTGATCTACACTGTTGTCATTGAAGATGTACTGCAATAACCAGTATTCTCGATATGTTACAAGTATTTATATGTAGCCTTGATTAGTAGGTAATCTTCCAGTTGGGGACTAGATTGGTGGAAGGGGTAGAGTTACAGGAAAACTATGATTTCAGTACAGGTATTTAACTGAATGCGCAAATCAAATATATATTTAAAAAATTTGCCCTCTTCGTGTCACATTCAGTGCCGTAACCAGGATGAGGCAGACGAGGTGGTCGCCTCGTCTGTCATTTTGCTGATTTATTTTAAGAAAGAGGCAATGATAAAGTCACTGACACTGGAAAATTGAAACTATGTTATTTTGCCTGATCTATAATGATGGAATGACAAACAGTGCATATCCTGATCAGACTGTGCGTATGTACAGGCTGATCTGGTATCTACACTGGTTTGCAAAAAACCAAAAACATAAGAACCCAGTTGCTGGAGTCGCAGCAAGAAATATGTGTCTCAGTAATGTATAAGTGCAAGTTGTAGAGTGAGAATACATGTTGTTAGAGTGGATGGTAAATTAACGGTAGGGGTTACTCCTTATAGGAATCACGATTTGCCTGCTTTGGCACTCAGGTATGTTTTTATCTTGGGCTCTTTTGTTACCTGGGAGTTGAATTGGGTTATTTCCCATTAGAAAAGTAGCAAGATTATTACTGATCCTATTGCTTTTGGGAGGGGGCCAAGTGATCCTGGTGTGGCGAGGACCTGGCATCCGATCAGGATTATTCAGATCTCAGGACTGAATACATATATATATAGTTTTTTTTGCTGTAAATATTCAGTTCTGATCTTGGGATTTTCCCTCCATTTGTACATGTACTTGAACATGTACTTGTACAGGTAATATATGGGATTTTGTACTAACCCATTGACCCGGAGTGAAATGACCTTATATGTTGATAGGCCGTTAAACCCCAACAAACAAACATATAATTTTATGTTGTTTGCAAATATCCTAAATAACATTTGTATTATCATTTATCAGGTAACCAGCTTAGTATTGGCCGAATACGTGCTGACTGATAACATCATGTCGTATCAGGCATTCACCTGATAATATTATATTGTATACAACTAATTGAAAACTGATGTTTCATTGGACGAACAACGTCACATGATTTTACCGATTGACGTCAGTGTAATGACACAATGTAAACAAGTCTGCGTTCCTTTCAATTAAATCCGCGCCATATTTCCACATTCTATAGCATAAAAGGCTACCTGATAAATATAATACAGAATACCATGCTAGTGTGTATTGATACCATGGTTATCAGGTTGGTCTCGGAAACAGTGAGCCTCGGAATTCCTACATGGTTCCTAGCCTTGCCTGATAAACTTGATATCAAAAGATACTCGCATCGTATTCTGTATGTCACAGACGTTTACTAGTTTGCGGTTTGATAGAGCTAGTTCAAGCGTGTGCACAACTTGGATTATGTAAACTATTGTATTGCATAAAATAGGCCTACATAGTGTAATAACACAGTGTAATACAAATCATAATACACTAGTGTAATAAATATACAAATGTGGCCCGTACAGAAAACAAGCTATCTGGTCATTTACAGCTTCGATGTATTGTGATGTGCATATGCAATAAATAGAATGAAACATTTCTGTATTATTTAATATGAGATTTATTAGACTTGTTGACTGATTTCATAAGAAACTTGGCATTTATGAAATCAGTAAACGTGTACAAAACATCAATTTGCATTCAATTTACAAGATGTCTTGCCTTGAAATAGTGTCCATTCTAAACACTGACTGATCCACCCCTAAGCAACTGGAATGGATTTTGATATGTTAATTTTGCAGCCAATCCAATCCAATCGTCACAAAATGATTTTCAGACCAATCAATTTATGACGGCGGCTCATCTGGATCTACACATTTTCCCAATACCACTATACAGGCCCGTAGTGTAGAAAGGAAATTAAAAATTAAATTAGCTCAATTGCACAAAACTAGTACAGTTACTAGTTATCACAAACAAACATTTTATCAAAATCCTTTTTTTTTCAGGCAACACATGTTTCCTTTTGGGTTCAGAATAAGATACAAATCTACAACTGAAGTATTTTTAACAGATCTGCTACATAACTTTCTGCACATATCTGAGACCCAGTAACATTAAATAGATTGTTTATGCCACACCGGCACCACGATAGTGGAGGGGGCCTTTAATGTTAACCCTGTCCGTCCGCACCAATATATAGGGTATATGTGGCTAGCCCCCTGGCGCAGGGATGGGCTTAGTAAAGAATAGGGTTAGTTATATTAGCCACCTAAAAAACCGATTTATGTGGCTAACATCGGTTTATGTGGCTTATTCCGTAGTACTCAGAGGGGCCTTATGTGGCTCGTAGATAGACACATAACACCATTTTTAAGAACGTCCGTCCGTCCGTCACCAACCTTGTAAGTTGTAAAACTTTTAAACCATACTAGCTACAGACCTGAAACTTGGTATGTAGCTTCCTTAATATGATAAGTAGATGCACAAAGTTTATTTTGGTTTTTGATTTGACCCCCGGGTCATGGATCATCTCTCACTTTTCGACTTAGAATTTGGCAATTTTGTCTTGTAACTCGCAAAACTTTTAAACTGTAAGGCCTGAAACATGGTATCTATATTGAGTAGAGGCGCAAAGCTTATTTAGATTTTTGTTTCGACCCCCCGGGTCATGGATTATCTCCCCTTTTGCACTTGGAATTTTGCCTTGTTTATTATCAAAGCGGTATGTGGGGCACACGTGTTCTATGAACACATTTTCTAGTTTTCGACTATGATTTATTATATTTAAAATAGTACATATTTAAAATAAAACTTATAATTTACCGTGTGTGGTTTATATAATCAGGAGTACAGTGTATGTGAATTATGTAGGTGAACATATGGTTTACATACCATGACCCAAGTCAATTACACCTATTGTGAAATACACATGTATATAAATAAATATATACCCACATAAACATGATAAAGTGCTGTTAACCAACCAGTTTAATATGTGTATGTTTGTTAATTGTCGAACTTGATATTTTGTACTTAAAGTGTGTTTGTGTCTGTCTTAATTACACCTATTGTGAAATATACCCAAAAATGTTAAAATTCGGGCAACCCGACCCAGTTTATATTTATGTTTGTGTATTGTCGAGCTTGATGTTTTGTATTTAACATGTTTAAAGGTATATACCCACTCAGTAGGCACAAGGTGTTCTTTATAGGAATTAAATAAGTGTATGATTGTGTCCCTATTCCAAAAAATTACGAGTGCCCGCTATACAGATATAATCATTTAGTAACATATATTCTACTGATAGTGACTAGCGGTGGTGGTATCAGGCAATTTTCATATGCAAATGAGGCATGATTTTTTTTTAATTATTTATATTAATTAAATGCGTCACCTAAACAAATTATATTTTCGACAGATTATAAAGTACGATCATTGTAAATCAAAACATAAATACAGCGAATAAACAGTAACATCGCAAAAAGCAAACACGGTTACCGCCCCTGATATCAGTTTGGAAACTTACGTCTAATATAAAATGTTTACTAATGTCAATCAATACGTGGGGTAATGGTGAATGAATGTTTATTTTACCAAAAAATGTCTCAGATTATGTCTTTGATATAAAGAACATCGTGTGCCTGCTGAGTGGGTATGTACCTTTAATATAATGATGGCGAGTTCACATACCTGGTATACACACTATTGCTAAGCTCACAGATCTAGCGTTTGATAAAAGACAATCCATTATACAAGCTAAGTACAAATACATATCTGTATATGATATATATATATTGATATACAAATTTTTATATATTTTTTATCACAATAGTACACTGTAAATGCATGTACAGTGCAACCTCTCTACAACAACCACAGAGCTCCAGATAACCTTTGTTTCAAAAGCGTAATATACCCCCTGTTTTCAAAATCATTGCGTATTTTACTTTTACGAATTAATTATTGATTTTCTTCATTACTAAATAGGGAACAAATGATAACAAATATAATAAATTGAAACATTCACTTATTTGAGGTGCAAAAAGCAAACTATGTTTGCTTTTTGCAGCTCAACTAAGTGAATTATCAACTTTATGACAGTACAGTCCAACCTCTCTACAACAGCCAGCAGCCGGACGGACTAAAAGTGGCTGTTGTAGAGAGGTGGCTGTTGTGGAGAGGGTCACCAACGAACAGCCATCAATGAACAGCCATCAACTTCTCAGTTGCTTATACTGATATATGAACATAGAAACAACTAGGATTGTATATGTTTTATAGTATTATATTTTATTTACTATAGAACATATACATTTGTCATTGTTAGTATGTTATTGAAGAAGACAAAATAGTAATCATGGTTATTTTAAGAAATAACAATTTATTAAACATGTTAAATGTTCAAATTGACCAATAACAATTATGCATTCATAATGACAAACTGGGCTCATTCAGTTTTTGACATGTGTAGCTCCTGATCAGAATAACTTGCAGTCTGGATTCGGATCTGCATTTGTGTGACAAAGTTATAATCATGCTAATGTTAATCCAATTTTGTGTAAAAACATGTAGTGAACACACTGAGCAGACTAATTTACAGCTACACTGGTCACAAACCCAATACGCCCACTTTTCTTGCAGTGTCACATGGTGTCATATTCAGTCAGCAGACCGTGTTGAGTATCCTAATCCTAGAATGGCTTGTTTAATCCACTTCAAACGGTGACAAACTTGTCGGCAATTCCATTGTCAGATGCCAGACAGGTGATAAATCCGAATACAGAACTTGGACATGTGTTTACACACAACTTTTATCGACCGATTACCACCGAAGGTATCCGATAGATACGGCACACTCGATTAGATCTGCCGGTAGGCTACATAGGAATATTGATTTTACGCGATTCACGGTAACGTTTGCATACGAAAATGTACATTAAAAAAAATATGCTGCCCGTTTACAGGCCGTTTTTGTCGTGGTTTATGGCCGTTTGTCAATAATAAATATGTTGGCCGCTCAGAGAGGTGGTTCGTGTCATGTTTTAATTGACGTGGCCGTTTGACGAGATTAATTATATTGACCGTTCAGAATAAAAACGACCTGTAAAAATATGTTGGCCGGTCAAAGAAGCTTATGACTCTTTGCTATGAAAAAATCAACTGGCCGTTAGCAAAAATATGTTGGCCATTCGAGAGGTCTTTTGACGATTTCGTTGTGTTTTTTTGTGGCCGTTGGCTGGAGAAGAGAGGTGACCGTTGGACAGAGGTAAAATAACGTTAAATTCTAACGGGGGGAGTTTAAACTGGCCGTTGAAGAGAGGTGGCCGTTGCTGGGAGGTGGCCGTTAGGGGAGGTGGGACTGTATTTCACTACTCAATTTAACAATCAATGCGTATTTTCACATTGCTGTGCGTATTTTGTACTCCCACTGTACAATCAATGCGTATTCAGCTAATGTAATTGAGTAAAATACGCCAATACGCTATTAACTGGAGCTCTGCAACCACCCATTGGAAGACGCAAAACTGGCTGTTGTAGAGAGGTGGCTGTTGTAGGGAGGTTAATGCTGAATTAAATTATGTCGTCCGCTGTTTATTTATTTTCTTAGATAATTCGCATCAAAAACATGTTTTGGCAACATTTTAGAACCTTGAAAGTGTTTCTTTTTGTCAGTGGTTTTCAGTGGGTGGTAGGTGGGAGCATGCGATGGGTAATTTAATGATCGGGGTTCATCAATACCGGAATTCCGACTGGAGACCTGGTTTGGCACTCAAACATCTTCGGCATTATGTATGTGACCGTGAATCTGGTTATACCCCTTATGTGAGTATTACTATTATTCGTAATCCTATTCTAGGGGAAGGGGCCAAGTGACTTGATGTGGTATTGACCTGGCACCAGGTCAGGTTATTCTAATGTCAGGGCTGAATATATTTGTTTAGCTACATATGTAATGCTGCTAAATTTGGTATTGGCCGACTCGTAGAGTTAACGGCTGGAACATGGTCATCATTAAAAGGAAGAAACCACAGTCATATTGATGAAAAAGAAGAGACCTCATGGGTGCCGCCAATTAACACCATAACCACATGATCCCATACTCTGTATCTGGGGCTACACTGATTTCATATTTAACCCTTAGAATGCGGGAACTGAAACAGTCGTCTGCTGATAATTCATATTTTGTCTTTTCTCTCAGTAAAAACATGGTTTGGCAGCATTTTAGAATGATTCTAAAGTACTGCCAAACCAAGTTTTTGATGGGAAAAATGGAAAATTATTCAGCAAACGACACAAATTAATTCAGCACTGTAAGGGTTAGACCTTTTTCCCATGATGTATAATTCTCTACTCCCACGGCATAGTGAAATGTTGCATCCAACAGATTCAACATATTCACTCTGGGGTAATTTTTCAATTAACCCTTTCACCCCAGTAACTGGAATGGATTTTGATTTGTTAATTCTCCGAGCAATCCAATCATCATAAAATAATTTTCAGACTAATCCATTTATGATAAGAGGGTGTTTTTGTTCTCAAAAATATGAAAATTACTTGCAAAAAATGTAGTCCATTTATAAAAAGAGGGTGGTTTTTTTCTCTAAAAAGTATGAAAATTAGTTGGAAAAAGTGCAAATCCTGATGAGACGGCTCGTCACGAGCCGGCTCATAGGATCTACACTTTTTGCCAATACATCTATACAGGCCTGTGGTGTTGAAAGGGTTATAAATGTGTGTGGTGGTAGGGAGTTTGACGACCTGTCTATAGCATCGGTATATTATTCTCTATTCTATCGGTATACTAATGTTATGTGAGTATTACGATTATTTGTAATCCTATTTTAGGGGAAGGGGCCAAGTGACTTTAACGCTTACCTGATTGAAATGACGATCATTTGACTAGAATTACGTGATTCATTTGGCGCAAAAGTGAACATCATTTTTTTTCTACAGAAATGGCACTTTCAACAGGTAATATCTTATTTTGGTTAGTAAAGATCGTTATTTTAATGCGTTTTCAGTACAGCCATACCTCTTCTAGAATGAGCCAGAATGCACCAAATGACATGTACGTGATAAAAAATTCCGGGGGAGCATGCAACTGGACCCCCTAGCTTCCTCCCGCGCTCGACCACCGCAGAGCTTTAATTTTTGTCTGGGGGAAGGCCTGATAATCACTATGTAATTATCTGCAAGCAGTCTCGACTAAAACAATATTGATATGCGCCGCCAGATACAAGTGTCTTACCTTAACACATCAGACGCTGAATGAACTTTCATTCACGCCACTTGTAGGATCCGATATCAGTTAATTATTAGTGCTGCTTTGACAGGACGTGAAATGAAAACATACGACATGATCTGAAAATGCACCCACAGACCAAGCACGCATATTCAGAATCACGTCTGTCGGTTCTTATCAAGCTCTTGTCCTTCATAAATAATTTCACGCACCTGTCCACCAAATCCGGAATCCAACATTGCCGCAAGTTTAACCAACTGTGTTGTAAACAAAATGTCACTTAGTATTTTACCTAACGCGGTTTGTAATATCGCCTTCGCTTTAATGAACACCCTTTTCTGTATGATTTCCAATACGATTGATCGGTCATTTCGACAACGCATATACGTGTACATCGCAAAAGCACATGACAATATTAGAGTTTTGAAAGGAAGCAGTAAATTTTGCAATTACCAGTATATTTAAGAATAATTAAACGATATATGCTACATACACCTACATTTTATCTTCAAAGGTTTCCACAAATATTAAAACAAAACAAAACGAACAAAAACAACAGGAAAATACGTCGCCAAAACACATGATGACAATAGTACAGTTTCGAAAACAAGCATCGAATTTTGCAATTTATTATTATATTCAAGAATTATTAAACAATATATATGCTATATAATATAATATACACCTAAAATTAAATAGAAATGTACATTTGTATCTTCAACAGTAGCCTTACTTAGGAACCCGTTCACCGGTGAATTAATAATTAATCGGTACACATTACACATGCGCATTCATTAATCAATAATTAAGCAATATATGCTATATAAACCTAAAATGAAACAGAAACGTACATTTTATCTTCAATGGCATCCACAAATATTTAAAAAAAAAAACAGGACGCGGCCACCCGGATGACTGTGCCAGCTTGCTGGTCGTGTGTACATAGCAAACCTCATTTTTTTCTTGTGTATTTATTAGACCAGGTACAGGTCAACGGGGGTGTGTCGGAACAATGTGCTCGCAGTCTTTGTGGCTGTAGAGAAATTGAGGCGAAAAATAAGCGCCTGAATTAGAGACATATCTGCCCTCTACAGTGTTTAATGATGATGAAAGTGTTGATGTTGAAGGCAATGGAGTTGTGGAGACATGTGAACCAGCAATCAGTTGTTTACAAAGGAGAGAAGATGAAACGGTAATGGACAAAATGAAAACACATGAATCTGGACAAAATAAGTCAACACCAAAACGACCCATGGAATCTGTGCGATTATCAAAGCCCAGAAAAAAAGTAAATGTACAGTAGAACCACAACCAGGACCCTCTCGTCTAGTGCTAGACTCCAGTAGTTCCGATTCAGAAATTGAAGATGACTTATGCTGCGTGTGCAAGAGGTGGAGGCCGGAACACATGACTTGGAAACTTGAGTTTGTAAAGTGGGTACAGTGTGATGGTGTAGGCAGAGACAATAGCCAATGCAATCATTGGACCCATTTGGGGTACTGTAGTGGAACGGCAGTTGTGAGTTGTGAGGAGGCATGGGAAGTACTACTGTCCTCATTGCAGTCATGAAGAGTAATACTCAAAATCGTATTTAATAAAATAAATACTTTATTAATTACTATAAAAAAATAGTGAAAAATGCGAATATTTCCAAAAAAAAATTAAAAATAATAAAATTACATTATTTTGTATTGGTGAACAATTAGTTTAATTTGGTTGACCTAAATTCCTGACTGAAGCAGGTGCCCGATGACGTCACGAACTTGCGGGTAGCTTCCAAGATGGCGGAAATGTTGACAGTGTTTGTTCTAACAGACGTTGTGAGTGTTTCAATGCGTCTTAATGCGGATACATTGGTTGTTGTGGGTGGAATTTGATTGCTACAGACACAGTAAGTGCCCATGTTAGAATTTAAGTTAACTTGTTGTTGTTTGTTTAGTTTTAATTACACCTATCTTCTAAATAAATACATAACATTCATATTGTTCTTGTTGTATATATTATACTGTTACATATATAATATGTAATAGGTGCTAACGTTGGCGCGCAGCATCTCAGTATGAAATGGTATCTCCGAAAATGAATTTCACAAAAACAGTTGCTATATATCAATGACTACTGTATATATACAATCTCAACTGATTTTTAGTCATAAACATGCGTTTGTCGGCTAATTATCGAATTTGAATATCAGCGTTCGATGTCGTAAACAGCAAGTAGAGGAAATTCCATGCTAAATTTAACTTGGCCGAATTTCACCATCTCCTGCAAAACCCGCTAGCAGGGACGTAATTTCTTTCAGCGATTCAGTTTTTTTGTCAAGTAGAGGGGAGGTGAAATTTTGGTTAACCTTACAGTATGGTACTACTAACGTTTTCTTGATTGATTTTTGTTGATTATGGTGTTAGTAATTCGAAACTGAATGCTGACAGCGGTTTAATCATCATTCAGTTTTAGATTATCCACATGATCAGCTAACAAAATCAATCAAAAAACGTTGTTAGTAGTACTCTACTACAAGGTTCACCCCCAATTCGGCTATTGCCATTGACACAAAGAAAAACCCACATAAAACTCTTCAAATACTTTATTACAATATATTTTTAGCGTATCAAACTTTATACATACCTTTACTATGATGTGTAGATGAATATAGGACTATTCTCGGGGCCCCATGGTCAAGGTAAAGGCCCCAGGGTCAAGGTCAATGCGGAACAAGGCGAGACATTTGATTCCGCGGAATTCTTGTTTGTATTGAACAACACATTCAATATGGATTGTGACACCACTCAATCATGTGTATGTTGTACACTTACCATATGCCTGCACACTCCATATGATATTTGTTGTGGAGCAACTCTATGAAAGAAACCTTGACCAAAAAACATGTCATTTGACAGATAAAACAACGTTGAACGACCCTCACAGCACGATCAATAGGGATTGTGACAACTCAATCACGTCATATATTTTCGTTGAACGACCCTAACCGCATATTCAATAGGGATTGTGACACCACACACTCAGGTCTATGTTATACACTGACCATATACCTGTACAATCCATATGCTATTTATTGCGGAGCAGCTCTATGAAAGGAACATTGACCAAAACACTTTGTCCTTTAACAGAGAAAACAACGTTGAACGACCCTCACAGCACGATCAATAAATTATAGGGATTGTGACACGACTCAATCACGTCTATGTTATACACTGACCATATACCTGCACAATCCATAATATTTATTGTGGGGTAATTCGAGGAAAGAAACTTACAAAATAACTTTGTATTTTTTTTTTGTTGAACAACCCTCACAGCACATTCAGGCCTTTCCCCAGCCGGTTCGCCGTGTTTCAGTTGTCAGTGTGCCGCGGAGTTATAAGTTCGACCGCGGCGCTTATGTTACGCACGCGGTGCCTTGATTTGCTGGCCGAATAATGGTTATGGCCACTTTAAAACACATTAAAGTCTCTTGTTTCGTTTCAATTTTATTATCCCCTCGCGTAGCGAAAAGGAGATATAGGGATACAAAAGTTGTCTGTCCGTCCGTCCGTCCGTCTGTCCGTCACAAAACTTAACGTTGGGGTTAATCTGCAATAAGTTTCTTTCATGGAATAATTTAATATTTCATAGATGCATTTGGAATATCATCCCGCATCATTCTACGGAAAGCGTATGCCCGCTCACCCCAAGGTCAAGGTCACAGACTTAGAAAACACTCTGTTTCGAAACCTTAACGCTGTGGTTAATTCATTATAACTTCTGTTTGCCTTGATGGAATGCTTTCATATTTCATAGATGCATTTGTAACAGCATCCCACATCATTCTACAGAATGCCCATGGTGCCCGCTAGCCACAAGGTCAATGTCACAGACTTACGAAATGCTCCATTTCCAAAACTTAACACTCGGATTAATTCATTACTTCTGTTTCCCTTGATGGAATGCTTTAATATTGTATAGATGCATTTGTAACAGCATCCCGCATAATTCTACAGGAAGCCTGTGGTGCCCGCTAACCTCAAGGTCAATGTCACATACTCAGAAAATGTTCAGTTTCGAAAACTTATCGCTTGGCTTAATTCATTGTAACTTCTGTTTCCCTTGATGGAATGCTTTAATATTTCATTGATGCATGTGTAACAACAGCCAACATCATTCTACAGAAACTCAATGGTGCCCGCTAACCCCAACAGTGGTCGAATGGTTACGATGTCGAACCAAAGGTTGTGTGTTTGATCACCATATCAAGTGGAGATTTTTTTATATTAAACCACTGCTCCATTGCACAGACACGACTCATCATGCCCGATTGTATCCTCCAGCTTTCCTTCTCATTTTGTTTACATGTTTTGTCAGAGCATGGGTCGTATATGGTTACCGATTGGGATATATTTACGAAACTTCGCACATACATAGATGTCGGGTCAAAGGTGTGTTGCGCAACAAATACAACTCTCACTTTCATAATTTTGGATTTATTTCCCTTCATTTTGTATGCCCCCCGCCACCGAATGGTGAGGGGGGGGGGGGCATATAGTGTTACCGGCGTCCGTACGTACGTACGCTGTCCCGGAACCTTTACGCTCGGGTAAATGGCTTATAATATATGTTTCCTTGCTCTGATCTGCTTTACATTTCACACACGCATTGCTCCAATGGTCCTCTACCGCGGTGTGACAAATCCACATTTGTCCCGACCCCAATAAGCAGAGTGTCAAGGTCACAGACTCGGTGCGTTCGAAACCTTAACGCTCGGATAAATGGCTTATAATTTATGTTTCCTTGCTCGGATCTGCTTCACATTTCACCAATGGTCCTCTACCGCCCTGTGACAAATCCACATTCGTCCCGCCCCCACTAAGCCCAGGGTCAAGGGCACAGACTTGGTGCGTTTGAAACCTTAACGCTTGGGTAAATGGCTTATGATTTATGTTTCCTTGTTCGGATCTGCTTCACATTTCATACACGCATTGTTCCAATGGTCCTCTACCGCCCTGTGACAAATCCAAATTCGTCCCGCCCCCGCTAAGCCCAGGGTCAAGGTCACAGACTGGGTGCGTTCAAACCCTGAACGCTCGGGTTATCAAATTCTGAGTAGATTTCAGTTATACATGTGTAACTGTACAAGTAAAAATAATTTGTTACTATTTGTTGCGAACAGTGTAGCGCCCTGCATCCAACTGCTCATGTGTTCAGTGTGATCAGGGTCTATACTGTTCATTGTACAGTTAACGTAATGTTCTTGATGCTGCTCATGATTTGGCCCTCAGGTACGTCATCGGCATTTTTGTATGTGACAGTTAAATCTGGTTATGCCACTTACATTTATAAGTGTAATATGATTATTCCTAATCCTATTACTTTTAGGGGAAGAGGTTAAGTGACTCTGGCGTGGTATGGACCTGGCACCAGGTCACGTTATTCCAATTTCAGGGCTGACTATATATTTTTCTCTGTAAATATTCAGTTCTGATTTTGGGATTTATGCTCCATCACAATCGGTATCATATGGGATTTTACCCCGCTAACCCGGCCTAAAATGACCTTAGCTGTTGACAGGCCGTTAAACACCATTAAATAAAATCTAATTTTGGTGCTGCTAACAAAAAGAGAAGACCCATGTTAGACTACTTGAGTTTGTTACCTGAACTGGAGCTACACAGGCTAAAAACTCGATAACCCCATTTGTATTATGTTGAATCACATATGTGACTGGAGAAATGAGACTTATAGGTTTTGTGACCAGTGTAGCTCTTGATCAAATAACACACTCCTGTAGCTTGATAATGATCTATAATGATTGAATGGCAAACAGTGCATATCCTGATCAGAATGTGCGTGTGTACAGGCTGATCTGGATCTACACTGGTTGCAAAACACATAATACCCATTTCTGGAGTTGCAGCAACAAATATGTGTCTCAGTAATGTATTAGTGCAAGTTGTAGAGTGAGATTACATGTTGTTAGAGGTGGATGGTTGGTCGGGTGAACGTGATGGCGTAAATTAACGGTAGGGGTTCCTCCTTATAGGAATCACGATTTGCCTGTTTTGGCCCTCAGGTATGTTTTTATCTTGGGCTCTTTTGTTACCTGGGAGTTGAATTGGGTTATTTCCCATTAGAAAAGTAGCAATATTATTACTGATCCTACTGCTTTTGGGAGGGGCCCAAGTGATTCTGGTGTGGCGAGGACCTGGCATCCGATCAGGATTATTCTGATCTCAGGACTGAATATATAGTTTTTTTACTGTAAATATTCAGTTCTGATCTTGGGATTTTCCCTCCATTTGTACATGTACTTGAACATGTACTTGTACTTGTACAGGTAATATATGGGATTTAGTACTAACCCATTGACCCGGAGTTAAATTACCTTAGCTGTTGATAGGCCGTTAAACCCCAACAAACAAACATATATGTTGTTTGCAAATGTCCTAAATAACATTTGTATTATCAGTTATCAGGTAACTAGCTTTGTATTGGCCGAATACGTACTGACTGATAACATCATGTCGTATCAGGCATTCACTTTATAATACTATCTTGTATACAACTAATTGAAAACTGATGTTTCATTGGATGAACAGCGTCACATGATTTTACCGATTGACGTCAGTGTAATGACACAATGTAAACAAGTCTGCGTTCCTTTCAATTAAATCCGCGCCATATTTCCACATTCTATAGCATAACATGTTACCTGATAAATATAATACAGAATACCATGCTAGTGTGTATTGATACCATGGTTATCATGTTGGTCTCGGAAACAGTGAGCCTCGGAATTCCTACATGGTTCCTAGCCTTGCCTGATAAACTTGATACCAAAAGATACTCGCATCGTATTGTGTATGTCACAGATTTTTACTAGTTTGCGGTTTGATAGAGCTAGTACAAGCGTGTGCACAACTTGGATTGTGTAAACTATTTTATTGCATACAATAGGCTTACACAGTGTAATAACACAGTGTAATAAAAATCATAATACACTAGTGTAATAAATATACAAATGTTGACTGATTTCATAAGAAACTTGGCATTTATGAAATCAGTAAACTTGTACAAAACATCAATTTGCATTCAATTTACAAGATGTCTTGCCATGAAATATTTTCCATTCTAGACACTGGCTGATCCACCCTAAGCAACTGGAATGGATTTTGATATGTTAATTTTGCAGCCAATCCAATCCAATCGTCACAAAATGATTTTCAGACTAGTCCATTTATGAAAAGGGGGTGTTTTTGTTCTCAAATGTATGAAATTTTAATTGCAAAAAGTGCAGATCCTGATGAGACGGCTCGTCACGAGCCGGCTCATCTGGATCTACACTTTTTGCCACTACCACTATACAGGCATGTAGTGTAGAAAGGAAAATCAAACTTAAATTAGCTCAATTGCACAAAACTAGCAAAGTTACTAGTTATTACAAACAGACATTTTATCAAAATCCAATGTGTTCAGGCAACACATGTTTCCTTTTGGGTTCAGAATAAGATATAAATCTACAACTGAAGTATTTTTAACAGATCTGTTACATAACTTTCTGCACATATCTGAGACCCAGTAACAAATAGATTGTTTATGCCCTACCAGCGCCACAATAGTGGAGGGGGCCTTTAATGTTACCCTTGGCTTATTCCGTAGTACTCAGAGGGGCCTTATGTGGCTCGTAGACACATAAACACAATTTGTAAGAACGTGCGTCCGTCCGTCACCAACATTGTAAGTTGTAAAACTTTTAAACCATACTAGCTACAGACCTAAAACTTGGTATGTATAGCTTCCTTAATATGATGAGTAGATGCACAATGTTTATTTTGGTTTTTTATTTGACCCCCGGGTCATGGATTATCTCTCCCTTTTCGACTTAGAATTTGGCAATTTTGTCTTGTAACTCGTAAAACTTTTAAACTGTAAGACCTGAAACATGGTATCTATATTGAGAAGAGGCGCAAAGCTTCTTTCGATTTTTGTTTCGACCTACCCCCCCCCCCCCCCCCCCCGGGTCATGGATTATCTCCCCTTTTGCACTTGGAATTTTGCCTTGTTTATTATCAAAGCGGTATGTGGGGCATCCGTGTTCTATGAACACATTTTCTAGTTTTCGACTATGATTTATTATATTTAACATAGTACAATTGAGATTTTCGCCGAGAATGATTTGATTTTTTTCTGCAAATATATCGGAAAGTTGATAACATTTTCAGAGCAAATGCGTAATAATTACTAATTTAATATTCGTCAACATTCGATATCGTTTACAGAAAATGTACACTATTATCAGATTCATCTTCGTCGAAAATCTCACGTGATCAGCCTGATTACCTCATGAACTGGCGCAATATTATAACACGTCCGGCAAAACATGTCTGACAGACAACATGTCTATACAGGTCTGTGGTGTTGAAAGGGTTAACTCTGTGCGTACTCAAACCCACAGGTGGAATAGTCGGACGTGTGGCACAAAGAAAATGACCATTACAAAAATATCCATTACCCCACCCACTTGATCTCGTACTATCTTCTATTATGAACGTCATGTACAGTACGATACCAGGTGGGTGGGATAATGGGATTTGTTTAATTGGCATTTATTGAGTAAACACAAATTGCAACGCACGATCGAATGATGATGGCTACACGCGTTTACTACACTTTTTTCTACACGCGTTTACAATAATCGATTGCACGGACCTGCGTAGATCTACATTCTACATGAACATGATGAATAAATAAAACATGGCGTTAACAATTCTTGGATTCAATATAGTTATTACATGCGAAGATAACAATGAAAATGTATGGCATATTATAGGCATTGGCGACGTCGTTCATTCGCAGTCACAGTGTACAGTGTTGAATTATGATGCGTCTTGGGCGAGAACGGATATAGCACGGTTCGGATAAGCAACACGGAAGGTTGTATGTCGCCGGACTTCCGTGTACTAACGGGGTCGCACTGTATATTTAAAATAAATTTACCGTTTGTGGTTTATATAAATCAGGAGTACAGTGTAGGTGAACATATGGTTAACATACATAACATGACCCAAGTCGATTACACCTATAATAGTCTATTGTGAAATACACATGTATATACATATATAAATAGACCCAAACATGCTAAAGTGCGGGTAACCCAATCCAGTTCATGGGCGGATTCAGGGGGGGGGGGCGGACCCGGCTCACGCCCCCCCCCCCTAAAATTCGCTGAGTAAAGATTTTTTACAAGTTACAAGGCACGTTTCATGCCAAGTGCCATGTTTTCCATGCATTTTTCGGTCGTTTTCTTATTGTTTCAAAATTTAAACGTTTTCTCTCAAAAATCATGTCTAAACATACTGTGACAGTGTCAATAGTTTTGCTCCAAAATGCGCCAGAACGCAGGAAATGCGATGTAGATTTGCAATATTTTCCGGGAGGGAATGTCCCCGGACCCCCCCTAAAATTCGCTGAGTAAAGATTTTTTACAAGTTACAAGGCACGTTTCATGCCAAGTGCCATGTTTTCCATGCATTTTTCGGTCGTTTTCTTATTGTTTCAAAATTTAAACGTTTTCACTCAAAAATCATGTCTAAACATACTGTGACAGTGTCAATAGTTTTGCTCCAAAATGCGCCAGAACGCAGGAAATGCGATGTAGATTTGCAATATTTTCCGGGTGGGAATGCCCCCGGACCGCCCTAGAGCTATCTCGACTATTTTGCAATACTTGACTATATTATCGAACGAGCTTAGCTCGTTCGATAATATAGTCAAGTATTGCAAAATAGTTACGCCCCCCCCCCCCCTAACCCAATCCTGGATCCGCGCCTGCCGTTATGTGTATGTGGGTGAATTGTCGACCTCGATATTTTGTATTTAGGTACCAGTCCACCTGAAAAAGGCTTAGTTTCGTAGTTTGCCTATGGGCTTTTTACTGAATATTCCAAAACTGCCTATCTGTGGCGATTGAATGTTACTTACAATTAGATACTCCCCATCCTATGCTATTTTCAGCTGACAAAAGCAAGTATTTGTAAAATTATGTGCCAAACTGTGATTTGGGCCATTTAGTGAGCATATTCAAATTAAAATTGTACGCATCTTCCGCTCGAAATGTGTGTTTGTTGTTTGGGGCGCCATTTTAACAGTCTGAAACAGAGGTTTGTGGCTCGAAAACAAAACACTCAGTACCAGTACAGACTATGATCAGTGTGGGCAGGTATACATGTAGACTTGATTCACACATTATTTGTTGGTGCAAACTCCGCACGTCACATAGCTTTCTGGCGCCTTTAGTCCAGCGACCATGACGGAATAAGTGCAGAAATTGACCA
This sequence comes from Conchocele bisecta, assembly GCA_029237695.1. NCBI lineage: Eukaryota > Metazoa > Mollusca > Bivalvia > Lucinida > Thyasiridae > Conchocele > Conchocele bisecta. The sequence goes on from CM055279.1 coordinate 40,265,442, forward strand.
CCACATGCTAACTTTCACACATTATAAATGCTCTTAGCTGTATGCCAATTTGATTTGTGTAGCTACTAAAGTTTCTTGACATATAATGTAACAGGTGTATACAGCAAACAGCCTCTGTGAATATATGAAGAGGATATCTGAGAAAAAAACTTGCGGAAGTGCTCACTCGGCCAAGAATTGCTAAAAAATTCTAAAATCTTGGTGGACTGGTACCTTAAAGTGTTGTGTTTGTTCGCGCATGCGCAAATAGCTGGCTGTCAATCGAACGGCCAGTGGCCCATTGTGTTTCTTCAGGGAGAATTACAATGGATTTGAAAACTCAGCCAAATATGTCAAGTGTGTCGCTCTACGTCAAAGGGTTGGATAGGGACACGAGAGACAGATATTTATCGAAGCTTGTGTATGAAAAAATATGAAAAAAACTCTAGATCGCTACCAGACCCGTTCCAGGGGGCCGTTTCACTAAACTTTGTACGACGAAAATGTTCGTAAGTGCAGAGTTACTGTTCATTATAACACACCCAGGTAACAGGTCTGATTGTTGATATATATATTGTAACTTGCCACCTCATAAATACAATGATAAGCACATGTATATTACCAGAAATAGTTATTGTTTCGCATAGCACATCCAGCTAACAATGAATCTGGTACCAGATCAGGCTATTGTAAGTGCAATTAAATGTAGAGCTGTGTTTATGATCCCGCCACCCTCTCCCAATACAGGTGAGGTACTGGTTCTGCCTGGTCATCACTATTAACCCTTTCCACACCACAGACCTTTTTCTTGGTGTTTGCAAACAATGTAGATCCAGATGAACCGGCTAATATGGATCTGTCTCGTCAGGATCTGCACTGTTTGCAAGTACTTTTATATCATTAGGAAACACCCATTTGTTTATGAATGTACTGATATAAATGCTTTTTTCTAACAATTGATTGTTCTGAAAATTAGTCTGAAAATCATCGACACAGTAAACCAGACTCTTTTGTTACTTGCACTGACACCGTGGACATCACAGTTTTCGATTCTTTATTAAACATGCATATCAACAGTATACATGACTTTATATAGTCTGTGTTTCCCATTTGGCCAACACCTGCTGTTGCACTACTCGTATATGTAATACGTTGTGTCGTAGCCCGAAGACGTTTAACCCTTAGAGTGGGTGGAAGGTGGGTGCAAGCGATGGGTAATTTAATGATCGGGGTTCATCCTTACCGGAATTCCGATTGGAGACCTGGTTTGGCCCTTACATACGTCTTTGGCATTTTGTATGTGACAGTTGAATCTGGTTATACCCCTTATGTGAGTATTACGATTATTCGTAATCCTATTTTAGGGGAAGGGGCCAAGTGACTTTGGTGTGGTATGGACCTGCCACCAGGTCAGGTTATTCTAATTTCAGGGCTGAATATATTGTTTCTCGATGTAAATATTCAGTTCTGATTTTGGAATTTTCCCCCCAATGCAGCAGGCTAAAACGTTTTCCCGGCCTTACATGACCTTAGCTGTTGATAGGCCGTTAAACACGAATAAACAAACAAACAAACATTAACCCTTAGAACGTTGAAAAAGAAATTTGTCATCTGCTGATTTTAAATATTTTTCTATTTAAAATCATGTTTTTGAAGCACATTAGAATCGTCTCAGCTTGAGACAATTCTACTGTGCTGCCAAAACACGATTTTGAGACGAAGCGAGAATAAAATACCAAATCAGCAGACAAACATTTTGGTTTCCAGCGCTTTAAGGCTACTTGTTTGTCAGTATCTCTTGTTAGTACAACCAAATACCACACATTCTTTCCCCATCAGATATTGTCATAACATCCCATAATAATTAGTATTAATACACACAGAGCAATGTAATTACGCTCTGGAACAATGGCTTCGCCGAAGCAGGAAGCTGACGGACAGCTATTTTTAGTAACAGGAATACACCCTGCATGACGTCAGCTCAAAACCTCCTATACCCAAAAATGTTAAAATGCGGGCAACCCGACCCAGTTTATGTGTATGTTGGTGTATTGTCGTGCTTGATGTTTTGTATTTAACATGTTTAAAGGTACATACCCACTCAGTAGGCACAAGGTGTTCTTTATAGGAATTAAATAAGTGTATGATTGTGTCACTATTCCACCAGCTGTAAAAATTACGAGTGCCCGCTATACAGATATAATCATTTAGTAACATAAATTTTACTGATAGTGACTCGCGGCTGATATCATGCTATTTTCATATGCAAATGAGCCATGATTTATTTTTAATTATTTATATTAATTAAATGCGTCACCTAAAGAAATTATATTTTCGACAGATTATAAAGTACGATCATTGCACATCAAAACATAAATACAGCGAATAAACAGTAATATCGCAAAAAGCAAACACGGTTATCGCCCCTGATATCAGTTTGGAAATTTACGTCTAATATAAAATGTTTACTAATGCCAATCAATACGTGGGTAATGGTGAATTAATGTTTATTTTACCAAAAAATGTCTCAGATTATGTCTTTGATATAAAGAACATGTTGTGCCTACTGAGTGGGCATGTACCTTTAAATTGTTTGTTTTTGTCTGTGGTTTTCAGTGGGTGGTAGGTGGGTGCATGCGATGGGTAATTTAATGATCAGGGTTCATCCTTACCGGAATTCCGACTGGAGACCTGGTTTGGCCCTCACACATCTTCGACATTTTCTATGTGACCAGTTGAATCTGGTTATACCCCTTATGTGAGTATTAAGATTATTCGTAATCCTATTCTAGGGGAAGGGGCCAAATGACTTGATGTGGTATTGACCTGGCACCAGGTCAGGTTATTCTAATTTCAGGGCTGAATATATTTTTTTCTCGATGTAAATATTCCGTTCTGATTTTGGGATCCCCCCCCCCAATGCAGCAAGTTAAAACGTGATTGAACCCGTTTGCTCGGCCTTACATGATATTAGCTGTTAATAGGCCGTTAAACACCAATAAACAAGCAAACTAAACAAACAAACAGTGGTTTTCAACAGTTACTGTAATATGTAGATTCCTTCCTTTTTCTATTTGTTATCGGCCTTAAATCAAGTTCGAAAGTAAGAACATGGTATAATGACATTTGAAACTGTAGTGTAAAAAAAGCAATCAATGCTATCTACACATAGTAAATATATATTCTGCACTGTTTTTTGTGCCTCAAATTGTTGTTCTTGTCCTAATTAAAATACAGATATTTCAGGTAATTGAATAGGTGATAAATCAGTGGGCTGTGATCTGACACAACCACGCTTATTGCATTTGCAGTTAAGTAGTGTCTTCTATTGTCGCAATTTCATGCAAATATCCATTCTGCACAAACATTATTATCGATTAACCCTTTCAACTCCCCGTGCCTCTCTCTCTTTATCCCAATGATTGCAAACATTGTAAATCCAGACGAACCATCTCTGCAGAGTATTTAATCGGACGGAATCTAACGTTTAAACTTGGTCTGATTCAAATTTCTCTGCAGCATGCTCAGACTTAACTACATATGTAATGCTGCTAAATTTGGTATTGGCAGACTCGTAGTGTTAACGGCTGGAACATGGTCATCATTAAAAGGAAGAAACCACAGTCGTATTGATGAAAAAGAGACCTCATGGATGCCGCCATTACTCCAACTAAAACACCATAACCGCATGATCCCATACTCTGTATCTGCGGCTACACTGATTTCATATTTAACCCTTAGAATGCGGGAACCGAAAATAGTCGTCTGCCGATAATTCATATTTTGTCTTTTCTCTCAGTAAAAACATGGTTTGGCAGCATTTTAGAATCATTTCCATTGGAAATGATTCTAAAGTGCTGCCAAACCAAGTTTTTGATGAGAAAAATGGAAAAATATTCAGCAGACGACACAAATTAATTCAGCACTGTAAGAGTTAAACCTTTTTCCCATGATGTATAATTCTCTACTCCCACGGCATAGTGAATTGTTGCATCCAACATATTCAACATATTCACTCTGGTGTCATTTTTCAATTAACCCTTTCACCCCAGTAATTGGAATGGATTTTGATTCGTTAATTCTCGGACCAATCCAATCATCATAAAATAATTTTCAGATTAGTCTATTCATGATAAGAGGGTGTTTTTGTTCTCTAAAAAGTATGAAAATTAGTCGCAAGAAGTGCAAATCCTGATGAGACGGCTCGTCACGAGCCAGCTCATAGGATCTACACTTTTTGCCAATACAACAATGCAGGCCTGTGGTGTTGAAAGCGTTAGAAATGTGTGTGGTGGTGGGGAGTTTGGCGACCTGTCTATAGCATCGGTATACTATTCTCTATTATATCGGTATGCTAATGTTATGTGAGTATGACGATTATTTGTCATCCTATTTTAGGGGAAGGGGCCAAGTGACTTTAACGCTTACCCTATTGAAATGACGATCGTTTGACTAGAATTACGTGATTCATTTGTCGCAAAAGTGAACATCATTTTTTTTCAACAGAAATGGCACTTTCAACAGGTAATTATATCTTATTTTTGTTAGTAAATATCGTTATTTTAATGCGTTATCAGTACAGCCATACCTCTTCTAGAATGAGCCAGAATGCACCAAATCACATGTACGTGATAAAAAAATTCCAGGGGAGCATGCAACTCGACCCCCCCCCCCCCTAGCTACCTCCCGCGCTCCGCGCGGTCGACCACCGCAGCGCTTTAATTTTTTTCTGGGGGAAGACCTGTGTCATTCAGTAGGGGTTGTGACACCACTCACTCATGTCTATGTTATACATTGATCATATACCTGCTGAATCAATATGATATTCATATTGGTGTAACTCTATGAAAGAAACCTTCACAAAAAGAAAACAACAAAAATGTATGTTGTAACGACCCTCACAGCACATTCAATAGGGATTGTGATACCACTCACTCATGTCTATGTTGTACAATGACCACATACCTGCACAGTGACAGGATGTCGGAGTTTTCCCCGATTTACGGTTTGCCTTCTGACCCAATGTTAAATTTGGCCGTTTTAAAAGTCGTTTTTTTATCAATATTGGACGATTTAGTTAATAAAAAACATACACGCACATTGTGTAATGTATATTTTATGACTTACGATGTTTGTTTTTTAAATATGTAACATGTGGGTGACTTTTAATCGATAAATTCTAATCACTTGCGCGCTATAAATATTTGAACAGTGATTTTTATAGGAACCTCTGGATTCGACATCCTAGGACATCGACAGTTTCTTTAACAATCATTAATGTGCCCAAAAAAAACTGTATTGAACCGTTTGGCTTGTGCGCACTCGGTGGCAAACTTTTTTAGTAACCTCATATCAAACCGGAAGTTCGGAACACGAGCCGACCATTTTATTTTCACTTCCACATCGAAAAAGCCAGCGTTACAGTTGAACTGGCCATTTTTGGTGTAAAATTATAGTGCAAAATTGTTGTTTAATGATGCCTCTGTGTATTTGTGGGTCCTTGTAGATTCACTTTGAATATATGTTCAACAATTCAATAAAAAAAAAATTCAACTCCAAATAACAATGTTATTATCAATCAAATTGAGCTGAAGCCTGAATCATTATTATTGAGTATTGTGTATTTAGCGATGTTTTTTTTTGAGACACTAGACTGTCAATCCTCCCTACCCAAGCGCCCCCCCCCCCTCGCCCCCCTCACCACAGCCCCACCTCTTTCTGTGGGCATTTTTTTTTATTATTGGAATATATCACTTTAAGGATCGGTTAGATAGTATTAGATTAGTTAAATATTTAAACACAACATACTTCTGAAAACAACTACCACACATCCATGCTGCCCTTAATATGACCTTCACCTTTTGGCGTTCACAACTTTGAATTTTTTCACAAGTTAAGAAGTTTGGCAGAGTTGTTCATTTCTTCGTGGGTAACCGGTGCGGTATTTAACGATCGGGATTCTTCCTTACCTGAATACCGACCGGAGACCTAGTTTGGCCCTCGTGTACGTCTTTGGTTTTCTTGTATGTGAGAGTTGTACGCCTTATCTGAGTATGATTAATCGTAATCGAACCCGTTGGCCCGACCTTATATAACCATATATGACCATATATAGCTGCTTCATAGGCCGTTAAACACCAACAAACTGTCATAACTTCTATATCATTTGAACATAAACAGTTCAACAAAGCATACCTGTGGACAAATACCACACATCCATGCTGCCATTTTTATGACCTTGACCGTCACAACATTTTCACACATTAAGAAATTTGCCCGAGTTTCTCATTTCTGTCATCATCACTTCTATTTCCCTTGATGGATTACTTTAATATTTTAATACATCGTACATGTGGACAAATGCCATACATCCATGCTGGCCTTAATATGACTTTGACCTTCACAAATACGCTTGTGAATACGTATCACTTGGTTAATTAACTTGTGACACAGTTTCTCCAATCTGCCACCATGGGCATTTGTGTGCCGACAAGCCACATTTTGTTTTGCCTCTGCAGCCACATGTCAGATCAAATTATTTTAGTGTTGATCATACTACTTTTGTGGTTGGGCTAAGTGACTGGTGTGGAATGGATCTAGTACCAGGATAGGATATTCTAATTTCATGGCTGAATATTGATTTTTTTTCTGTAAATATTCAGTTCTGGTTTTGGGAATTTCTCTCATTATGGACACATTAAATACGGGATAGACCCGTTGGCCAAGCCTTAAATGACCTTAGCTGTTGATATGCCGTTAAACACAAATTATCAATCAATCCGTGTATGAGAGCCACTGTTGACTAATTGTTGGTTAATTAAATGAGAGCGCACTTAGTTAATCTCACTGCCGACCTTGTATTTTGGATAGATAACAAGTTTTTGTAATTCGGTCCATTCATTAGTTCGACCATTAATATTCAGTTTGTGAATATATTTAAATCAAAACATGTTATAAACACACACCAAACAGCTCTATTCATTAACACATCATAATCCTGACATGAACATCTTTGTGCAAAAAATAATTGAGCTACTTACTATCAAGTGGTGTATGCATATTATCCGTTTTAAGATCTCTGCACAAAAAACGTTGCTTTTTATCCCCCAAATGTGAACATTTGAATAACTCCTAAACAAATCAAGATATCTTGATGAAACAACTTCCATTGTTTTGCATTTTTGCAATACCTTTAATTTGATACCAAACACTCCATAATGCACACTTTTGTTTTGGAAAAAATATCCACTACATTCAAAATTGGCAATATTTTTTTTAGAAAATGTGTTATTTCTCGAAATAAAAAAATGAATAACTTCTTAACCAATCAAGATATCTTGATGAAACAACTTTCATTGTTTTGCATTCTTTAATACCTTTAATTGGATACCAAACACTCCATGCTGCATACTTTTTCGGAAAAAATATCCACTAAATTAAAAAACAAATTATTTTTTTTTTACAATATTTTTTATTTCTCGAAATTAAAAATTGAATAACTTCTTAACCAATCAAGATATCTTGATGAAACAACGTCCATTGTTTTGCATGATTCAATACCTTTAAAAGAATATCAAACACTCCATATTACACATTTAAAAAAATCGAATTTCATTGCATTGCACAACTACATTCCTCAGGTTTAATTTGATACCAAACAATCCATAAAAATCTCAATTTTTGAAAAAAACTCCGACATCCCTACTGACAGTGTGTATGATATGTATTGTGCAGCTACTCTATAAAAGAAACATTGATACAAAAACTTTGCCATTTGACATGTTTGAAAGAGAAAACAACCAAACAATAATACATTTTTGTTGAACGACCCTCACAGCACATTCTATAGGGATTGTGACACAACTCACTCATATATATGTTGTACACTGACCATGCAGTTGCACACTCCATAGGATATTTATTGTGAAGCAATTCTATGAAAGGAGAAAACAAAACAAAACATCATTTATTTGTGTTGAATGACCCTCACAGCACATTATATATGGATTGTGACACCACTTGTTGTTTCTATGTTGTACACTGACCAGATACCTGCATAATCCATATGATATGTATTGTGCAGCAACTCTATGAAAGAAACTTTGACCTAACACTTTGCCATTTGAAGGAGAAAACAAAAACAATCATATATTTTTGTCGAACGACCCATATAGCACATTAAATAGGTATTGTCACACCACACACTCGAGTCTATGTTATGCACTGACGATATATGTGCACAACCCATATCCCATATAATATGTATTGTGGAGCAACTCTGTGAAGGAAACCTTGACCAAAAACTTTGTCATTTGACAGAGAATTCACAAACAAAATCATATATTTTTGTTGAACGACCCTTACAGTACATTCAATAGGGATTGCGACAACACTCAATCACGTCTATCTATATTATACACAGATAATATACCTGCACAATCCATATGATATGTATTGTGGAGCAACGCTATGGAAGAAACCTTGACCAAAACTTGTCATTTGACGTGGAAAACAACAAAAAAATCATCATTTTAAACAACAAAAAAACATAATTTTTTGTTGAACAACCCTCGCAGAACATTCAATAGGGATTGTGAAACCACTCACACACGTCTATATTGTACACTGAGCATATACCTGTATACTCCATAGGATTATTATTTGTGGGGCAACGCTATGAAAGACATCTTGGCAGAAAAACTTTGTCATTTGATGGAGAAAACAACAAAAAAATCACAATTCTTTTAACAATCCTCACAGAACATTCCATACGTCTATGTTGTACACTGACCATATACCTGCATAATCCATAGGATATTTATTGTGTAGCAACTGTGTGAAAGAAACCATGACCAAACAATTTGTCATCTTGTTGAACGACCCTCACAGAACGTTCAATAGGGATAGTGATCAATACCACTCACTCACGTCTATGTTGTATATTGACCATATACGGACATTTACAACATGCCACAGTGTACCGGTGCATATTTTAATTATGTTTTACATGTGTACCTGTATATACAGAAGCTTTATAAAAAAATAACATAGTATTGAATTTAATAATGTTGTGTGTATCGGTTTGGTGAAACCTTGTAGTGCAGCGGCTAGCATACTGGTATTCATACTAGTGACGTGGGTTCGAGTCCCAGTGGGGCCCATTCTAGTTAAACAAGCATTGTTATTTTCAATACTACTGGTAAACATATTGTAGGGTGCTTTTTTTTACATCTGCCTGTTTATTGTGTTAGTCCGTTTTTCACTGAATGCAACAACTATAGCTTGTACCACAATAACGTACTGCGGTGTGTGTACATAAGAAACTGATGTATATAATTTGAGATACCTGTGATCTATAATACCTATGTTTTATGCATGATTGACAAACATATCGCGAAAATGAGCAACTGGTGATCTGAGAATCCCCATTGCAACCCCTTAAGGGGAATGTGACGGCATGAACCCATGTCTATATTGTCCAGTATATATGTCTGAATAACACACTTGAGTGGGGTACTTCTCCCTAAGAACGTGTACAAATAAGCCGTGTTTCAGGTATCCCGACCGACCCTGTTTGTTTGATGTGGTCGTAATTGTTTTCATTCATTTAAAAAAAATAAAGAAATAAATTGTTACTTTGATATTTTTTATGCAAAAAGTATATTTAACTGTCATTGTTATGCACAAAAGGTGTTTTAAACCAATACTGTAAGTATAGCTAATATTTGAAACAATATTTGTTAGTTTTCACTTATGTTTGCCTAAAAAAAATATATACATGTATAACATATATAAACAAAATTGACAACCTACCGACCAAACTTTTTTTCAGCATGTAACCTGAAACACAGCTAATTTGTTTAGGCCTTATTAGTTAATACTGTCTGCTATTGTAATTTAGTGTGAGAATCCCCATTGCAACCCCTTAAGGGGATTGTGACGGCATGAACCCATGTCTCTATTGTCCAGTATATACAGTCAGGGGTGTAACTGATTTCAATTATGTTCGGGATAACTTGATAGAGATAAGTTTGCAGGTCATGCATAATTGTCTCCCTTTGCGAATAACGCGTGTCAGTTATAATGGTTGAACGGAATTTTACGCTGAAAACGGGGTTTCAAGTTAGATTCTACTCATCATTCGCATTGGTTCGTGTTATAAATCAGTGTATATATTCCATTAGTAAGTAATATAACTATGTATTGACATTAACTGGCACACGTGGCACGGAAATTGCCGAGTTTATTCACATTTCGGGCCATTTTTTGTATAATAAAGGCTATGTTTACTGGTGTTTCTTGAAGCTCTGAAAGTTTTCACGAGTGATTGTCTAGTTTTCCAGTATATATCAACACCTTGCAAACACGTTTAAACATGTTTCTTCGTTGCGCATCGTAGCTTAGCGTTGCGCAAAGCCTTCAAAGTTTATAGGTAATTCCCGGGATAACGTGCTTCAGTTATTATTTTTGGCGCCATGTTTTATAGACGCTTGCTGCAAGATAACTCTGTAGGTCTTGTCCCGATAAGACAGTTAGCCATTGCTTGCCTGCTCTTTGATCGTGGGCTATGACTATTGTGATTCTAAAAATTATTATGGTCAGATGGTGATCAGATATGCCCCGTGGTTTTGCCACCAGTCTGCATGGTCTACACTGCAATTACAATGCAGATATAACTATAAGTATCCGTAGCGTTGTCTGTTGGCGTTATACAGTGACGCCGATGTAAGCAGCATTAGGCAATCATGACTATGCTATAAGATACGTGTATTCGTATTTTGCGTAGCTCTGTATATGCTGTAATAGACGTGTAATATCCGCGGCACTTGAGTTATTGTATGCGCCGTAACGTACACAAGGTAGACGTGATTGATAGAAGTCGTATATTTGTTGGTATAATATTTATTTATATAAAATTGAGTTTATAATAAAATAAATCCAAATGGGCATGTTGTATGCAGCTATCAATTTGCGACCTGTCTATCTCCTGATTTGTCAGCACACACCTGCATCCTGACCATGCTGACATGGAATTGTTTCACTGATTAATAAACGTGGTAGGTTCTGGTCAGACTGCGCATATAATGTGTATGGTCACAGGCTGATCATGATCTACACTGCCGTCTTATGTATCTAACACGCAAGCGAATCAAGATCTGCAAACTGTTCCAACTGTAGTATAGTCCCTTTTCATATCCGGAGGACCTGTATGTGATGCACGATCTGATATCCGGGCTGGCTGATCGAATTGCGGACAGTGAAGCTGGTGAAGTGTATAGACTGGTCCTACTTGCCTGTTGCATAGGCTGGTCTCGGTCTACACATGAATAACAATTTAGTCGGGATTGTACATGTACCGTGGTAGAAACCATGCTATGATCGTGGTGATAAAGTTAGTTTGACATTTTAATTGGCCCGCAGGGATACGAGGCTGGAGGCAGGACAGGATGACTCTCGTATTTCACAGACTCTCTACCCAGTATAGTCTCGCTTCCCATGTTCAATAGTGATACGTATATAAGTTAAAGTTGTAGTAGTAGTATCTTAAGAAGCTTTACAGGCAAAAGGGATCTTACAATAAATATATTTTTTCAATAAGTAAGTCGTGTAGATCATGTGCATTCTACATATTTCTACGCTAGATCATTGGTCAATAACATGCTATGTTCCACCTCGTTATCATCGTTTATCATGTCTATCAAACACATCGTGTACATGTAGTATTAACATCAGTCGGGCAATTTTCACTCAATACTAGATCATTGGTCGATAGCGTGTTTTATAACGTGGTGTCTCACGGGTTATATACATGGAAAGCGAACATAGAAGGACATTGTACTATATATGAAAGTGTAACGGTCGTGTATTTCGTTTCGCATACTAGTAAGGGCTTTTCCAGAATTAATGGTATGGGGGGGGGGGTGGACGGAAGTTTTTTTTTTACCTAAATAATTTTCATACTCCATCACCAATGTTTGTAAATAATTATCAATTACCACCCCCCCCCCCCCCCACCACCACCACCACTACAATTTACTTATAACAGGCTCCAGTTTTGTTTCAGCCATTCCAGTTGCTCAAAATAACGACCCCATATGCATAAGGAGGTTATGAAAAATTCAAACTGGACGGGACTATGAAAATTATCATAATAGTTCACCACATGTTAGTAGCCGACGACCGTGAACGAGTGTACAGAGTGCTTCTCTCTACAATCTCCTTAGCCTTCAAGCGTTATGAACATTTTCATATGAATTGCTCACCAGGTCAACCACAGTTGTTACTCAGATATTGAAGACACTATGAACATTTTCATAACATTCCGTTCTCAGACAAACAATAGTCATTATGAAAATGTTCATAAACCATACTATCCCTCAAGCTATGAAATTTTTCATGAAATGTACTATGATCGTTCTCGCTATGAAAATTTTCATGAACCGTACTATCCGTCTCACTATGAACATTTTCATAAACCGTACTATCCGTCTCACTATGAAAATTTTAATAAACCTACTATCCGTCTCTCTATGAAAATTTTCATAAACCGTACTATCCGTCTCACTATGAAAATTTTAATAAACCTACTATCCGTCTCACTATGAACATTTGCATAAACCATACTATCCGTCTCACTATGAACATTTTCATAAACCGTACTATCCGTCTCACTATGAACATTTTCATAAACCGTACTATCCGTCTCACTATGAACATTTTCTTAAACCATACTATCCGTCTCACTATGAACATTTTCATAAACCGTACTATCTTAAACCGTACTATCCGTCTCACTATGAACATTTTCATAAACAGTACTATCCGTCTCACTATGAACATTTTCATAAACCGTACTATCCGTCTCACTGTCTCACTATGAACATTTTCATAAACCGTACTATCCGTCTCACTATGAAAAATTTGCATAATATTTCCGTTCTCTGACAAACATTAGTAGCAAAGAAAATGTTCATAAACGTCACTATGAAATCATAAAGCGCACTTACGTAACTTGCCAATTATATTCTCGTTGTTCATCACATACATGTAATGAGGTCAATATGAAAAGGTCCATACTATTTTCGTTCTAAAACAAGCATTTGTCACTATGAACTTGGTCATAAAACGCTGTTAGGTTTACCAATTGTTCCTATTGACGGTTAATTGTGTCACAATGTTAATGTTCCAAAAATATGTCAAGTTAACGGACTCTCTGAATAATACCATAACTGCTGCACGTGTAATAAACAGGAACTGACATGACTCTTACACCAAGGAATCATGTTTAGACACACATTCTTGTTAAATATTAGTTAGTTGAAACATCTATTGCAAACAGAAATAGGAACATACTTGTGACTGTGACTGGCAACATTGGGTTTATGCGATTTATGTGTAGTTCCTGATCAAATATAACACCTATTTAGGCTAATAACGATATACAATGTATGTTGCTTTAGAAACATGACGGGCGTTTCATTCATGGAATAGCTAACGGTGTAGACCCTGATCAGACTACACGGATGTGCATACTACGCTGGTGGTATACCCCATAAGCCCCGTTTTTCCAGACTCATCCACAAATTCAGTTGTTTTACGCAAACAATGAATAAGTACTAAACCTTGTATTTTCTTGTGGGACATGCACAATAAATCAGACTGTCTAGACATACATGAAAGTGTTGCCAAGCAACAAAACAGTTCAGTGAAATCGACCTTAAACAGTCGGACATGGTGTTCTAATCTAACAATGTATAACATGGCTGGGTCATGGATTTGCTGTAACACAATAGAGAATCATCAGTTGAATGCATGTATGAAATATCAAGGCGTTCTCTGTAAAGAAACATATTTTATAAAAAAGACATTTACTCCAACGTTAAGGTTATGATGTTGATCTTGGGGAAAGGGGTGGGGGTGGGTCATGGATTTGTAGCACAATAGAGGATCATCAGATGAATGCATGTATGAACTAGAAATGTGGCCGGTCGGTACACGAATGCCCCCGCTGGCAGCCGAAGAAAACGAGGCATATTTGATTATAAGCCATTTACCCGAGCGTTAAAGTTTCGAACGCACCAAGGAATGCATGTATGAAATATCAAGGCGTTCAATGAAAGGAAACAGATGTTATAAAACATTTACCCCAACGTTAAGTTAATGTGCTAAGTTTGTGACCTTGACCTTGGGTTAAGGGGTGAGGGTGGGTCATGGATTTACTATAGCATGATAGGGTATCATCAGATGCATGCATGTATGAAATATCAAGGCGTTCCATGAAAGGAAACAGATGTTATAAGACATTTACCCCAATGTTAAGTTTATGAATGTGCTAAGTCTGTGACATTGACCTTGGGGTAAGGGCTGGGTGATGGGTCATGGATTTACTACAGCATGATAGAGGGTCATCTGAGGAATGCATGTATGAAATAACAAGGTGTTCCATGAAAGGAAACAGAAGTTATAAGACAATCACCCCAACGTTAAGTTTATGAATGTGCGAAGTTTGTGACCGTGACCTTGACCATGGGGAAAGGGCTGGGTGGTGGGTCATGGATATGCTACAGCATCATAGAGGGTCATCTGAGGAATGCAGGTATGAAATAACAAGGTGTTCCATGAAAGGAAACATAAGTAATAAGACATTTACCCAACGTTAAGTTTGTGGACGCCGACGCCGACGCCGCTGGGGGTATGCCATAAGCTCTTCTGCACTTCGTGCAGGCGAGCTAAAAATTATTATGTATGCCGGCCGACAAAATATTTCATTTGTGAAGTCTCAAATCTTACAAACCGAGCATAATTTTTGCAAAATAATTAATGATCTTATTTTGGTAAACTGCTGAATTTACATGAAAAATAATTATTTTTGCTGACCACAAAAAAACTGTAACTTGTGTGACTTGAGTATCATAGCATACCGACTGTGCATAATAAATATTATATTTCCAGAAGATTGAATTATCTTATTCAACTTCTCCAAAGCTCTAATTAAGCAACATATTGAACATAGACATAGATAACGGCATGCTATTGACTGGCTAATGTCGCTGTTCCATAAATTGCAACAAAATGATGTAAACAAGACGATTCTTAACTTTAACACCATAATTTATTTGGTTATTTACACTTTTGAAACTACCGGTATTAAAACATGCAACGTAAACTGAATATAAGTAATGGTCCATATGAGATGAGACCGATTACATTACGCCATATAGTCTACGATACAAAAAGCACAATAATTATCCTTTAGTTATGCTACATACCTAATATGTATATCATAAAGACACGACACCGGTATCATATGTCATCAGATAACCCAAATATCGCTACCAAATATGGAGAAATACACAAATACACGCATGTAATTATACATCTGACTGAGCAGAATCTGGAGAACGAAAATGCAATTCACACAGAGAATGAAACAAGTACACTGATGCATAGACAAATGTGGCTGTGACTGGAGAAATGTGGCTTATGGGATTTGCGACCAGTGTAGTTCCTGATCAAGTAGCATACTCCTGTAGCCTGATAACGATCTGTGTTGCTTGTCAGAAGCATGATGGGTGTTTCATCTATGGAATAGTGAACAGTGCAGATCCTGATCAGACTGTGCGGATGAACAGGCTGATTGGGGTCTACACAGGTGGCAAAATCCATAAGTCCCATTTCTCACAGTCACATATTCGACATTACACTTAGAATTTGCCTGGGTGTGTGAAAGAAATTTAAAAACATTTTCTTGCTACATTTGTGTTTATTTCACAATGCTTCAAATGGTAGTGACAAAACTTACTTTGGTGACCAATTTAAGATGGCATTCATATTTTGCATCAGACAAACAAATGCACATGTAGAATGTTTTACATGATGCAAAATGTAAATGTAAATGCCATGATTTAACGGCGGCACTGGCTCGGTGACCTTGCATGTCGGGACCGACTATTTAAGTCCCCTCATCCGATAGGACTAGGCTAGCACGAAGTTGTCTTGCCCAAGGACACGCCGAAACTGCCATTCGGAGCAGGTCGAGGTGGGAAGCAAACCCGGAGTCTCCCGATCCGCAGTCCGACGCTCTACCTACTGAGCTTATCCGGCCACCTTATTTACATAATGCGAGTCAATATAGTGATTGTATACTACATTGTAGTACGAAGCACGGTTGGCAAATATTTGCAGTTTTATACGATTGCAAACCTTCAGTTTTCTCATCAGATAATTTATGCTTCCTGTTTCTGGGATAATATAGTTTCTGCACCAGCCCGGATATGTAGGAGTCCGTGATGGTGCAGGAGCCTTGAGTAATATATTTCCAACACCAGCACCGGTGTGCACCGGAACTTGTGTTGGGAACAACATGAAGGGGTTTTCTGGGATAATATGGTTTCTGTACCGGCCCGGATATGTGGGGGTCCGTGATAGTGCAGGATCCCTGAGTAATATATTGCCACCACTAATACCGGTGGGCGCCGGAACTTGTGCTGGGAACATGAAGTGGTAAGTACCAGGTGTCCGAGTTTATTTTGTGGCTTGAAATCACTTAAAACACAATGCATGGTAGTATGTTGTACATGTCTGACAGGATTATCCTGTCAGATGAAATTTATTTTTGACTAAAATCTGTATGTATTATAGTACTATAGATACTAGTGCAACAATTTTGGTATCACAAACAATGTGGCTATAGTACTATGTGAACATTATACCATACATGTACTATAATTTATCAATATAGCAATATATCGGCATTGCTGTTATACATAGCGAAAGTTGAAGACACAAAGGTGGCCAGTGTAACCCACCAACAAACCGGCCAACCACGGACACCTGGATCCTTATCCCATATGGATGAAACTGAGGTCCTACAATATGGGTACAACCACTTCTAAGGAAAATACATGTCTGCTGCATTTCACCGTTACTATATACATCAAGACGCAGCATATGTACATTTACCTTTTGCATGACAATCACTATGGTATGTCCGTGGCTGGCACATACCCCATGGCCAGCCTCGGCATACCCTATAACAAAAACAGCATAGCCAAGCAGTCGCAAACACGCATTGCATAATAAGAAAACCTGCTCCCCCCATCATGCCTGCAGATGGCACATACCCCATGGCCATCAACGACACAATGTGAGGCAGCAAAATACTTATATGAATAATGACTCCAATTTACTGTATAATACTGATGGCTGCTGGAGGCACACACACCAAGTTTTCTCATCAGATAATTTCCTGCTACTTAGCATATCAATCCCAGTGTGTGCGACCGGCATTTAAATGCCGTGATACATTATTAAGATCTATTGCATGATTACATTCCACGAATATCATGTTATGCTCTAATGGTCGGACACCATAATAAACGACATTAATCTGTGATATACTTCAAAGTGCACACTTCTGTGATTAACAAACAATCTGATAATAATACGAGGTGTAGCCTGGTAATCAGGGCTTATGGCAATGGAGACCAGTGTAGCTCCTGCTCCATAAACCAGTATGCAAATGATTTAGCTCATTACATGCTCCTGAAATGGTGCCAGGTGTAACAGGTGGAAGACGCATTAAACAATTCTCGAATCCCACCCCATCCAAATATACAGCACAATACCAGATGGGTGGGGCAATGTGATTTTTTTAGTAAACATAATGTACGGTACCGGTACGAGACCACGTGGGTGTGGTAATGGGATTTTTTTAATGTTCATTTTTTTGTTTGCGTCACATGTCCGAGTCTTCCACCTGTCTTCAGGTGGCCCTTCCAAAACTGACAAAGATTCCCACTGGATCGGAATAGCACATTTCAATGAAAAAATGCCAATCTAACCAGAGTCAAATCACCAACTGTTCAACTTGTGCGCTGGATATATGAAAGTAGCTTTACTTGTTCAGTCATAATTTCAACCTGCAAGGGGCAGGCAATCGGGTTATCCCAGGTAGTAACAATTTCTGTCGCTGAAAACCTAATTCTAAATTACAGAAATTTAGTGTTATATACCAACTACAAAGTAAATATCGGTAGGGAAAAAGCATTTACATAATGTATAAGTTTCAGGTTTGTGAATTTCGAACAGAAAACTGTCTAAGTGATGTAAATTGGACAAATTATTTATAAATTATAAACATGATACCAGGAAGATATTGGAAGTAAATGTATTATTCAGATGTATTGCAGGCCATGATGTCAACAAATGGGTTTTCACCCTCGAATTGCACGCTAATGCCAGTTCAGCGGATCGTTTACAAATTATTATTAAATTAATCATGTTAATGTTCAATGTCATCACCATTCAACCCCAGCGTGACTATACGCATATTCTTGTCTCAGGGCACCTGGTGGGCGATACAAAATGAATACACGTTTCCAATTCCATTTTTGTATGAATAATATCGTCTAGTATTACAGAATCCGCATCTGATCGTGTACTATTTTTAGTTGAAATTAACATCAAAATAAGGCACACTACACTTCTGTGTTATTTTGTTCACGACCGTGACTATTTGAAAGGCATGCTAACAAACATCTAAAGGAGTATGTAAACAAGTATAAACTGCTACATGAAACCCAATCTGGATTTCGAAAATGTCATTATTGTCACACTTTCTGGACATTAAAGGTACATTCCCACTCACTAGGCACAACATGACATTTATATCAGAGACAACATCAGAGACATTTTCTGGCAAAATAAATATTCATTCACCATTACCCCACGTATTGATTGGCATTATCATACATTTATATCAGACGTAAATTTCCACAATGATATCAGAGGCGATAACAGTGTTTCTTTAACATGTTAAGGGACATTGCTATTTATTATCTGTATTTATTGTTTATGTGCAATGATCACAATTTATAATCTGTCGAAAATATTATTTTGTTCAGGTGACGCATTTAATTATTATAAATAATTCAAAAATAGCATGCCTCATTTGCATATGAAAATAGCCTATTACCACCGCGCGTCACTATCAGTAAAATATATAGTATTAAATGATTATATCTGTATAGCGGGCACTCAGAAGTTTTAGAACTGGTGGAATAGTGACACAGTTATACATTTATTTAATTCATATAAATAATAGTGTGTGCCTACTGAGTGGGTATGTGCCTTTAAGGTAGTAGGTCATAGATAGATACACCTGGCTTCACTTATAATTGCTTCATAAGAGTGATGTGATTTACGAATATAACATATATAAATATTGTCGTGTTACTGTATACTATATGGTACATTGAGTTGCCATCTCCGCCAACTTTATATGTACAAGCCATCGTACAGTTTCACCACTTCGTGCGTTTGACACATACAGAAAATACTATGACAGTAAACCAAATACAATTTGGTGCAATACATCATAGACAGATACGACAATGGCGTGATGTGCACATTATGCCAGCAGACTATACAAAAGACGAGATATCTGAGCATTTGTCCAATCAATCTGAAAATATATTTTGATGTTTAAAATTTTCAATCTGATGCACAGCATATTGTTAGTATACAATTTCGGGACGTGAGGGTAATAGTGTAATATTCCCCTCCAATATTGCCCACTGCAATGTGAATTGCCCGCTGCGACACGGCAGAACATGTTTATCACGTGATATGAAATTGATTAATGCAAAGCCTAGAAATTGCAATGAGGTATAATAATATACGATATAAATAATGACAATCTGCCAGATTAAACAGCAAATAAAATTATACATACATGCCGTGTGCTACCTGCTTTCAAGACAGGTCACATATAAATACTGATTATCAAGGATCTTGAAAGTTTACATTGACCCGATAGACCACTCTGGATGTCGGGTCCACACTGGGTGTAAGAGCATAGCTTCTCAGATGCACATTAGACATGGCACTTCAGTCTGTTGGGACCTTTTTATCATGTTTATTCGGACTAACTGCTATAATTCTAACGGTTTACACCAGGAGTGTCAGATTTAAAAATATGACAGAAAACTGGCTGGAATGATCCGGAAGAGGCCAGCAGTCGAAGATTCAACACACTTTTTGCGCGCTCCGTTTGCTTTTAATTTATTTCATCAAATTCGGTGGAATAATAATACATTATGATACAAATATTAGGAGTCCAACTGAAATCAGCTGCTTCTGCTGTTCACATCGATTCCCCTCCATGTAACAAATACTACCAGTTTCGCCGAATAACTAACGGCTAGTGTGTACTGATCTCAAGGGAACCGCTGCCAAACATGCCACCAATCCAGTATATCATCATGATCATATCATGATCCCGTGGCATTACCAATGAGATGGCAGTTCAAACCGTCAGTCGTGTCATCATCTGGGTCAGAACATTACATTATTGGCTCGAAGACCTTCCCGGGTATTTGAGCCCAGGATGTAATAGGCCAATAGCCATTGGTCCGTTTGTTTCCGAATTTACCAATATATGGGATACATTCGAAATATGTGCATTAAATTAAGGATGCAATGGAGCGTTCAATTTAACCTAGTTAGTTCATTCTCCTATCGCACTATGTCGGTATGTCAAACCGTGAAAAGGGCTCAGTGTGAGTGCAAGTTGTATTGTTAAGTGTTATCCTATACGATGATGATATTTGAACGTTGGTCAGGACAAAGCAGATCAAGCAGGGAATGATCCATATGAGGTTGTGCTATGCAATATATTATTTAATATGGTTTGTGGCCCAGCTACGGTCGTTTCGCGGTTTATCGTTATATACGAACTGCTATTGTTCCAATTCAGTTGCGGCGTTTATCTGTTGTTATTTGGTTGGATGACAATTTGTTACACTCATTCTGTAGACGAGAGAAACGGAGAAGATAACACGGTGGTATGGAATTTGCTCAGAATTTGTGAGATGCAGTAAGTGACGTGTGAGTGCAAGTATCAGGCCTGCAGTTGTTTAGCCTTCTGGGCCAAATCTAGTAGCTTATATTTCGTGAATTTGATATATACCATACCGCCGGTGATGATCCGAAATTTTAAAAGGATGATTCAAATAAGAGGCAGAGTTTTATATAGAACATAAAGCTTAGTCCGATGATTATGTCCGGCTCCTACATTGTGTTTATAAATACACGTACGCATGGCTGTACTCAAAATCTACGCATAAACGTCAGAGTCGTGTTTTGCATTGTCTAACGTTTCTAGCGCAAACATACAATTATGTACATAATACAATGGTTGTCTGTATCATAATCATTAGTAAATATAATGCATGTATCACGTGGGTGTAATAATAATTATACCCCACGCAACGAGTTGCGGGGTGGGGGTATACTGAAGTCAGGTTGTCCGTCCGTCCGGGCCAACGTCCAGGGGTTTAAGAGGTTAGGGGCGTGGCCTAACACAAAATATTCCTTTGATTTATTCCGTAAGCTCCTAAACTCTATTTTTGTTTAGGGGCTTTTTCTTTGATCTTCAAACAATGGAAATACCCCATAAACCAGAAATGTTGGACGTCCGTCCGTCCGTCCGTGTCCGTCCGTCCGTCCGTCCGTCTTGCGTGCGTGCGTGCGTGCACGCGTGCGTGCGTGCGTGCGTGCGTGCGTCCGTCCGTCACTAAACCTAACATCAGAGAAATATGTTATAATTTATATTTCCAACATCTAAAATGCCTAATATTTCACACATGCATTCCTGTAAGGCTCTCCTACCATGCTGTGTCAAATCCACGACCGTCCAACCCCCGCTGATCCCAATGTCAAGGTCAAATACTTGGTCTCTTTATAAAACTTTACATCAGAGAAATATGTTATAACTTATATTTCTTGCATCGAAAATTCTTAATATTTCATGCATGCATTCCTATAAGGCTCTACTATCATGCTGTGACAAATCCCCGCTGATCTCGAGGTTAAGGTCACATACTTAGTCTCTTTACAAAACATATCATCAGAGAATTCGGTTATGCCTTCTATTTCCTTGCTCGGATCTGCTTCACATTTCACACGTATTGCTCTAATGGATCTCTACCACCCTGTGACAGATTCACGTCCTTGCCGCCCCCTCTAAGCCCAGAGTCAAGGTCTCAAGCCCACACACTTGGATTTTCTTTTACATATTTAGGGGCACCTAGGCCCACGCAGGAGGTATTCTGTAATCCTCTCTTACTGACCAATCTAGTTGATAATATTAATGCTACATTTGAATGCACAAGGTCCATGCAGATGTTCATGGTCATGGATTGGGATAGATTAGTTGGTATTTATCTGATATCTTCAAATACGACTGCTACAATAGAAAGAAGATAACAGTCTTATTTCGTAATTTCAATTGCATTATCGGTCAGCAAATTTGGCATCTCTTTTATTAGGGCTCACACTGATTGGAGCCATCATTTCATTGAAGTTGGAACCAAACTTTAAGCCAGCTTCTGGAAAATCCCACTAGTAGTGATGTAATTCCTTTCACCGATTTACAGTTTAACTGTTACCACCGACTACCATTTTGCTGCAGATAAGACACATAGACACCCCCGCTGGAAACTGTCCAAAATCTGTATTACAAGATATTTCAGCATTGCACACTTCTACATAATCATGATAATGACCACACACACTGTAATACCTTAACACACAACAATTGTGCATGATAAGCAAAACTAACTGAATTTAACAATACGAAAACTCAATGGTATCGCTAGCGCAGCCGATGACGTAGTGTTCAGTCATGTGACCACACTCGCGAGGGTATGCGCGGGCAATAGGAATGCTATATCTAGCAAAACTAGCTTTGTAACGCTAGTTTTTTTTTCAAAACTGTTTTGCTCACAGTTCATCCACCCAGGGCCTTTAACCATTACAATTCTGAATGAAATGTTGTCTGCACATTATAATTATTTCCATTGAATTTCTGCCCGGTCGGATGAAGCTTCAAACCGAGATCCCGTCCCTACATGACCATATCTGTTGCGGGGACATATAACCCACTGACTTTCTCAGTTCCTGAAATGCTGCAATGGTTTATTGACAGAAAACAACATATAACAACAGCAGACGACACTGTTGGTTCCCTCATTCTAAGGGTTAAAATATAACTTGTACACACTAGGTTCCATGAAATTGTCAAAGAGGCTGGATCTCAAGTACGCATCAGATGTTTGAAGTGAATACGACTGCGGATATTTCCCTGTTTACCAGACGAAATTCAATTCCTAGACCACAACAGGAGGTGAGCTCTTGTTGATAAACCATGATAATTAACATTGTAAAGAATCCATTGACCAGTAATTGACCACCACTTAAAACTTCACATGATTCTGTCAAAATCAAACAGGTGGACTGGTTATTGATTTTCAAGAAAAGACGAAAACAGATAATCTTCTTTGATAATCGATGTTCTCTCATTTTGTCATTTCAGAAGAGGACCGCGTTACCCAGACTGTTGTCGATCTGCACAAGTCACCCGGAGTCTCGGTGTTAGTCTTTTGGACGGGTCCTTTTTTATGTATCTTAACATGCCAACTAGTACCAAACATCATTTCTGCATGACCCTAATCAATAAAAGAGGCAACTACTCACGGGTTTAAAGATGGAGGTCCAATGAGGTAAAACAAATATTATTATAGGCAATATGCAAGAACATGATTATGTAACTGATCCACCCGGCTTAACAATTATATGAGGTTGATATATGAAAACATTTAAATACATTTTTGGAATTGAGTCGTTCTGTGACCCGACTTGTGTGACGTATTTCTGGGAGATGTATAATGCTCCAGATAAGTAGTGCATTGTGTGTGTTTTTTTATAGTAGAGAAATACCTTATATACTTTGTAGATTTATAAGATATTCCAAAATATAAAGCGCTAATATTTCTTACAGCGTGTACATAGTAGATAGAATCATATCGTTTTACCTCATGATTGGAAATCCATCTTTAAGCTTGTTTGTGTAAATTAAAAAAAGCATAGTTTTTGCTAGATTTTGTGTGCTAAACGTATAATTTCTTAGCTGGAGGAAACTCTACCTATGCTGTGATCATATTGGACACCACATTTTTAAATTCTGGCTAAGGCCTTGCGGTATACGTGACATCCTGTGTGACATTTACCAGATACTGTTTGAATTAAGAGGATCCAGAGTGTTATCATTCTGCCTGAGTAGCGGTATACGTGATGCCCTGTGTGACATTTACCAGTTAATGTTTAAGTTAAGGCGATCCGGAATGTTGTCGATTTGCCCAAGTCACACTGAGTAGCGGTATATAAGACGTCCTTCTGAAATACTTCGTAATCGGACATTAAGCCTCATTTCACTCACTCATTAAATAAATAAAATATATGCAAGTGTTAGTAACATACTGAACAACAAAGAAATGACTAGACCAAATCAATAAGACTGCATGAAATAAAATCATTGTAAATGTTGTTGTTCAGTATATATGTTACTAACACTTGCATATATTTTCTTTATATTCCTATGCATGTATATTCTATTCTGAACCATAATGCATATCATAGAGACACTGTCTTTTGTTGTTAAGGTGCGTTAAGCCTGATGCTTAAAGGCACAATCTCAGATGGGCTGCTTTGCTCACACTATCTTAGAACACGCAGGCTCAGTGTTTTAAGTTGTGACGAAGAAAGGCATAGCATATCATTTGTTAGATTTTCTCCACTGAAATATATCAGGTTTATGCACTAATGTTTATGCCGGCACTACTTTTCAGCAAGTCCATGCTTAAATAAATATATGGGCTCAAAAATGCATCAGCAACTTTCTGCTCCTCGTGCTGCAATGATTTTGTTTTTTTGAAGAAAATCACTCAAATATCATTTCTATGTTAATTGGACTTCAAATTGAATTGTATTGCATTCTGAGGTACTGTTCAGCAGTTTTCAAAATTTTCGGCAAAACAATTCGTGTTCGGCACTTCACATACTTGTATAACAAATCATTACTCTTTGGCATTTTCAAATGTTGGCATGCCTGTGTTTAAGTAAAAAATAAAATTAATTAGAAATATGGGTTGGTCTTAATTAGTAGTAAAAAAACAAACCGTAGACACATCGGATATGTCAGTGTTGTGACAACCACCTCAAAACTGTAAGTAGTAGCAACGTAAACATGCAAATACGTTACTATTTGATGTTGATACAACGTGTTGTTGAACAGTCGGAGGAAATCGTTACAGTAAATAGTAATGACCTCGTTGTTGAACGGACGAAAACGGACGTTTCTGCGACGTTAGAGTGCATCTTGTGGCAACGTTGCATGAAAATGTATTGTTTTTGCGTGGTTGTCTAACCTGGCTATTCGATGTTAAAACAACGGTACTCCAACGTTGAAGAGAAGTCGGAGGAAATCGTTACAGTAACTCATCATGTTGCATCATGTTGACACTGGTCCAAACATGTTTTATTATTTAGTATCTCGTGTATTGGTATTGTGTCACAGGCATATTTAGTGCGAACATAATTGTAGCCACCGGGGGCCCGTTTCACAAAACTTCGTACGACTAAGATGTTCGTAAGTGCAAATCTGAAAATGTTGTTAATGTGGAATTTACAGACTATCTTAATTTTGTACTTACGAACATTTTAGTCTTACGAAGTTTAGTGAAACGGGTCCCAGGGACGTAGCCTACTGATTTGTATCTGTATCTGCAACCACTTGCATGTACTTTCTAATGATACGTAATTTTTAGCGACTTTCAAAAATATCACATTACATCAGCCGTACGATTGCCGTTTGATGACTGTTAAATATTATTTTAATTGACCACTTGTAAATATGGTTATATGAATGTATGGCATATATTTTACTAGTATTGTTGCAATCAGTGCAAACCCTGATCAGGCTGCGCAGATGAACAGGTCTCCAACATTTACAAATGTAAGAAGTCCTACTTTAGATCGTTGTTAATTTACTTACTACTAAACTTTGGATGTCTGCGTGCTTTATTGTTTTTTTTTATCAAAGGGACGTTCTAGTAGGAGGCGTGTAAATAATATAATGCAAATACCAGGAGCGGATCCAGGATTTCAGGTTAGGGCGGGGGGCGGGCGGGGCGGGACTTCTTAATTGAAACAGTTTACTATATTTTCGAACTAGCACCGTTTGTTCGTCGACCAAGCAGAGCTCGGGAGACTGCTAGGTGGGTCCGGCGGTATGCCCTCCTGAATATTGTTGATGTCTACACCCCATTTTGCTGCGTTATAACGCATTTTAGAGGAAACATATCTTTACTCGCCAAACTTTTAGGGGGACGCGCGTCGGGTTTTTCCCTACGTGAATCCGCCCTGGAATACACAACTTCTATATTTTCAGATTCAACGCGTCTAAATTCAAACGAGACGCTTCAAACAAATGTCGCAATTGTGTGGTCGGTACAAATTTAGTGTGTAAATAACTGACTTGATTATACAGTGTACAGACATGACTTCAAAATACATATACATACGCCACGGTGCTTTTTAGCATGGCTTGGTTGGTAACTCATTTCTTTGTTTACAAAGCTTAAGTCGTTGAATGTACTTTTTCTGAAACGCAACACAACTAAATTAAAAATTTCGTTTACAAATTAATTATTCCCAACGAGAGGATACAGTGTATACATATACATGCACCAGTACGATCATGCTTACTGCCGGTATTTTTATCAGAATATTTTATAACAATTATACAATCATTTATGTCACATCGACACATTTTCCCGACATTGACAGGTTGATGTACATGTATATATATTTGTTTTCAAATGGTAAACCCATTATCAAAAATTCAAACCGACACACATTTAAAAATACACAGTAATGGATAATTTTGCCCTGAATGTTCTGTTGGCCACTTTTTATTTTAACAACTATACATTCCACTTACTAAATAAATACGCATGCTGTCGCGCGTGTATCAGTCCCGCAAATACAAACATATGAAGGAATCTACAAAGTACGGTTGATAAATGCGTACATTTTTAAAATTTGAAGAAACTTATATAAAAAATCAGCACCGGCAGTAAATTCATAGACATGATCGATACGGGTAGCCCACACAATAACTGTTTTACGCTGACACGCCTAATATAACAATATCTGCCCTCTCGGTGTGGGGACAGTGGCGCGGCGGTGAGCAGCCGAGGGAGTGGGGGTCAGCGCAGGATTGTTCGATAGACATTATACCTGCTAGTACGAGGTATATGTACACAAGACCGTCCGACAGTCATATTGGCTACACAGGAAAACGTTCCTCCCGCTTTCTGAGATGTAAATTTAATTCCGAGAGTCGGGTATGGACAGTCGATTTTTAATTTGTTTAAAACTCCCCGGGGGTGTCCGACTATCCTCTATATACCATATAGGCCTATCCAAATTCTAACCAAATTCAGGCCATTCATTTCTACAGAATTAGTCACAGATTTTTTCAATTTCAAACACCAGGAATGTCGTTTAGTTGTTTGTGTTTGGTCCTTGATGAGTGACGTAATGTCTACATCAATAAGTGACGTCACAATTAACTGTTACGTAAATAACGTCAATTAGATTCTGAACTAAATTCTCAAATAATTACAATGTATCTTTCTGACAGTACATGCATATGCATAATCTGTGATAGTTGGCAATAGTGGCAAATTACGAGGTCACATGTCGGCTAATTATAGATTTAACATTGATAGTGGTGCGTTTGGTTTGTTCACTACATGTACATATCATAGTTTTATTCTGTTCGATGTTTGATAGGATTCATAGTAACAGTTGTATATACATTTAGTGAAACTTATCAGCAATTACAGTTTACAGGAAGCACAGTCAATGAGTCTATGAACACGCATTTGTACTGTAGGCTGTTGTGTTGCATTGTACAAATGTCAGCGTTTCAATAACGTCATTTTCTCGATAATGTTACTTTTTTTTCCTTGCGTGATTGACATGGTGCTACAAAAAGTGAGATAAAACACAAACTATGAAACATATTTGCATTTTCTTTTCAGCATATTGTTTGTGAAAGGTGTCCGCAACCAAAAATGTAAAAAAGTACAAATTGAAAATTTTGTCATTAAGGCCGGTTTTCACAGAGCGCGGCCCATATGTTTAAATTGCATGATATTTCCGACGGACACTCGGGAACTGTTTGAACCCGCGGCCTGCGGCCTTGTGGTTCAAACGGTTCCCTCATGCCACGGAAAACGTTTACCCATGGCTGAACATTGTCTAACCTTATATTTCAATGGGAGCATAAAATTGTAGTTTTGCAAATCAAAATTATAATAATTAATGTCAACTTACCGCAGCCGTCCTTTAGGTATATCTATCTATTGTTTTGCAATTCACGGTTGTTAATTCCCAGGCTATGCTCAGTTGATAAACAGAATGAATTGCTCCTCTACTGATAATCTCGCTCGCTATATACTAACTGCAGTTGGTATCGGATGCGGGTATCGAATTGCATGCGGGTATGTACACGTCACGTGATGCAGGTGCGTATCCTTAGCATAAATTTCAAAATGACGGACATTTTCCAGTGTAGAGAAGGTTTGATTATATTTTCAGCAATATGTACTGTTTCAATGGTAGTTTAGTGTGATTACGTGGCGTAGCAAGGGATGGATAAGGAAAGTATTTTTGACCGCGTGAAGGATTGTTGTGGTTATCCGTTTACGCACGGATAAGATGGAACGAAACAGTAAGACCGTTGTGAACTAGTCTACTGTCTGTTTCACGAAAGCTGCCCAAATTTTATGACTATATAAAAAATGCAAAAGCAATATTCTTTTCGATAATATTAAATTAAAGCAAAATTTAAGAATGATCCTTCTTCTTATTTCGTGAAATTTGGTCAAATATTGATTTTACAGCGAAAAAACAATTTACCCATGTTAAATTCCCATATACATATTAACTCTGTGAAGATGTCTATGGGAATTTAACATGGGGACATTTTTTGAATTTCAAAAATACTGGACCGATTTTCAAAATTTAACTCAACTTTTCTCCCATGCTAAATTCCCATAGACAAATACATTTTTCGTAATAAAATCAATATTTGACCAAATTTCACGAAACAAAGAGAAGGCTCATTCTTAAATTTTAATAAACTTTAATATTGTAAACAAAATTGTTTATATGGCCGTAAAATTTGCACACGTTTCGTGAAACAGACAGTAGTCTGGTAACGCAATGGTGCGTTCTAGTAACGTCAAGAGATATATGCATTACGTCGATGTTTGCTTGGTCCACCAATTAGCATTGTCTACAACCACGGTAAAACAGCACGCCCTGTATGTTTGAACATGGATGTGAGCGGAATCAAACACTCAGTAGGCACAACAAGTAAATAAGTGTATAATTGTGTCACTTTTCCACCAGACCGAGTTCTAAATATTACGACTGCCCGCTATACAGATATAATAATTTACTAATATTTATTTTACTTATAGTGACTCGCGGTGATATCAAGCTATTTTCATATGCAAATGAGGCATGCTATTTCTACCTTATGTATACTAATTAAATGCATCACCTGAACAAGATATCTTTTCGACAGATTGTAAGTATCATCATATGACTGCCTCAGTTTTAAGCGGGGAGAGATTTTAAAGCCCCATTTGTTTTGCCAAATTATTATTTTATCTAGTGCTGTCTGTATTACCCCTAGGCTGCTCTGAGATCTGTATGCTCTTTCCAGATCTTGCCGTCGTCGGCAAATTGTGATAGGCCTGGTTTAGTGTTTGTACTCATACTGTTTAATTCTGTATATAATGTATCTATCATGACATTAAATAGTGTTGGGCTTACGACACTATCCTGGGGGCTGCCATTATCAATACTTTGAAATTCTAAATGCTCTGTGCATATTCTTACTCTAATGTTTCTGCCCGTCAGAATGTTATCTAACCATATCAACATTATGTTGTTTACGCCCTTCCCGATTAGTTGTTATATGGCTCCCTTTGTCCACATTAGGTCAAAGGCTTATTCTAAGTCTAGAAATACAGCTACGATTTCCATTTGTGCTGTTTTAATAATTGTTTCAAATCGAGCTAGTTGATCCATCGTGGATCTATGATTTCTAAATCCTGACTGGGTTGGGCCAATTTTTAGATTATATTCAAAATGATGTTTTAGTCTGATGACCACCATAGTTTTCATTAATTTACATATTACTGATATGTTAGAGAAATTGGTATGTAGGAGGCTGGTAGAGTTGCATTCTTGTTTGGTTTGATTATTGGGATAATGGTAGCCTCTTTCCAAGCGTCAGGCAGGGAGCCTTCGGCCCAGGATTTATTTATTAGCAGGAGCAGTTGTTCCATTGATTCATGTGGTAATTGTTTAAGTATATTATAATGTATTTTATCTGCTCCTGGTGCAGTATTATTTTTTTGGTGTTAAGGGCAGCTTTAGGTTCCGACATTATAAATAACCTATTAAGGCTACAGTATTCAGGTCGGGTGTCAGAGTATGGTTGTCTATCTTAGCTTGTATTTGCGGGTCTCTTTTATCTTTTTATATTCTGAATTCTGATGTTAAATTTCTGTTGCTAGACATCTTATTGTAATGATCTGTGAGCACATCTGCTTTTTGTTTTTCATCGCATATTAATGTATTATCATGTGATAATGGGGGCATGTGTTGTGTTGGTTTACCTCTTAGCCGATTAAATAAATTCCAGACTTCTTTACTTGTTTTATCTTTCGTAATTGCTGATAAAAAATTCGCCCAACCTTTCTCTTTTGCTGTGTTAATGGTTTCAGATGCCATGCTCTTGGCTTCCAAGTATTCCTCTCGCCGTCTTTGTTTTAGTTGTACATGATATTTATAGGCTTGTTTCCATCTTCGCAGACACCTTTCCCTGTTGTTAATGGCTTCTATGCAAGCGCGTGTCCACCAGGGATTGGTTGGGTGATTATGTGCTTTACCACTTGTCTGTGGTATGCTTTCTTTACTTATTTCATGGAGTGTGCTCACAAATTCATCGCGATAGGCTTTTGTATCTAAATTCACATCGATATGTAAGCTAGTGGTGCATAATTGATGGAAGAGTTCACAGTTTGCATGACCTAACTTCCATTTGGTAATTGTTGCGGGAGTTCCCTTGTGGTAATGGGTTGAAACTTTAGTAATAATCGGATAATGATCGCTGCCTAGTGTTGAGTTGTGGATGGTCCACGAGGCCAAGGAAGCTAGAGCTGGTGTAGCTGATGTGATGTCTGGTGCAGATCCTATACTTTTAGCCCTTGGTAGATGGCATGAGTCGCATGTTTCTGAGCCATTATTTAGTATAACGTAATTAGTATTATCTAGGAATGTTATAATTTCATCGCATATTTTGTTTACTTTATTAAAATAATGCATGTCCCAAAGTGGATTATGTCCGTTAAAGTCATCCAATATCAGTGTTTTGTTACTAACTTGTTTTGTTACCTTGTATAGATTTTGTAGAAGGTTTTCGGTTTTATTAATACTCGGAATTATGTAGATGTTCAGAATGTCAATGTTGCCTTTACTGCCTTTACTCCCGAGTATAGGATATTATTATTTTCTTTAAGATGACTTGTTTTAAATTCTATGCTTGATATACCATTTTTCACGAATATGCCTACACCGCTTCCTTTGGTTGAGCTCGTTGAGTGCGATTTCAGATTATACCCTGGTAATGTTGTAGGTTTATGCATTTCCTGTAGGCATAATACATCGGGTGACATGATGTCGTTTTCTATTGCATTCACCAGCTCACCTTTTGTTTTGACAAAACCCCGGCAGTTCCATTGAAGGACTGTCAGGGTCTGGTTGGTTTTAGTTCCATTTCTACCCATACTATTTTTTTTTATTAAATATGTTTATGATTTATTGTATATCAGGGAGTCTTAGTCCGTGACGCTTAGTCGCTATTATTTCACTTAGCAGTGTCATATTTGATTCCATTTCGGGCTCATTTAGGTGCACTGGTCTCCTATTTGGTGATATTTTGTCTTGTCTTATAAGAGTTATTTTTTGTATATTGTTCGTGTTGTGTTTCTGCTGTGAGTCTTTGCCTGTCTTTATTATTGGTCCATGTTTTTGTTTCCATACGTTTGCCTAACTTTTGTCTATTAAGTGTTATTTTGTGTACTGATTTTACTGGACTTGCCGTTGGGCTAACATTGGGTGTGGATGTTGTGACCTTATTGTTTGTTTCATTTTTGTTTTTAGCAGTGATCGTCTGGCAAATCTTATCGTCGCTCTGGGTTCAGTAGGGTTAATGTTATCGTTTGAACTATTGTTAGATATGTCAGACAGTCCAAGCCCAGAACCCGGAGAGTCGGGGGTGTCCGGCATGGGTTGTCTGTGTGACGATTTCGGTGATTTGGTTGTCAAGAGTGAGTCCATACTTGGAGGATTAGAAGGCATCTCCTCTTCACAGATACCTATGCCTATGCATATTATCTCATCCACACTATCTATAATTTTATTTGATTTTCCACTGCTGTTTGCTGTTGCTGGATGCGGATGGTTATCTGATATGTAAGTGCTAAATAGGCTATTCGCCGCTGTTGTGTCGCAATTATTCTTTCTTATTTGTGTGGGTGGGTAGTAGGTAGATATCTCCTTCCTTACTGTTTCAATGGTTATGTCATCACCGGTATCGGTGGCAACATTATTATGTACGTTGGAGGGCTCAGTATTTAACTGTTAGCTGGTTATCTGACCTATTCTTCCATTAGTTTGGATACCTAATTGTCTTTCGAGTGCTTGTTCGATTGCTGACACGATATCAAAATCTTGCTGTTTAGTAATATAGTCCTGCATTGTTTGTTTGTTAATGTTTTTATTGGGAGTTTGGTAATCTTTGTAAGATATTTCATGGGCTCTCATTCGTTTATTAGTTTTAGGTGTAGCTGATATATGAGTTTTGTCTGGCGTTCGCTTGTTATAGTCTGTTTGCCGAAACTTATTCTTAATTTGTTCTTGATTCACGTTAATATTTGGGGTTTGAAGTTTTTCTTTTAGGGCGTTTCTAGTGAGCTGTCTAGTGTTGTTTTTTGGGCGAGTTGTTCTTTGTATCTGAGAAACATAGGACAGTGCGGATCACTAGCCCTATGTCCACATTCATGTTGTTGAGCCACGTAGCAGTTGTTACAAAAGTCTTGAGCTCGTGTATTTTTGTATGTGCACGCCGTGTAAGTGTGTGAGTAGCCACAGATGGGACATACTGTTTTATTGTTTTTGCAATTGTTTTGCTTATGACCGAATTGTTGACATTTGTTACATCTAATGGGACATGATATCGTGATGCCTATGTTGATGTAATTTCAGCAATTGATGTAGCTAGCAGGTGTTATGGTGAATTAGAAGTGTTGATTTGTTTTTGCCTTTGTGATCTGCTTCAGTTATGTTGTTTTTGCCAACGTCTAATTGTTGGCTAATTTAGCTTCGGGTGATTTGCTATCAGGTGACAATGTCGAGTTGTCTTCCCTGGTGCGTTTTCTTGTGCTTTTGGAGATGGGAGTAGACATTTCAGCCATGTTTAAGTTTTTGTTTTAGTTGTTGGTTTGTTTCGGTTGTTGTTGTTGTTGTTATTTTTTGTTTTTTAGTTTATTTATACTGAGGAAGGGACAGAAACAGTCAACAATATTATATTTATATAGTATATCTTATTGTTATTTTATATTGATTATGTTTTATCTCCGTTTGCTATTTTAAATGCTATATCAAGTGCTATATTAAGTGCTATATCAAGTGTTAAATATTACCTGATTTGTTGCTGTCAAAAAATACTTCTATGTTCTGTAGCTGTATGCTGCTGGTTTCCCCGTGCTTTACCGTTCTTTACCGTTTGTCACGAAAATATCACGAAAATGTCCGTATAAGGAGATCTGATTGAATGATTAACTTAACTTAACTTAAGGCATGTGACGTAACGTAATGAAGTTATAATTTAATTTAACGTATTGTTTGTTACGACTGTATCTTAAATCGGTTGATTATGAGATGATATAACGGGTTTCGGTTTAAGATTTTCAATTGATTTATGTTTAGAAGGCTGTGGAAGGAAGCCTTTTTTTTTACTTTTTTTTTTTCCAACAGACCTAGTCTAAATCAAGATGAGATATATTGTGTAAAGTTTATTTTCAGTACAACATACAACACTACACACACTAGTCGAGAGTACGAGTTTATTGAATGATTTACACAAATACATATACTCATTGAATCAATCTATACATCCCATGACTGACCAATACTTGTTTGTATTGTACTCTGCAGGAGGTGTGATAATTTTGTATAATACCTCTATTCAAATGTCTGTACAGTACACTAAGTCGCTAATAAGAATTAGTTTAATGGTATTCTACACCAGTATAGAGAGTTATTTTCCAACTTTAGCTTCTTTTGATCAGCACTGTCTGGTCACTCTCTGATGGGATCTGGAATAATACTATAGTACAGTGTAGTATAGAGTGGGATAAGCTATCAACCTAATATACAGGATCTATTAGCTTAAATGTAGTGTAACATAACACTTGCATAACAATGGAAATCCTAATTTTCGACGAAAAACAATGCAGAAATTTCACACCTACTTTACCTATTACGGTTCAATATGGAATCTCCTGTGACATTTGCCCACGTTATCGGAATTCAACAGTATATCTTATTGTTATTTTTATAAGTATTATGTTTTATCTCCGTTTGCTATTTTAAGTGCTATATCAAGTGCTAAATATTACCTGATTTGTTGCTTTGAAAAAATACTTCTATGTTCTGTAGCTGTATGCTGCTGGCTTCACCGTTCTTTACCGTTTGTCACCGTTTGTCACGAAATTATCACGAACATGTTGGGATCTGATCACTCTGTGATGGGATCTGGAATAATCTGGAATAATACTATAGTACAGTGTAGTATAGAGTGGGATAAGCTATCAACCTAATATACCGGATCTATTAGCATAAATGTAGTGTAACATAACACTTGCATACCAATGGACATCCTAATTTTCGACGAATGCAGAATATTTCAGTTATTTTAGATGATATATAGCAAAATGTTTACCTGGTTTTCCAGTAGACTCCGGTAGACTCAGCTCGTTGTCAGTATCTTCACAATACACAACACAAATACTTACTGATACAACAGAAATACTTACTAACTTGATGTAGGAGTGAAATATGATGTCAAATCTCAGTGATATTGTTATGGTCAGAGCAAATATTATAATACGTCCGTTCACCTTGAGTGTCCAGTCGATTACAATATTCTTCATCTACCTGGGACCCATATACCAAATCTCAAATAAACCAAATGGAAAAAGTATCAACGAAGCGCTGCCAGACATGTCGATACCACAATACAAGCTCTGTTACTGACATGCTCCAAACCCAAAACTGGCCCTCTCTAGAAATCCGACGTACTCGCTCCAGAATAATCATGCTCTACAAAATTATCCACTGCGTAGTTGCCATCCAACCACCAAGTAATCTCCTTAAAAACAGACACAGTAGTACACAGACCTTTAAACATATCTAAACAGCAAAAGATTCTTACAAATACTCTTTCTACCATCGAACAGTCACCCAATGGAACCTTCTACCGCCTTCTATGCATGCAGCAGACACAGTGGACGCCTTTAAAGTCCTAGTCCCTGTGTCTGTCCTCATTCCTATATTCCATGAATAGATACATATAAATGTACATAGTTTTAACCAAGCACTAAAGGAAACAGACATATAAAACAAAAAGAATATAAAAAAGAATAAATTGAAGAAAAAATGAAAAATATATATTTGTCTTGTATCCCTAATGAGCACTCTAAAACATGGTTAGAACATATATGTTTATCACCAAACCTAACAAATATGTAAATACTGCGCCGGCACATAATCTTCGCTAAAGAAGGAGTGTTGTAACTACAAAGAAGAAGAACGGCTGGAACATAGTCATCATTAAAAGGAATAAACCACAGTCGTATTGATGACGAATAAGATTTACCTGATACCTCATCTCCGACAGTAATCCAGTGTAAACAGTAGACCACGTTGATCACATACCCCGAGTAGCTGTGTCCACTTAGTGAGATGGTGTACTAATCACGATAACATACCCAACCAATAACTGGAAACGGTTTGAATTTCTCGGCAAAAAGAGGAACAATACATACAATATATCCTTCGTCCCAGGATTGTTTCATTATTTTTTTATATTTGATTTTTTATTTTAATCTGATTTCACATCGTATTAATAGATGAATGCTCATTCCATGGCCATCTGACCTGTTCCCATTGGTGAGAAATGGGAAATACGAATTGGGGCTATGTTGTGAAAAAAACAACAGATTTTTCAGGGAGTTTGAAACAATATTTTTTTCCCAGAGAAAACGTATGATTTGCACCATGACGGTATAATTACATTTGTCTTTGTGTATTGATTTAGAAACTATGCAACTTTCAGTCTCTGCAAGTGACGTGGCACGGCATGGTCTGAAAGAGTAAATTTCACCACAGAATTTGATAATTTTAAAGAAGCTGCACCGAGATATTTCACATTCCTGCATGTAAGGAGCACTAATAGAGCAGCATATTTGTGTCTATGTAAAAGCTTCTAGTGTGTATTGTTCACAAATGTCGAACACATTTTGCTGTCTGTCCACTTATTTGGAATTTTGCATTAAATGCATACTGTCCGATGGCGTGAAATTGATAATTTGAAATTAACTGGTCACTGCCCACTTAACATTTCTTAAGGTTAGACCACACCAAATAGTTTGACTATATAAGTTAACCGAATTTCATCCAATAAGGCCAGTCTCTCCTACTTACACTATTCGTATGAATGCTATGGGACCTACTTGTACATGACATGCAGCCAGTATGTACTGGTTCTGCATGAATTAAACAATAGGTTCACTTACTCCTAAGAATGAAAAATCAAACCTCATCATATCCCCCACTCTGTTTACATCACGTGACCAACAGGTTCGGTGTTTTCTTATAAATGCTATTCAATGAATATCAATATCAAATGTTCGTCAATTAATCAATCAAACCTGTATTACCATATTTAGTAGAGTGTCTGATCAGGAACATACAATATTAAAACATTAAAATAAGCCCTATTTTGTCATTGACGTTTGTTGTGCAATTGTACGCGAAACATATTGATACGCGTATTGATCATGATATAGCCGACTCTGTTAATCCAGGCATTCACGATGGAAAATAATTACATCCCAATGGGCAATTGACGTCTAAGGGACGTTGTTTAGACGTCTTTTTCTGACGTTGGATAGACGTTGAAAAGTAGTTGAATTTGCAAATTGTTTAGACGTCATGAAGATGACGTTGAAATGACGTAATTTTCACAACGTTGTATCAACGTCATTTTCACAACGTTGTATCAACGTCATTTTCACAACGTTGTTTCAACGTCATTTTCACAACGTTGTATCAACGTCATTTTCACAACGTTGTTACAACGTCGTCAACATGACGTCTAAGCAACTTTGAACTGACGTTGAAACAACGTCACAATGACGTCAAAACAACGTCATAAACCAGACGTTGTAACAACGTTACATGCAGACGTTGAAACAACGTCACAAACCGACGTTGAAACCACGTAACCTAACGTTGATTGATTGATTGATTATTGGTGTTTAACGGCCTATCAACAGCTAAGGTCATTTAAGGCCGGGCCAACAGGATGGATTTTCCCGTATTCAACCTGTCCACAATGAGGGAAATTCCCAAAATCAGAACTCAATATTTACATAACAATATATTCAGTCTGAAATTAGAATATCCTGACCTGGTGCCAGGTCCATACCGCACCAGAGTCACTTAGCTCTGCCCCAAACCCCAAAGTAATAGGGTTAGCTATATTAAAGCTTATTACTTCTTAATGGAGCATAACAAGATTTAGCTCTCAAGTACAGGGGGCATGTAAAGGAGGGCTAAACCATGTAAGTCGGCATTCCGGAAAGGATGAATACCGATCGTTAAACTACCCTTCGCTGCTCCCAACCAACCACCAAGCCTAACGTTGAAGTAGCACCAAAATCATCCCAATCCTGCAACGACTGTCAAACAATGTGGCATTAACACAACAGTGTAAACAAGTCACAACACAAGCCCAGCCTTGTATTCACACGTTTGATGGATTATTGATATTTTACGGCTCATATGAATGTCTAACTTTGTCATTTGGGTCGCATACACACAGAAGCACATCTAGTGTTTTGTAACCTGTTAATCTGGATAGAAATCAGCAAGAGGAATTGATTATAGAGCTTCAAATAAGTGTCAGTTTTCCGTAAAAGACAATTGTAAAAAATTGAAATTAACTTATTTCAATGGGTTGGTATACATGGAATTGATGAAAAAAGGTTTGAATGACAAGAATAACACTTCATTTTCAAAATAACGAGTCAAAAACCCAACATGTATCTGAAGCTCTTGTATATACTATTCCCAAACCTTTTGAGCTGAGCAACAACACTCAAAGACAAACGAAGAACAATTTAATTCTTTATTTTTTTCCTTATCAAACAGCAAAAGGTTGTTCATGGCAGGAACTTTCATTACAGGTGATCACTGATCAGCCCTTCTTCCGCCACCACCTCTTCTGTCTGGTGCGTACTTCAAAACCGACCCAATTTCCAGTTTCTTGGCATGCTCTGTGCCTGGAAAGGACTTCTGGGCACTTGCTGAAATGAACATGAACTAATTGGGAGTGATTTTGATGTCACTTTAAGGGCCAATTCAGTTTTGACGGAAGAATGGATGGGGTGGGGGACACTCATTGGTAGGGAGGGGGGGGGGGGGGGGCACAGTATATGTTTGGCAAAGTTAGTTAGGCTATCATGCAAGTGTATTGCACACACAAAGAACGGTATCCGGACAGAACCCCCTCGGACAAAACACCCTCAACCTATAAATTACAACATGGAGCGGGTTTCGTCCATGTAGTCATTTTTGTGCTGAGGCTGTTTGTCCGAGGGTGTTTTGTCCTTCACTAAAAAATAACTCGTGGCTATATCCACTGAGCCACACCGACTCCTGGCACTATGTAGAATACTTGCTGCATAACATTATTATAACTAGAACGACAGTCGCCCACGACCGCATTGTATCCCCCTTGCCGCCATGTCAGAAAATATTCAACAAAGGGGAATAACTCCAAAATCAGCGACCCGAGAGTTGTGGTTCTTGTGCGCGACACGTTGTTGACTCGTTATCTATGCATGAATGAAGTTTTGTTCAAATTATTCCATGCGGTTTCAGACTTATAGCCCGGACACCAAAGTGTCTGCGGCGGCGGCGTGACGACGTCAGATACATAGTATCCCTGACTATCGTCAGGGGGATACAATTATAGCTGCCCAGCACTTTTCTGTTCCGAAAGATGAACCCTGTGTCCTTATTCTTCTACAGGAAGAATATGAACCATGAAAGTATATATTAGCTTTGCCAACAGTTGAGACCCAGAACAATATGCGTGCATATCCAAATCCGCTTCGGTGTCTGCCCGGTTG
This sequence comes from Conchocele bisecta, assembly GCA_029237695.1. Lineage (NCBI taxonomy): Eukaryota > Metazoa > Mollusca > Bivalvia > Lucinida > Thyasiridae > Conchocele > Conchocele bisecta. The sequence continues at coordinate 40,304,891 of CM055279.1, forward strand.
GCCATTCAGTGTTCAGTTTGTTGGACACGTCTTATTCAAATTTTAACCCTCCTCCCTTGCTATTACAGTTGTATGAATGTGCCTTCATGGTCAAACACACATTCCTTTGTAATGTAATTGAAATATATCTTTGTAACTCTTATTTACTTTATGGCAAACTAGAACGACAGTCGTCCACGACAGCATTGTATCCCCCTGCCACCACCGCCATCCTCTGTCATTTGTAGGGTGGGGTCAGGTGTAAAATATAGCCAAGTGTAGTTAATGGTCAGGTAGGGGCGAGGCCTGTCCTCATTGTCAGCGACATTCTGGTATATATACATCAATATTTATTCAAACGGTATTGGAGATATACTCCAGATAATAAATGTATATAATGGCATAATAATAATCAAAAATAAAACAAAGGGCAATAACTGAAAATTAGCATCGCGAGAGTCGTGGTTCTTGTGCGCGACACACCATTGGGTCGATACCTATGCATGTGTGAAGTTTCGTCAAAATATTCTATACGTTATTGGAGTTATACTCCGAACACGAAATTGGACCAAAAACGAACAAAGGGCAATAACTGAAAAATTAGCATCGCGAGAGTCGTGGTTCTTGTGCGCGACACACCTTTGGGTCGATACCTATGCATGTGTGAAGTTTCGTAAAAATGTTCTATATGGTATTGGAGTTATACTCCGAACACGAAATTGGACCAAAAACGAACAAAGGGCAATAACTGAAAAATTAGCGTCGCAAGAGTCGTGGTTCTTGTGCGCGACACACTTTTGAGTCGATACCTATGCATGTGTGATGTTTCGTCAAAATATTCTATACGGTATTGGAGTTATACTCCGAACACGAAATTGAACCAAAAACGAACAAAGGGGAATAACTCCAGAATTAGCGACCCGAGAGTTGTGGTTCTTGTGTGCGACACGTCGTTGTCTCGTTATCTATGCATGGATGAAATTTCGTTAAAATATTCCATACGGTTTCAGAGTTATACTCCGAACGAGAAAGTGTCTGCGGCGCCGGCGGATGCGGCGGCGTGACAACGTCAAATCCATAGTATCCCCCGACTTTCGTCGTCGGGGGATACAATAATGAATACTCCACCCAATCTTACCTTGAATAACCTGGTAGAGGGCTGTCTAAAGGCCAGCTTGCTTTTGTTGCCTTTCAGGTTGTATTTGGCCATCAGATCATTCGTCATCACCCTGGTAAAAAAAGCAGCAAATAAACGTCTCACATCTAGTACATTTGATTGATTATTGGTGTTTAATGGCATATCAACAGCTATGGTCATATAAGGCCGGGCCAACGGGTTGGACTATCCCTCATTCAACCTGTCTATGAGAGAAATTCCCAAAATCAGAACTCCATATTTACAGCACTAAATATTCAGTCCTGAAATCAGAATATCCTGACCTGGTGCAAGGTCCATGCCACACCAGTCACTTAACTCTGCCCCAACGTAATATGATTAGCTATAAGCTTATTACTTCTTAATGGAGCACAACAGGATTTAGCTCTCAAGTACAGGGGACATGTAAATGAAGGCCAAACCATGGAAGTCGGCATTCCGGAAAGGATGAATACCAATCGTTAAATTACCCTTTGCGTGCTCCCAACCACCACCCAAACATATAGTACCGAAGGTGACTGGGTAGAACAAGCAGTGATCCTGTACTTAACTATTCAGATATATTATTCTATAGAAATGTATTAACAGTGTTTTCTATGCACTCGGAAACTGTTTGTACCCTCAAGCTGTGTGTGTATGTACATTTCCCATGTACCAGCCAACTATAAGTCAGCTACATAGTCAGTGAGTATATTATCATCATAGCAGTACTTACTTGTTCATTTGCTTCCCAATGTTGTCCCTCGAGGTCACTCCTCCAATATTTGAAAGTTGTTGAATCTGGAAAATCAACAAATGCAATGATTAAATAATGCTATTACAGTGTGAGACGGCGGAACTAATAATTCAAATGAGTACAAAATGATTTTAAATTACATAGCAAACATCACTAGAAATGTGGCCTGTCGGCACACGAATGCCCCCGCTGGCAGCCATGTGTGTGTGAAATATGTATTTAGTTAGCGGGGGTGGGACGAATGTGGATTTTGCACAGGGCGGTAGAGGACCATTAGAGCAATGCATATATGAAATATGAAGCTGATCCGTGAAAGAAAACAGAAATTATAAGATATTTACCTGAGCGTTAAAGTTTTTGAAGCACTAAGTATATGATGTTAACCCTGGGCTTGGCGGGGGCGGGACGAACGTGGATTTGGCACAGGGCGGTAGAGGACCATTAGAGCAACGCATATATGAAATATGAAGTTGATCCGTGAATGGAAAGAAAAATTATAAGATATTTACCTGAGCATTAAAGTTTTTGAGCACCAAGTATGTGACCTTGACCCTGGGATTGGCGGGGGCAGGACGAACGTGGATTTGGCACAGGGCGGTAGAGGACCATTAGAGTAATGCGTATATGAAATATGAAGATGATCCATGAAAGAAAACAGAAATTATAAGATATTTACCCGAGCGTTAAAGTTTTTGAAGCACTAAGTATGTGACCTTGACCCTGGGCTTGGCGGGGGCAGGACGAACGTGGCTTTGGCACAGGGCGGTAGACGACCATTAGAGCAACGCGTATATGAAATATGAAGTTGATCCGTGAATGGAAAGAAAAATTATAAGATATTTACCTGAGCATTAAAGTTTTTGAAGCACCAAGTATGTGACCTTGACCCTGGGATTGGCGGGGGCAGGACGAACGTGGATTTGGCACAGGGCGGTAGAGGACCATTAGAGCAATGCGTATATGAAATATGAAGATGATCCATGAAAGAAAACAGAAATTATAAGATATTTACCCGAGCGTTAAAGTTTTTCGGGGGGACGAATGTGGATCAAGTATGTGACCTTGACCCTGGGCTTAGCGGGGGCGGGACGAATGTGGATTTGTCACAGGGCGGTAGAGGACCATTGGAGGAATGTGTGTGTAAAATGTGAAGCAGATCCGATCAAGGAAACATAATTTATAAGCCATTTACCCGGCGTTAAGGTTTCGAATGCACAAAGTCTGTGACCTTGACCCTGGGCTAAGCGGGGGCGGGACGAATGTGGACTTGCGTGGAGGAATGCGTGTGTGAAATGTGAAGCAGATCCGAGCAAAGAAACAGAAATTATAAGCCATTTACCAGGCGTTAAGGTTTTGAATGCACCAAGTCTGTGACCTTGGCCCTGGGCTTAGGGCGGGGCGAACGTGGATTTGCCACAGGGCGGTAGAGGACTATTGGAGGAATGCGTGTGTGAAATGTGAAGCAGATCGGAGGAAGGAAACAGAAATTATAAGGCATTTACCCAGCGTTAAGGTTTTGAACACACTAAGTCTGTGACCTTGACCCTGGGCTTAGAGGGGGCGGGACGAACGTGGTATTCTTACATTTGCCCAAACATCTACGGTTGCTGTGGAAAATCAGTTACCGTATCGGAGTTGACGGAAGTTCCAGTGATACCGTACACTTGATTTGTTTATTATTTTTCACAGCAACGGTAGATGTTTGGGCAAATGTAAGAATACCACCAAACGCAGATTAACAATACGCGTTTGGTGCTCCATATGACATCGTAATCCGTTATATAATAAGGAAAATAAAAAGAATACAAATTCGAAGCGGAGGCGATTTTTCTTGTTGTTGTTGTAGTCGTGACCACGTGATTACACACCTTGATAACAGGATTTAGCTCTCTAGTACAGGGGGTCAGTAAATGAAGGCCAAACCATGTAAGTCGGCATTCCGGAAAGGATGAATACCGATTGTTAAACTACCCTTTGCTACTCCCAACCAGTCAGTGACTGGACAGTGTCCAACCACCCAATGCTGCAGTAAGAAGTGTTATGTTACGTAGTGTTACGCAGCAGTTACGTTTTCACAGCTAATAAGCACTGCTGAATTTTGTTTGCAAACAAAAATCAAGTATGCAGCCATAGCCACTGAGTACATGCATTGGATCTACCTTTGTCAGAGACTAAACTACCATGCAGTATGATGAACCTGTAGAAAAGTATACCTCATGCCAATTTATTTTACCATAGTAGACCCAGATCAGTCTGATCAGACCATATTTGCTGTGTCAATGTGAATTTCAGAAAGTTGTTTAGTTACGAAACACATAATATATACACGTACATGCAGTGTTGTCCACGGCCACTTATATAAAGGTGGTGTCCCCACCTTGTCCTGAGGCACCCACATTATAATTTTCAAACTCAAATTTGATGTGCATTTATATTAAATAGCAATCATCTTCCAAATCAACGTCTGGCATTGAATTCATCAACATATATGTTCACCTAGAACGACAGTCACCCACGACCGCATTGTATCCCCCTTGCCGCCATGTCAGAAAAAAAGGGGGGGGAGTAACTCCAAAATTAGCGACCCGAGAGTTATGGTTCTTCTGCATGACATGTCGTTGACTCGTTATCTATGCATGAATGAAGATTCGCTAAAATATTTCATACGGTTTCAGACTTATAGCCTGAACACGAAAGTATCTGCGTCGGCGGACGGCGTGACAACGTCAAATACATAGTATCCCCTGACTATAGTCTGGGGGATACAATAAGATCACTTTTAAACAATTCTTTTTGTATTCCCACTATTAACCCATTGCATTCGGAATACAATTTTAGGGTGATGTAAATTTCACACATACTTTTCTCCATTTTCCATCAATGTATATGCTGTGACCACTCATTTGAACCTTCTCGATGAGGCGGTTCAAATCGTGGTCACGGCATATACATGAAAGCATGAATATGAAAACTATTCAAAATTTTCTCCTGAGAAATAGTGTTTAATAAGTGTACTGTGTATCCTCAGAATGCTATGGGTTAATGAAGAAATTAGCAATTTCGTTTCAGTAATTTTGCACATTAATTTTAGATATTTTCAAAATTCCCTCACCTTATAATTTCGGGTGATGGAGAACATTGATCATACATTTAAATAAATATTCACGTAAATTGATAAATGTTGCAATTGCTAAATCTTAGTCAAACTCAATTAATCACGCTTCTATATACCAATAAACAAACTTCTTTTTCAATATTTCAATTGCTAAATCTTATACTGTTTACTTATACTTATACTGTGTACGTTTTGACCACGTTTGTGTACACATTGACCAGGACTGCTGTGACAGAGGTTTGTGAAAATTGCACGCTTAATCTCTTTGAAACTGCGATGACCATTAACAAACACATTATACATGTATACAAACACGTTAAAATATGTGACCTTTGCTGCGATTTAAAATTTCATCAATATTATCACTGCTTGTGGATTCCCAGGAAGATTTCCATATATAAAACAAATAATTAACTTTCGCCAGTTATATTGTAATAAACATGTTTTGGCAGCGCATGAAAAAAGAAAGGTTTTGCTCAGAATTATTGAAAATAAAAATGAACAGCAGACGACCAACCCCCAAGGATAATTTTTTGTTGGAAAATTATAATTATTTTCTTTGTTTCCCAGTATATGTTGTTACCACTCACTAGAACCCTCAAGTCGAGACAGTTCAAATGAGTAGTAACAACATATCCTTTTGAGAAGAAATGAAAAAAAAAGAAGATTTGTTTCCCCCCACAAATGTTCAAATCACTCTAGTTGTATAACGGCTTTAATCAAAAACATGTAATACATTTCAGAAAATATCTTTAAATTCAATTGTGTTTGCATCAGAATAAAACATAATGGGACATCTAAATAATTTGTAATTCACAATTTTCCTATGAAAATTAAGCATAATGGAGTTTCAGTTTGGGACATTGACGATATAAATATTTGACTTTCTATTCTGGGTACGTTTTGACTTGGTTACGTTTTGACCCGGAACCATCTATAAATAGCTATCATGCTATGTCACTGAAAAGATTGCGTGGTATAAATATTAATTTTAAATAGATCTGAACTAAATCATACGTTGGCAGAACATAAGTCTCCAGTCGAGACGATTCTTATGTGATGCCAAAACTTGTTTTAGTGATAATAAATATGATAAAAATGACGAAAATAGACAGAACTTTGTTATGAATTACAAGGCCTGTGATCATTGGTAGCTGGTCAACTCGTACCCAGTCCATGTCGTACCCAGTCCATGTCGTACCCGGTTTGGTCATCTCATACCCACATCTTGGTCATCTCGTACCCATACCCTACCATCTCGCACCCATAGTAATTTTGTATATGTTTTTATTTATTTTTCTTGAATTTTATTTCATTCCAGGTACTGTTTTATTATTTAAAACAATGCATATATTATTTAATATGAACGAAGCTTATATTTAAGGGTGTGAATTGGTTCTAGAGGCGAAAATAATAGCCACGTATCGTAACGATGCCATTCCAATGAAATTGCACCACATATTTTAATAGTTTTAAGACAGAAATACTCAAATTAAATAAGTGTCATCTGCTGCACATATTTGAACTATTTTCAGCAATTATTTTACCATGAAAACAGTGAATATATGTTGGAATTTACGAGCAATTCGACACAAGCAAATGGCACTTATAGGTTTTCTTTTTAAGTGTTCCCGGGATCACAAAGTTTGGACTGGGTACGAGATGACCCCTTTAATACGTATAATATATACATCAACTTTTGGCCAAAACCAATCGACGTAGGCCTACTATTCAATTATTACATAACAATGGCATTAACCCATTGCATTTGGAATACGCTTTTAGGAGTATGTAAAATTCAAACTTTTTTTAATATAATTTTTTTATTTTCCATCTAAAGTATATGTTGTGACCACTCATTTGAACCGTCTCGACGAGACGGTTCAAATGGTGGTCACAACATATACATAAAAGCATAAATATGAAAATTATTCAAAATTTTCTTCTTACTAATAGTGTATCCTCAGAATGCAATGGGTTAAGATCAAATTTCAAGTCTAAATATGCATAAAAAGCAATTTCTTTTATATATGTTATTTGGACTGGGTACGAGATTACTTATTTTTTCGTACCTATGGGTACGAGATGACCAAACCGGGTACGACATGGACTGGGTACGACATGGACTGGGTACGACATGGACTGGGTACGAGATGACCCCGGAACCTGATAATTCATGCCATGCAGATTATATAAACGTTGTCATGCATATTTGAATTACAAATGTTAGTGAAAACGTATTAGGAGACGCGCATACAACAATATACTTACATGATAATCGATGATAATCCAGATCCTTTGTCTAATATTGAAACCGCTCGATTTCGCTTCGAAGATAAAGAGAAATGGCGCAATAATAATAAATATAACCTTTGGCGAAAAGCTCCGAGATGGTTCCGAATGATTTAAAGTCATTTGGCTGGATACCGGCGTCTTCCTCACCGGTATGCATTGGCGCGGGAACCAGTTCCTATGACATCTGACATGCACGCTAATAAATCTTCTGCGATCACACGAGATAATTTGCACCAGACTGCAGTGGACTACTATGTATGTACGCCAAGCCCAACATAACATGCATAAGTAATCGTCTATGATATACAATTATTACTTTACATGGCATAAACATGGAACCAGCCTACTAAAGTTTACACTAAATTATGTTGGTATGAAATCCAGGTCTGCAGCTCGTTCATTCATGGCGTATCTATATGTTGACATAGATAAATAGATCTACTGACAATGAGTCGCCTTTTAGCCGGTACCAGACATTTATTCGACATCGCAAACGGACGTTGTTCCGAGGTCGTACTTCTGACATCAACCCGACGTTGTATTTGTGTCGCGACGAACTATGACTAGCAAACAACGTCGTACGGACGTCGTATTTACGACGTCGTTTCAACGTCGGGGTTTCGACGTCGGATTGACGTTGGATTTGAGTCGCCGACGTCGCGACCTAGATACAACATATATACAACGTTGTACCGACGTCGTGTGTTTGCTGGGATTGCATTAATTTATGTTTTGTTCTTCTAAACATTTAAAATTAAAATTAATATTATGTAAATTGATCCATATTCGGCTCTATTGAGATAATGTTATTTTTATTATATTAAGATGATGTTTATAACAACCGAAAATAAATATGATATAGGTATACCATTGATTTGTTGTAATATGTATATTTACATGTAAAATAATAGAATAAACACTAGTTTTTGAATTTGCTATTAAATGTTTTATTTAACCCAGCTGTGTAAAGATGAAAAAGTTGGTAACGGATTGGAATGTGTCAAACACAGCTAATTACTGATTGGTAAACTGACTAGAACAAGAATGTCACAAGTAATTAGGATAATTTCTTCCAAACGTGATGAAACCATACAGGTGTGTGAATCCACATGGGTAGATTTTGACTTTCCCGAATGGGTACGTTTTGACTTCTCGAATTGGTACGTTTTAGCTTCTACCGATGGGTACGTTTTGACTTCTACTGATGGGTACGTTTTGACTTCAGGATGGGTACGTTTTGACCGAAAATGGTGGGTACGTTTTGACTTGGGTACGTTTTGACCAGCAACCCTACTCATATGTTGAAAACTGGTGTTACGAGCACCCCAAAATGTTTCTCAAGTGAAACTGGGTAGTAATGGATCAAGATTTGCAAGCAAACTGTGTCTGTCACCTCAAAACGCCCGCACTAGTTTTGTGTATACCGGACCATTTGGTATAGTCTAACCTTAATAAGAGTAACAAAATACATTTTGGACGCCGAGGTTGCGTCCCTTGTAATTGTTTTACGCCATTTGCTTAGTATTTTACTTTTGTCACGGAATGATGCGATGGTTCTTCAGGATTGTTGGTGTATTATTGTCTAATCTAAGGTACGTGTTCTCTTTTCTGAAGCAATTTGGGAAATATCCCGCAATAACCCCAAATTGACCTATTCCGACTGACTTCGGGAAATTCTGTTATAAATGCAGTGTAGTCAAGAGTGGTAACTCTTTGATCATGATCACCTGGACGCTTGATTCAGCCAACAAAAAATGCTGGACTGATAGACATAACACTTTTATCAACGTATACGGCAGATATGTGGTGAAAACATTTAAACCAATTTATGTAAATCAAATATTAATTTCCGCCTGTTTTCTGTTTATTTAACAACTATAATGTTTCCCTCCTGTCCATTCTACCGTGGACTCCGACTAACATTCGGTTTGTCGTTTGGCACTTCGACTAGACTCGCAACCAACCAGTCTTGACGTAGTTGTTTTCCTTGATGAACCGGCTCAGTGTTGGCACCGTATGAACACGCACACACACGTAGGTCGCAGCTCGTGTACAGTTTGTACAGGGTAGGAATCCGTAGGAATCTCTGTAAAGGGACAGGACAAAGTGCACTAAAGTGCAGCAAGAACACAGGTGAACTTACCGAACAGTGATATGGTGTGCACTCCATACATTCAGCATGAGGCATAAGAAATGACCTTCAAGAGACACCCAACTACCAATGCTATTGGCATTCGATACTACACCTCGGCAAAGTAGTGCCGATGTGTATTCCTGCGCGCAGCAGACAACTCGTCAGTAGCGTTAACCCGTGAACATTACACAACGGTCGACAACAGAGATATACTAACCAATAGAAGTGTATAGAATGTACTTCTTATTTCGTGTTGCGTAAGCATGTATAGAAGGTTGGGAGTATATATATATATATATATATATTCCCGGAATGTATAGAATATATATACAGAATACAAATAATAAAGGTTGGGAGTATATATATATATATATTCCCGGAATAGCCCCAAAACAAATATTTGTACATGTAGATATACTTATCTTTAATACGTACCCCCAAAACATACCAAGCCCTATTTGCTATGGAGCATATCCCCAAAGAAACCCCCTTGAGACACTAGGGGGGTCAATTTCCCCCATGTGGGGTTTGCATTTTAAGTTTCTAGGATAATTGACTGTATGTAATATATACTCCCATAATAGCCCCAATTTGACTCAAATTTAACGTTGAAATTAACGTCTCCCATAGTAGTCGGTGTCAAAATGTGAATCTGCTGAAATTTTTGCCATAGTCTTTGGAAATTTCTTTTTATGACAGTGTATGTGACATACTACAAAAAACAAATTGGTATCATTTTTTTCGGCCACACGTGTGGTGGCCATCTTGAATTTCAAAATGGCCGCCATTCAAGACCCATATCCTCTTTTTGTCAAAAGAATAAACATATTTTCGAAATTATTTATGGGACATACTTAAAAAATGTAATAGTAACATTTCTGTTCAATAATATGTCATTTTGAGCTATTTTCAATTGAGCACGAGCAATTTTGTTGGTGGTATGAATTATTATCTACACAATCATGCAGTAAATGAAATCCTTCATTGTAACCTGTATCAATATGTCACATACTGAAATTATTTGTATTTCAATATGGCCACCGTTTAATCAAACAGTTTTATCAGCAAGAGAATAACAATCGTTTGGACTACACATTTGGTTGGTTATGTATGATATTAATTGAACAAATATATTAGCCACATTTTTATGCAGTAACATTGATGTCGGACATTTTAAAATTCAAAATGGCCACCATATTTAGTACACTTTGACGTGTTCCAACTGGTTACCGGCATTCTATTTTTAAAAGCAATATCAATGTTTATGAGCACAGGCAAAAAATGATGGAATATATGTGTTTGACTATGCAATATTGATATTGACATTGATATGATATTTACCAATGACAGCCAGGAATCTCCACATAACACATCATATGGCACATTCCTATAGCCTACACACCTTGTACACGGATATTTATGTTGTGACTATCACCCTGTTGGTCAACACTAATGCACATGTATGTCTATGTATGACGTCTAAATGTATTGCATTTCATTGTAAATGACAGTCTTATAACAGGCAATATCTGATTGCTGGCCTATATTGTTAATACTATATGTCTGCTTTGATGTCGTTTGCACATGTATAGTTTACTTCCATGTAAAGCACTGGTGTACGTCCCCCACAAAGTCATATTTGATGAAATATCAAATGCAAAGGCCCTTGTATACAAACATATAACCTCTTTTCTGATATTCAGATTTAATGTCAGTCTGGAATACATTTACACATCAAAACAGTTTTACCAAATCCAGAATAATGATTGTCACAAAATCTTCATTACTTTTGTTCTGTATAATTCCTATTACTTGTGTTTAACGGCCTGTTAACAGCTATGGTCATTGCAGGTCGGTTTAACTGGATTGAATCCCATATATCACGTACGGCTAGGGTGTGGGTATTTATGTATGTATGCGGGTTGTTGGTTGGGAGCATGCAAAGGGTAATTTAACGATGGGGTTCATTCTTACCGGAATCCCAAAATCCCTGATATGTTTTGTCTTTCTTATATGAGAGTTAAACTTGCTTATACCCATTATAAGAGTAATACAAATAGTTATTATCCTGTTACGTGTAGGGGATGGGACTAAGTGACTGTGTTGTGGTGAGGAGCATGCACAGGATCAGGTTATTCTAATTTCAAGGCTGACTATTTATTGTTATGTAATGGATTTCGCCCATCACCCACCCCTCCTCCACATCCGTACATAATCATAAGTACATGCACATTTACTACGTATATCCCAAACATTACATCCATATGTGGCGTATGTACACAATGGTATGACCCACTTTAGTCGACTGTTAGACAGAGCTGTCACAATTTTGGCGCCTGCTCTGTCGATGTCATCAACAGCTTTGGACGTACATTGAGATATTGCATTCGTGTAACTTCTGATATGTTAACCATAGATCTGGCTAAGCACCCCGTGTCATCAACCTACTATGGTATGGAAGAGACACTACTCTTCTCGATGACAACCTTATTTTACAGCGGTTGCTCATTCGTTTTCTTATTCAAGCTTGTCATGTGTTCCAGAAGGTGACGATGTATACATATTCTTCGTGGAGAACTTGCAAATTCATCCTGGCGCTGCGTATATAACACACATGACCACTTAGCCAAATCCATGCTTGCACACCTTTTATGACAGTGACAGCGGAGTATTCATGATCAGAACAGCTGGCACTGTTGATGACCTTGCCATATGCCCACTCTGACAAGTGGTATTTGACATGCATGTACGAAAGTATAAATATATAGGCAAGCACACTTGTGTATACAATGGATATGTTTTGTTTTTTAAATAGTCATGCTGATACGTATGCCATCTGCCAATTAGAAATATCCCAATGCCTGCCTAGACTGCATGTGTTTACATCTCTGCGAAACGAAAATGAAGGACATTTAGATTGGTCCTTCGATCATGTTTTCATGACAACATGACCCCAATTTGCAAGCCATATAGTTTTAGAAGTCACGCGTGAGTAACGATTATTATATTATTTAATTATTAAATGGCCATTGTTATTGTGTTCTCAGATTCGAATATGCAACTTTAAACATCTCAGGGCGGTGTCAACGACGGAACTGCTTCTGTGTGTAGATTAACATGCAATACCTTCACATATGTTAAGTTATCTCTTTAGTTGCCATAAGCATCCGCTACCACATAAAAACTGCCAATGTAGTTATTTAATTCCCCAGTTTAAGCAAATAAATATAGACATATGCCCATCTTCCAAATTCTAAAGAAGTAAAAGGCGCATAACACATAGTTACAGTTTGTTATTGGCACAGTATGTTGAACTCATAAATGACCAACAAATCTATTCCAATGTGGAGTTTTCACATTTGTGTCAATGGCCAATAATCTGGATTAAAAAGAATCAAAACGTATATAGTTACTGCATCACGCTATTAAAGGTACATGCCCACTCAGTAGGCACAAACTGTTCGTTATATCCGAGACTCCATATGAGACATATTTTCTGTCGAAATAAACATTCATTCACCATTATCCAACGTATTGATTGGCAGTATTATACATTTTATATCAGACGTAAATTTCCACACTGATGTCAGGGGTCAGGGCTGTACAAATTGATTTTTTAGCCACTTGTCCCGGACAAGTGACTTGACAAAAGTGACTTGCCCGGACTTGTCCCGGAAAATATAATTTTCAGGGCAAGTAATTTTGAAAAAGTGACTTGTCCTCGTAAGATTTCTTATACGAAACTGTCCCAAAACAAAAACTATTATCATAGTTGTTAAATATAATACAATTGAGCACTTGGCACATATACATATTATATTAAATATCTATAATAATAAACATTGTATAGTACATATTTATTATTGTGGTATTTTGTCACTGTGCCACCGCGGACCTAACGTTGCGACAAGTGCATACTCAAAACACATTTATCAACAATAATAAAACATAAAAATCGTTTCCTAAAATAATGAGAATCGTCTCGCGTTTTCGTGATCTCGCCTTTTGCATTTGAAACATTCAGATTAGTTTTGCTCATGCATCATGTGCATGTGCGGCGTGTTTGCAAAACGCGAGATTGAATATGATAGAATTTCGCGTTTTCGTCTCCAAAGCTCGAAAACGCGAGGTTGCCACATGTCCCTAATAGGACACATAAACATTGTCTTAGGAGACGATTCTCATGTGCTGCAAAAACATTTTTTACGTTTTTATTAAGAAATAGAACACATGTGGACAAACATCTATATTTCTTGACAACAAAAACATAAGTTGACAAAAAATGATACTCGTCTTAGGAGACGATTCTAATGTGCTGCCAATACACGTTTATTGAGCAAAAAAAAAACATATTTCGATACGTGTTATTGGTTCCGCTACTGCATCGCATCGTCGACCTATACACAAGATCGTGAAAACGCGAGACCAAATCGCGAGGCGAAAACGTGAGATTCTATTGTATTCATTCTCGCGTTTTCGCCTGGTTGTCGGATGACCGGGGGTCGGAGCGGTCGGACGACGACCCCCCCCCCCCCCCCCCCCCCCCCCCCCCCCAGCCTCGAGGTCCAATTTGTCAGAGGAAAAAAAATCGGGTATGGAAGGTCACAGTTAGAAGCTTGGCTGTTGCGGAGAATGCAAGAAATTGCATTTCAGACCACCCACCTATATTTCAAATTTTTCCGGGGGGGGGGACATGCCGCCGGACCCCCTAGATACCTCAGGCCCCTTGGGCCTTCGAAACGACCCACCCCCCCCCCCCCACCTTCAAACAGGTCTGGCTACGGGCCTGTAATATGTGTGTGAATGCATGCGTGTTGAAATTGAGTTTTGCGCATACATTACATGTACGTACGTACGTAGAATGCACTTCGAACTAGCATGCTTTATATGCATGTACGTACGTAGAACGCAAATCCAACACGCATGCTGTCTACACATGCATGGGCAAATCGTATTTCCAAAAGCGGAAGGCGAGATCGAGATCGCAAAAACGCGAGATTGTCACAAAAAAGAAATATGGCCGTACCCACCCATCCCCAATTAGCACATTTGCGACATATCTTTTTCGGTCTAGCTGCACACCTGATGGTGTTTACAATCATCAGTCGCTAATCCAGTTTCACGTGCAAAGTGTGACTGACCTTTAGAATTCTGTGGAAACAAACATACCAAAACCACGCTATGTAGTCGCTCACGTCATCGCATAGCCGATGAATTGATAATTACGCATTAGCTTGTGGAATTTCACATTTGTTTGATTTTTTGATAAAACCAAGATTTGGCAGCACATGAGAATCGTTTCCTAAGACGATTCTCAAATGTTGTCAAAATATGTTTTTGTAAAGAAATATCAATGTATTCGGGTTTTCTTTTCACATTTGTCCAATGTCTTAATAAAACATGTTTTGGCAACACATGAGAATTGTCTCCTTAGACATTCTAATATTTTGTAAAAAGAATTGTCACATTTGTTTGATTTCTTAGACCGTACAAACAATTGACAAATTCAGAAATCCACAACTTAATTTGTGTTTCTCGAGTCGGGTTTCATATGATGGCGAGGAAATACGATCGATTACACACCGTGAAAATCTTGTTGGAACGTAATGTCAATTGTCACTTAGGCCATTTCAGTTTACCGCGCGTTATGTCAGCTGTTATTCAAAGTACGTATGGTCGCTCGTTAGGAGCATTTCTTTCCTTCGTTTATAAGATATGGGTTGTGACCTAGGGCTTAGAACACCGGCTTCCAATCTGGAGGTTGTGGGTTCAAACATTGCCTTGGGAATCAAACATACCTTCATAGTATGTCCATCCCATTCAATTTCACTTTTTTTTGTTTATATGCCGCGTAGAAATGATAATTTAAATTAAGAACCTTAAATACCATTTCCACCCCGTGAAGGAACATCTCTAAAGTTAGGTCTCTTGGTCTGTGGACGCAGTGAGATGAAAACGTTAACATACATAAAATAAATCAATAACCATCGATCGCCGCAGAATATTTTCGCTAATTCGCTAATTACTTTCAAATTCGATTACATTAATATAATCAGGGTCGCTGTAGATTGCTATATCACTTTATTGCGATACACAGGTACTGTGTAACACAGTAGCTGCAAATAGCCAGGACGCCCGCAGCGTTATCGATCGATAAAGTGGTCAGTTTTGGGATTAAGTTTATGACAGTCCGGTTCCAAAAAACGGGCTTGTGGCGGGACGTTCTAACGGAAAATAGTGACTTGCCCGGGACTAAATTCCAGCATAGAGGCACTTGCCCGAGATTAAAACCGACTTGTCCCGGGCGTTGGGCGTGCCAATTTGTACAGCCCTGGGGGTTATAACCGTGTTTCCTTAAAATGCTTACGGACATTACTATTTATTTTCCGTATATGCAATGATCATACTTTATAATCTGTCGAAAATATAATGTTTTTCAGTTGACGTATTTAGTTAGTATAAATAATTAAAAATATGCCTCATTTGCATATAAAAATGGCCTGATACCACCGCGAGTCACTATCAGTAACATACATATTACTAAATGAATATATAGAGGATATTCATATTTTTGTAACGAATATGACATATATGTTGATCGAGTGGTGTGAAATATGGACATTTCACACCACGAGACATATTCGTTGCAAAAATATGAATATTCTATTTATTATATACTGCTCCATGTGAACACATTTGTTTTCAATAATTATTGAAAATTGTGTGAAACCAAAAATAAAAGTGAACCAATTTTTTTTCGGCCGGATATTTTTAAAAAAATACAGAATATGAATATAGATAGCGGAAGTAGTCGTATTCTCACCGGAAGTTGTTTATTTCATCGATGAGAACACATATGACTTTCATTTACATCGTATCACTATGTATTTCATGGGTAGGTATATAATAAATCAGTATATCTGGCACTTGTCATTTTTAGAACCGGTGGAATAGTGACACAATTATTCACTTATTTAATTTTAACTAGAAAAAGTCGATGGCGCGCCATCGCAATATACCCACTTTCCCCAAATGCTAAGTCCGAAAGGGGGAAGTAATCCATGATGGAGGGTCGGATAAAAAATCCGAATTCACTTTGCGCATCAGCACATCAAAACGAAGCTACGAACCAAATATCAGACGCGTAGGTATTAAGGTGAAAAAGTTTTTCGACCTACGAGGAAAAATAGAGAAATTCTAAGTCCGAAAGGGGGAGATAATTCATGATGGAAGGTCGGATCAAAAATCGGAATTCACTTTGCACATCATAACGAAGCTACATATCAAATATCAGAAATGTAGGTATTAAGGTGAGAAAGTTTTTCGACTTACAATGAAAAATAGGGAAATTGTGAGTCCGAAAGGGGGAGATAATCCATGATGGAGGGTCGGATCAAAAATCCGAATTCACTATGCGCATCCGCACGTCATAACGAAGCTACATACCAAATATCAGGCGCGTAGGTATGAAGATGAAAAAGTTTTTCGAGTTACAAGGAAAAATAGGGAAATTCTGAGTCCGAAAGGGGGAAGATAATCCATGATGGAGGGTCGGATCCAAAATCCGAATTCACTTTGCGCATCTGCACATGATAACGAAGCTACATACCAAATATCAGGCGCCGTAGGTATGAAGGTGAAAAAAAAAGTTTTTCGAGTTACAAGGAAAAAAATGGGAAATTATGAGTCCGAAAGGGGGAGATAATCCATGATGGAGGGTCGGGTCGGATCAAAAATCCAAATTCACTTTGCGCATCTGCACATCATAACGAAGCTACATACCAAATATCAGCGCGTAGGTATGAAGGTGAAAAAGTTTTCGAGTTACAAGGAAAAAATGGGAAATTGTGAGTCCGAAAGGGGGAGATAATCCATGATGGAGGGTCGGATCCAAAATCCGAATTCACCTTTGCGCATCTGCACATGATAACGAAGCTACATACCAAATATCAGGCGCGTAGGTATGAAGGTGAAAAAGTTTTTCGAGTTACAAGGAAAAAATGGGAAATTGTGAGTCCGAAAGGGGGAGATAATCCATGATGGAGGGTCGGATCAAAAATCCGAATTCACTTTGCGCATCTGCACATTGATAACGAAGCTACATACCAAATATCAGGCGCGTAGGTATGAAGGTGAAAAAGTTTTTCGAGTTACAAGGAAAAAATGGGAAATTGTGAGTCTGAAAGGGGGAGATAATCCATGATGGAGGGTCGGATCCAAAATCTGAATTCACTTTGCGCATCTGCACATGATAACGAAGCTACATACCAAATATCAGGCGCGTAGGTATGAAGGTGAAAAAGTTTTTCGAGTTACAAGGAAAAATGGGAAATTGTGAGTCCGAAAGGGGGAGATAATCCATGATGGAGGGTCGGATCAAAAATCCAAATTCACTTTGCGCATCTGCACATCATAACGAAGCTACATACCAAATATCAGGCGCGTAGGTATGAAGGTGAAAAAGTTTTTCGAGTTACAAGGAAAAAATGGGAAATTGTGAGTCCGAAAGGGGGAGATAATCCATGATGGAGGGTCGGATCCAAAATCCGAATTCACTTTGCGCATCTGCACATGATAACGAAGCTACATACCAAATATCAGGCGCGTAGGTATGAAGGTGAAAAAGTTTTTCGAGTTACAAGGAAAAAATGGGAAATTGTGAGTCCGAAAGGGGGAGAGAATATCCATGATGGAGGGTCGGATCAAAAATCCGAATTCACTTTGCGCATCTGCACATGATAACGAAGCTACATACCAAATATCAGGCGCGTAGGTATGAAGGTGAAAAAGTTTTTCGAGTTACAAGGAAAAAATGGGAAATTGTGAGTCCGAAAGGGGGAGATCATCCATGATGGAGGGTCGGATCAAAATTCCGAATTCACTTTGCGCATCTGCACATCATAACGAAGCTACATACCAAATATCAGGCGCGTATGTATGAAGGTGAAAAAGTTTTTCGAGTTACAAGGAAAAAATGGGAAATTGTGAGTCCGAAAGGGGGAGATAATCCATGATGGAGGGTCGGATCCAAAATCCGAATTCACTTTGCGCATCTGCACATGATAACGAAGCTACATACAAAATATCAGGCGCATAGGTATGAAGGTGAAAAAGTTTTTCGAGTTACAAGGAAAAAATGGGAAATTGTGAGTCCGAAAGGGGGAGATAATCCATGATGGAGGGTCGGATCAAAAATCCGAATTCACTTTGCGCATCTGCACATGATAACGAAGCTACATACCAAATATCAGGCGCGTAGGTATGAAGGTGAAAAAGTTTTTCGAGTTACAAGGAAAAAATGGGAAATTGTGAGTCCGAAAGGGGGAGATAATCCATGATGGAGGGTCGGAACAAAAATCCGAATTCACTTTGCGCATCTGCACATCATAACGAAGCTACATACCAAATATCAGGCGCGTAGGTATGAAGGTGAAAAAGTTTTTCGAGTTACAAGAAACGTGACGGACGTACGGACGGACGTACGGACGTACGGACGGACGGACACCCGTGACGAAAACAATATACCCATTTTTTTTTCCTAAAAAAGTGGGTATAATAAAGAACATTTTGTGCTTACTGAGTGGGCATGTGCCTTTAAAACTATCAAGTTCATCACCGGTATATGCACAAAAGGTGTCCTGAACATACATGTATAACACTAATCGCAACATGTTTGGGTAATACATGTATTTTCTTTTTTTTTATATTATGTTATGACAAGTCTGAATCGTCTGCTAAGGGCCGTAGATTAGGAGCATGTGAATGGTAATTTAACGATGTGTTTCATCCGGAATCCCAATATCGCTTGTTTCAGTGGCCTTCATATACGTTTTGGCTTTCGTGTTACTTAACAGATACTCATTATGAATGTAGTAGGATTAGTACTAATCCTATCTTATCCTATTAGTATGGGTTTGGAGCTAAGGGACTGGCATGGCGAGGACCTGGCACCAGATCAGGCTATTACAATTTCAGGGTTGAATATGTAATTTTCCTGTAAATATCCAGTTCCGAGTTTGGGACCCCTCCATCTGTATAGATGGAATATGGGATTTGATCATGTGAACCCAGCCTACAATGACCTTAGCTGTTGACAGGCTGCAAGCACTATTACATAAATGAATATTCTGCTAATATACTCAACAAACACAGCAGTTATGAACATATTGAATATTTGCCATAGAATGCCATATTAAGTACATTTTATATGTTTCTGTCATTTTCACTATGATACTCTGACTGCAATAAATAACACGAGGACATTTATAAAATGGTGATACTTTTGGGCCCATATTGGATTTCTTACTTGTTTATCGATTTAAATCGCTCTCAAGTGTTATCTTGTTTATAATATTAAAGACCTGTAATTCATATTCCATGCATGGCCTCAACGAGATTACGTATGTAATGATGAGTACCAAAGACATTTGACAGTAGATATATATGTGGTAAATATTGGCAGCCATATTAGAGGTGTACTATCTGTAGCCATTTGTGCCGGTCTATATTTTAGCATATATATAATTATATATATATAATTGATTGATGACACATATAGATGCACTTGTAACATCATTTTCATGTAGTTTCAAGTGCATCAGTTGAACATGCAGTAACACTAAATAAAGACTTGTTTATATAGCGGCCATTTTGAATTATTTATGGCATTCATGTTTGTTAGTTAGTAATATACGAGTAGTTCATATACTAATGATAATAACAGAAATAGTGTTTGTGCTGGTAGTCATATACAAATATGTAACATTTAAGGAAGAGAAACACTGAATTCTTAAAAACGTACCAAACTCTACTTATCTTGGCGGCCATTTTGACGTACTATAAGGTCATGTTTAGGCACTACTCATTGCTGGCGTTTATAACACACTATTTGTAAATAGTATCAAGTGGAATGGTGTTGAAAAATTAATTCTATGTCACAATATTGAACAATGTTATTGTAAAATATATTTTGGATTGGGTGGCCATTTTGAAATCCAAGATGGCGGCCGTATGTGAATTGGACAACATGGAAAAACATATTTTCCTATATATGTTTCCATAGACTATCCATAAATGTATAATTGACAAATATAAACATAATTAGAACGAAATTATCGAGCAAACATACACACCTATGCAGTATTATTGACAATAATGGTAGCCATTTTGAATTCAAGATGGCGGCAAAGATAGTGATGGAAAAAAATAGTACCAATTTGTTTTCTGTTTTACTGAGTAGTAGTAAGGGAGTCAAAATGATACCACCTACCGTGATATCATTTATAACCCTCTATAATACCCCCACCACCCCCGAAAATCAAAAAATTGGTTAACGAGGAAAATTGGGTCTCCGGACAGCAAATTTATGAATTTTTGGAGAAAATAATTTTGAAAAGAGGGAGTCCCAATTATATTGGTAATTGACTTTTGAAAAAAGTCGAAATCATTCATACAAGTACAATAGTTCGGAGTCCGACCGCTTGAGGTTGATGAAAAATAAATTGCCAGTTTACATAGAAATAAACTCGGTTATAAATATGCATAACCCGTAATTGTCGCTATGGTAAACAACTGCATGACAACGGCGTTCCGAGTCCGACCGCTCGAGGTTGATACAAAAATAAATTCAGATTGCCAGTTTACATACCACCGATAAGGAAAAATACACTCAAAGTATGACAACGGCGTTCCTATAAGACCGCTCGAGGTTGATGAAAAATAATTTCAGATAGCCCGTTTACATACCTTCGATAAGGAAAATACACTCGGCTGTAAATTAATTAGTAGTTTGTTTTTTTTTCAATAATAATTTTTCAATATCTTTATAAGCGATATCGTAGAAATGTACATTCGTAAACGAATCGTTGGGTTTTAAATTTTTTATATAATACACCTTAGTTTCATATCCGATACGCATTATCCGTCTTAATGTTTGTATTTGCCTCTTGTATAGTTGACATAATTGCCGGTATAATATTGTAAATGTAATGTTTTTATCGGAGCGTAATAAATTACGCTGGTATTTCATATATTCGATATCGCCTAGTGTTCTCATTTTATAGAATTTATATACAGGATTATAACCCCCGTAAGCTTCGTAAACTTTTTCAACACAGTCATTAAATATTTTCAATTCAAATTGTATTGTATTATCCATTTTCTCTAATAATATTGGTACTTGTTTTTTCTGTTCAATTGGACGTGAAAAAAACATGATGTATTTATGACACCAATATATACTTTCAAAAGTCAATTACCAATATAATTGGGACTCCCTCTTTTCAAAATTATTTTCTCCAAAAATTCATAAATTTGCTGTCGGGAGACCCAATTTTCCTCGTTAACCAATTTTTTGATTTTCGGGGGTGGTGGGGGTATTATAGAGGGTTATAAATGATATCACGGTAGGTGGTATCATTTTGACTCCCTTACTACTACTTACTGTGTCTCAGAATGAAAATAAACACAAAATTCAAGACTATAGCAAAAATTTCAGCAAATGCATATTTGTTCACTCCGACACCGACTATAGACCGCAATGTTAAATTGGAGTCAAATTTGACTTTCGTTTTCAACGTGAAATTGGGGCGTATACAGACAATTCTCCTAGAAAGTTCTCCTGGGTTGCGTTATTTCTGTGACGAAGGATATGTATGGTCCCTGGTTATATATATCACTGTAAAAGAGAAGACTCCAATTAGTTAGGCATCTCTAGACATCTACATGCATTTTATATTAATATAATTTTGATATACAACTGCTATTAACTTACCTTATTTTCATTCCGTTTTATTCCATTTACGTATACGCGTCAAATTACACACATCCAAGTGTTTTATCCTCCTTGTTTATCACAATTATTAATAGGGCACACTATTATTTCCAATTATATACATAATTTAGAACACGAATAGCTGTGTACATATATGTGCGTAATTATAAACTATAGCCTACTTGCTGTATCATTGGGCCTGTGAAACTACGCTAGAAAAGAAATGTCACAAGGCACCATTCCTTGTGTACATCTATATTTAGCTCCAGCTGGACGTGTTCTATCGCTCATCATGTTTTCCATATTCACACGCCAACTGAACACCGAGGTGTTAACAAGTCTCGACACAAATTACCTGACTGCGAATTATTTCTCTGTCTGATTGCAATTTTTTTTAAACTGTCTGGATAAAACTAAACTAAACTGCGCACTCTGTCCGCCTGTCTCTTGTGGATTCTGAAGGCTTCATAACACTGTGTTAATAAGTATAATATAGGAAAATGTCCGTGTTATTCCGTGTTATACAGTGTTGTTTTTGTGACATAGTGTCACTTATATGAGAACATAAATAAGTCCAGATTACTATTTGTGTGTGTAAGTGAATCTGGAATTATTTATGTTCTCGTATCAGTGTACTTGTGATTTTCTCAAGAAAACATTATAGTTAAGTAATAAGTAACAGAGAAAGTAAGTCACCACTTCGCAGCCGTGAACATTTCATCGCTAATTGTATTAGCCAGCTGATCTCTGTCATTTGGCATATCCACTTTAATGCCTGTACCTACATGTTGTGACAACCGGAAAAACAATAAGTAAATAAGGTCTGCAATATATCTATAAACAAGTGAACATATCTCTGTTGCAAATTGACCCATCAACACAATTTTGATGTAAATAACTGAAAGAAAACGCATTTATCTGCCGCATTTATCTGTCGCGGATTTAGCAAATATAAAATAAATACACACAAGGAATCAAATAAAAACAAAACAACCTGTAATAAGTAACAGAGCAATTTGTTAGCCAAAACATTCTCAAACGCGAGCTATAAAGAAAGCACCATTGTCCGTATCGCACACATGCGCCGTTCACCATAAACAAAAGTAACACAAATTCGAACGCGAGCCATAGAGTGAACACCATTTTCTGATCATCTCGACATTCATTCATTCATTCAGCTTATATTTAAGGGTGGGAATTGGCTCGTAGACCTTCCATACCCGGACATATAAGTCCAAAAAGACAGAATTTTGAAGTGTTCTATGTGATATATGTTGGTGCAAGGCGGACAGATGTGTATAATTGTGTGCCGAAATGGGACACTGCTTAGGTCCAATACTGCCCTGTAATTCCGCGCAGTGTCCTGGTGCACGGGAGGCGGGAAGAAGAGAAGGGGTAACTGGATAGAACCTGGCACCGGTGATGCATAGCAAAACGGGTCCAAGGTAGAACCAATCTACTCGACACGCAAGTTGGTGCCATATAGTCGGTAAAAACACGTGCTATTTTCGTCCACATCCAGAAAGCTCCAAGGCAGGCCGGGGCCAAAGCAGGCAAGGGCAGGCACAACATTATGCTGAGCTTGAAAAACATGGCAATTTTGGTTAGACTTTATGAGACTTTATGAGACTTCATGAGACTTCATCTCAACAGGTGCGCATCTCCACCATATTTCATCCCGTAAACACAGAAGCGTTCTAAATATCGTAACACATATAAATTAACAAACACTAACCTAAAAAAGATAGCAACATGCATGCACAGGAATGCCGAGACCAATGAGCTACGCCGCGGTCGCATCCAACCAGGCTCCACAACTGAAACTAACAAGGAGAGTCCACCCCGCACAAAATCCGCAGAGGCCCAACCACAATATGTCCTGTGTCTATGGGCCAGAAAATTCTTGACTCACCGGTAAAGGCCCAAGCCGCCATGCTCAAAAGGGCAAGGACGATATTGCCGACGGCAAACAACGAAGTCGGCTCCAATACACGAAAGTGGCTACATATGAGCCAGTCTCCGCAGTCTGAGAACCAGCAAGCGGAAACTCTATATTACAGAACAACGCGCATGATTAAAGCCCAACTGTATGCAAGATTTACCCAAATTTACCCAAATCTACCCAAATCTTCATGTAATTACTATATTTGTTAATGAACAAAGCTATACACATCATACTAACGATGTTTGGACTGTACTTACATAATATCTGTCATTAATTTGCTCATTCCAGGGACAATTTTAATGTTTTGGTGTAAAATCATTTTGAAATGGAAATATTTGTATAGGAAATAAAAGAGAGTACAGTGATTAACTTATACTAGGAAGCCAAGGAAGATAATCCACTTTATAAGGGCTAGATGGGAATGGTGACTTTTAATTGAAATACAAATAAAACACAGTAGTACCTCTCTAATGTTGACATCCAAGGAGACAGTGTGTGAAAACTGCTTTGCCAACTCGTATAATTATATATTTATAGTAATAATAATTTAAATACATAAATTACTGATATTTTAAAACTGCATTAATATTTATATGTGCACTATATCGCTACACCACGGGCAACGGTAAATATTTGCGTAATAGCATTTACATTTCGCGCACTAAAATATATAAAAAAACCTGCAGAGCGTTGACTTTCATACTTCGCTATTTTGTTATTGAGAGACAATATGACAATATGACACACACATATTGCCATAAACTTGCCAAATAAAGTGTGTATTAACAAAATTCTTAGGTCACTCTCCACGAAGTAGAAGAAAGTAAACAAAGAACGCTTCAAACGCACATTTGGAAAGAATACTCCGTCATAACTAGTATGTAATGCAGGGTAATCAAATATGCTATGTTACAGGCGATGACTGGTCACCACCACACAGTTTCTATCGTCAATGCATTTTATTCACAAAGACTATCCAATCTTCTCAATAAATTGGGGATACATGTTACTGTGCTACAACGACTGTCATATACATGTGCCACATCATGTCAATACAGTACTTCGATATTTTCGACTTTTGTATTTTTTCAGGGCACATGCAAGCAGCACTACGGCAGACAGATGGGATGTCCAAGTGCTATATTTGTATACAGCCGAGCTAAACACGCATACAACCGCATTGTGGTGAACGATAATATCAAACATGATTTTTTAAAGGATGAATAATAGGACGAAGCAACCACATAAACTAGAGATGTCCATTCGGACCTGTAGCCGATTTCACCAAAATTGCAAAATATACTTACCTCGCTAAGTAGACTTTGAGGGAGAAATGTTCCATTTAAGGATAAATTGATTAAATTTTATTGGGAGAAATTTTCCATTTAAGGATAAATTGATTACATTTTATTATACTGAATATATTACATTATCACAGCCATGTTGGCTGTGACAATGTAATCAATTCAGTAGGTGTATACTAATACTGCATACTTTTAATCATCAGATATATATGCAGTCGTTAGTTCTATATGAAATAATGCATTTCGAGAAAAAGAAATGATTACTCTCTCGAATAACACTTTGCCAGATAAGTATGCTTTGAAATTTTGGTGAAATAGGCTACAGGCTTGTGTATTCGGACCTGGGTTCGGGATCGTCACATACATGTACTGTCTCTTACCAGACATTTAAACAAAGTGGTCACATCAAACAACACGGCTAATTCACACCGGGGATCGTCCACATCTACGTAGCGGTTGTGACAAGACATTCATACAGAGAGGCAACATGAATCGTCACATGATGCTTCACACAGGGGACCGTCCATACACATGTAGTGTTTGTCACAAAACATTCACAAACAGTGGCGACCTCAAGAAACATATGCTAATTCACACGGGTGATCGTCCCCAGACATGTAGCGTTTGTGACAAGACATTCACACGCAGTGACAACCTCAAGACACATATGCTAATTCACACGGGGGATCTTCCTCATGTATGTAGCGTTTGTGACAAGACATTCACACGCAGTGGCAACCTCAAGACACATATGCTAATTCACACGGGGGACCGTCCTCATGTATGTAGCGTTTGTGACAAGACATTCACACAGAGTGGTAGCCTCAAGAAACATATGCTAATTCACACAGGGGATCGTCCACATACATGTAGCATTTGTGACAAGACATTCGCACAGAGTGACAGCCTCAAGAAACATATGCTAATTCACACGGGGGATCGTCCACATACATGTAGCGTTTGTGACAAGACATTCACACGCAATGAGCACCTCAAGGAACATATGCTAATTCACACGGGGGGTCGTCCTCCTGTATGTAACGTTTGTGACAAGACATTCATACGGAGTGGTAGCCTCAAGAAACATGTGTTAATTCACACAGGGGATCGCCCTCATACATGTAGCGTTTGTGACAAGACATTCACACGCAGTGACCACCTTGAGGAACATATTCTAATTCACACGGGCGGTCGTCCTCATGTATGTAGCGTTTGTGACAAGACATTCACACGCAGTGACAACCTCAAGACACATATGCTAATTCACACGGGGGATCGTCCTCATGTATGTAGCGTTTGTGACAAGAAATTCACACGCAGTGGCAACATCAAGACACATATGCTAATTCACACGGGGGATCGTCCTCATGTATGTAGCATTTGTGACAAAAAATTCACACGCAGTGGCAACATCAAGACACATATGCTAATTCACACGGGGGATCGTCCTCATGTATGTAGCGTTTGTGACAAGACATTCGCACTCCGTGACAGCCTCAAGAAACATATGCTAATTCACACGGGGGATCGTCCACATACATGTAGCGTTTGTGACAAGACATTCACACGCAATGAGCACCTCAAGGAACATATGCTAATT
Organism: Conchocele bisecta; assembly: GCA_029237695.1. Classification (NCBI taxonomy): domain Eukaryota; kingdom Metazoa; phylum Mollusca; class Bivalvia; order Lucinida; family Thyasiridae; genus Conchocele; species Conchocele bisecta. The sequence goes on from CM055279.1 coordinate 40,331,927, forward strand.
CACACGGGGGATCGTCCGCATGTATGTAGCTTTTGTGACAAGACATTCACACGCAGTGGCAACCTCAAGACACATTTGCTAATTCACACGGGGGATCGTCCACATACATGTAGCATTTGTGACAAGACATTCACACGCAATGAGCACATCAAGACACATATATGCTAATTCACACCGGGGACCGTCCTCAGGTATGTAGCGTTTGTGACAAGACATTCACACAGAGTGGTAGCCTCAAGAAACATATTCTAATTCACACGGGGGATCGTCCACATACATGTAGCATTTGTGACAAGACATTCGCACTGAGTGACAGCCTCAAGAAACATATGCTAATTCACACGGGGGATCGTCCATATACATGTAGCGTTTGTGACAAGACATTCACACACAGTGACCACCTCAAGGAACATATTCTAATTCACACGGGGGTGGGGTCGTCCTCATGCATGTAGCGTGTGTGACAAGACATTCATACGGAGTGGTAGCCTCAAGAAACATGTTAATTCACACCGGGTATCGTCCCCATACATGTAGCGTTTGTGACAAAAAAATCACACGCAGTGACCATCTCCAGGAATATATGTTAATTCACACTGGAGATCGTCCACATGTATGTAGCGTTTGTGACAAGTCATTCGCAGAGAGTGGCAGCCTCAATAGACATATGCTAATTCACACGGGGTGTCGTCCTTATACATGTAGCCTTTGTGACAAGACATTCGCACATAGTGGCAGCTTCAAGAGACATACGTTAATTCACACCAGATCGTCCACATACATGTAGCGTTTGTGACAACACTTTCACGGAGTGTGGCAGCCGCAATAAACATATGTTTATTTACACGGGGGATCGTACCCATACATGTAACGTTTGTGACAAAACATTCACAGAGTGGCAGCCTCAATAAACATATGCTAATTCACACCGGGGTAATTACACTGCGATCTGACAACCAGACATAAAACAAACTATTTTTTTATGAAAAACACTGGAAACCTGTCCCGAAACTCGATGTCAGTTCGCTTAAATGTGGGGCCTCATTCGTTTAAATGTATATTATATTTAACACGTGGTAGTATCAGACATTAAAACAATATTGGTAAAATGTCCAGTGTATTAAATATATCATTTGGATAATAGACTTTACGAATTGATGACGCATGTGTCCATGTCTAGCATATACATATGCACAAAATGAAGTATACACACACTTATATGTATAAACCGATACAAGTATACATATGTCAAACTATTTTCTATAAATAAAAAAGTAACGACTTGTGAGCGCGGCACCATCTGATAGAGATCTCTGTATATAATACACATCATGTCAATACAGTACTTCATTATTTTCGACTTTTGCATTTTTTCAGGGCACATGCAAGCAGCACTACGGTAGACAGATGGGATGCCCAAGTGTTATATGTGTATACAGCCGAGCTAAACACGCTTACAACCGCATTGTGATGAACGATACTATCAAAAATGATTTTTAGCCAGGTTTTTTAAAAAAAAATCAAGGCTATTTAATTGGCGGGCGGCGGGCGGGCGGGCGGCGTCCACAATCAATGTTAAGTTTTCGTGTTTGAGTCCATTTCTTTGTTACTGTACCACCTAGGACCACCAAGCTTTCACAGCTTCATAATCAAGGGGTGCCCACCACATATCACTATCCAACATGTTACTTTTTTTTTAACTTGACCCATTTTTTCCGCGCAGTCGACTTGGCCATTTTCAATGTTAAGTTTTCGCGTTTTCAATGTTAAGTTTTCGTGTTTAAGTCCATTTCTTTGGTACTGTATCAACTAGGACCACCAAACTTTCACAGCTTTATAATGAAGGGGTGCCCACCACATATCACTATCCAACATGTTACTTTTTTTTAACTTGACCCATTTTTTCCGCGCATTCGACTTAGCCATTTTCAATGTTAAGTTTTCGAGTTTTCAACGTTAAGTTTTCGTGTTTAAGTCCATTTCTTTGGTACTGTACCAACTAGGACCACCAAACTTTCACAGCTTCATAATCAAGGGGTGCCCACCACATATCACTATCCAACATGTTACTTTTTTTTAACTTGACCCATTTTTTCCGCGCAGTCGACTTTCATAACCAAGGGGTGCCTACCACATACAACTATCCAACATGTGACCATTTCTTTTACCTTCACCTATTATTTCTACGTAATTGACTTAGCTATTTTCAACGTTAACCTTTTAACGTACGTCTCGTTAAATTTTTTGGTTAAAACTTTTTCGTTATACTATATCTCTGCAACTGCTTCGCCCATTACCTTGAAACTTCACATGGGTGTTTATCATCGTCAATATTTTCATTCTAACCCCCAACCTTGCGGCCCCTGTGCGCAATGTTAAGGTCAAATTACTTTGAATTTATTTGTTAAAGTTTTTTCGTGTACTATATCTCTGCAACTGCTTCACCCATTACCTTGATACTTCACATGGGTGTTTATCATCATTGTCGCACCCGCTTGCGGAAAGCGCGATATCGTCGGCATGTTGGCATACGTCTGTCCGTCCGTCCGTACGTCTGTGTGTCCGGTTAAAGTTGTTTCGTTAAAGTTTTTGCATCTACTATATCTATTTTTTTAGTGTCCATGCCTCGCCCCAAGGCGCGACATGCAGGCCACGGCCATCTAGTCTACAAAAAGTGGGTATAATTATGTTATCCAAGTGTCCATGCTTGGAAAAAACCTGGCCTTCGTGGCTTTGCCTCGTTTCTTGTGTAAAGGATGAATAATACGACGAAGCAAATACATAAACTAGAGATGCCCTTTCGGACCTGTAGCCGATTTCACCAAAATTGCAAAATATACTTACCTTGCTAAGTAGACTGAGGGAGAAATTTTCCATTTATGATAAATTTATTAAATTTTATTATACCGAATATATTACATTATCACAGCCATTTTGGCTGTGACAATGTAATCAATTCAGTAGGTGTATACTAATTCTGCATACTTTTAATCATCAGATATATATGCAGTCGTTAGTTCTATATGAAATAATGCATTTCGGGAAAAATAAATGATTACTCCCTCAAAGTACACTTTGCTAAATAAGTATGCTTTGTAATTTTGGTGAAATAGGCTACATGCTTGTGTATTCGTACATGGGGTCGGGATCGTCCCATACATTTACTGTCTCTTACCAGACATTTAAACAAAGTGGTCACATCAAACAACACAGCTAATTCACACCGGGGATCGTCCACATCTACATAGCGGTTGTGACAAGACATTCACACAGAGAGGCAACATGAATCGTCACATGATACTTCACACAAGGGACCGTCCATAGACATGTAGTGTTTGTCACAAAACATTCACAGACAGTGGCGACCTCAAGAAACATATGCTAATTCACACGGGGGATCGTCCTCACGTGTGTAGCGTTTGTGACAAGACATTCATACATAGTGGAAACATATGCTAATTCACACGGTGGACTGTCCTGATGTATGTAGCGTTTGTGACAAGACATTCACACAGAGTGGTAGCCTCAAGAAACATATGCTAATCCACACGGGGGATCGTCCATATACAAGTGATCTTTCTCCACTTGAACAGTCAGTCCGTACACAACGAAACCGTTTCCGGCCAAATAACATGCCTCATTATTCATGTTCAATCACAGCATATTAGTTTTCTGCGAGAATCAATGATAATCAATGGTAATCGTAAATAATGATAATGACCATGGAACAATACTGCCTTCTAACTTGGCCTTTTTTCTACAGTTTCCTGCATACCATTCTGTATTTTGTATATAGTGTATTCAGCCTCTCCAATAGACATTTTACTCTCGTTGTCTACACACACTGAACATGTGCACATGGCGTTTTAATGCCGAAACATCATTTAATTACACACGTACTGCCTGTTCGACAGTTCTTCTACACTTTCTTGCATGCAAGTTTGTATAGGGTATACATTTGTTTATGTAAGCAACTCCATTGACCACATTTTGAGTGTGATTGTGCCAGCACTGCCTTTCAGAAACACCAACAAGATGGAGACTAATGTAGATGGTTATGAAACTGATTGAAAGCAATGTATCCATAATTAAGAAAATTCCTGCATACACACAGTGTATGTTTTCTTTGATGGTACAAAGAACGTTTGTTCCCAAAACAGTCGACACAACCTAACTATAAATACACTTTACTAAAGACAGTACGTAGTGAATACATCAGACATATTATTTACATAGAGGCCATTTAGAAAACAAAATGTCCGCCATACCAGTTATCAGAGTTATCAGAAAAAGTGGAATCAACCCCAGTTTTACTATTTGAAGTATGTAGATGGCATAGTCGAAAAAACAACAACATTATATCTGCATTATACATGTAGATATGAATATTACAATATATTGTATACGATTTCAGAGCGGCCATTTTTAAATCTAAGATGGTTGTTCTAAATGAAAATAACACTGCTCCAATCTAAGGTATGTGTTCGCTTCAATGCGGCAATTTTGGGTGTCGTTTGGGTGAACTTTGTGGAAGAAATGGCGTTGATTCGCGATTCACAATTACTTTCTACCCCCACTCATTTTACTGAAAACTCCTGTTCACTAATCGACCTAATATTTGTCAAACAAGCGAGACACATCATCACAAGTCTTGTTGCAGATCCTTTCATTCCTGATTTAGTCAGATTCCACTGCCCGGTAGGTGCTATTTTAAAAGCCTAAAAGCCTAGAAAACTAAAACAGCTACATACAAAAGAAAAGTATGGCTCTATGAACAAGTCAATTATGATGCTTTCAGAGAAAAGCTAAATGCAGTCAACTGGCAAGAACTTCTTAGCAGCGAAAAATAAATTAGTTACAATTAGGCCGAACGATATCCCCTGGTTCAACAACACTATGAGGAAAGCGATGAGGAAACTCAATATAGCTCATATAAAAGCGAAATGCATCAATACCGATTCCGTATGGGCCACTTTTCGAAAACTGGGAAACAAAGTAACTAAACTAATCCGAAAGTGCAAGACTGAATACGATACTAACATTGTTGAGAAAGTTAATGATCCAAATACTCCCATTAAGACATGATTTAAACTCGCTAAGCAATTAAAATATAACCATAAATCAACAACAATCCCTACATTTATAGACGACGGCATCGAGGTCTCATCGGACGACGACAAAACAGAACTACTGAATAGGTTCTTCTCTAAACAATCGACTATCGACGACAGTGGGCATATCATACCTCCTACTCCACCACGTTCACCTCATAGCCTATCGACCATCTCAATTTCTTCAGAAGACGTCACTGACGCCATAGCTTTAGTAAATCCATCCAAAGCTAGTGGACCTTATTAGTCCGCGACTCTTACGCGAAGGCGCCCTGGAACTATCTACTCCCCTTTCTAACTATTTCAATAAGCTGGTAAATAAAATCGTTCTTCCCTTCACCATGGAAATTAGGCAATGCCACTCCAATCTTTAAGAAGTCAGATCCATCAAGTCCACAGAACTACAGACCTATATCACTTCTCAGTTGCATAGGTAAGCTTATAAGAGGAGATTCGGCCGTAAATCAGTTGGCAATAATGACATATGCAAAGCACTGGACGAAGGAAAGGAAGTCCGTGCTGGCTTTTGCGACATTTCCAAGGCCTTCCATATAGTATGGCACCGAGGCCTCCTATATAAACTTTCGTCCATTGGTGTCCCTGGTCCCCTGATTGATTGGGTTTCTTCTGTATCAAAGACGCCAATGTGTAGTCTATGGCAACTCGTCATCCCGTTGGATATCTATCTATAAATGATGGCGTTCCACAAGGCTCGATTATAGGCCCTCTTTTATTCTTAGTATATATCAATGACATTGTAAGTGACATTCACTCTAACATTCGACTATTTGCTGACGACTATAAAGTCTTTACATATTAATCGTTGACGACCTGCTAGCCTCATCTGCAACATTAAACTACGATATAGAATATATTCACCAGTGGTCTATACAATGGTTAGTAAAATTCAACCCTTCAAAGACTGATACCATGATCTTCTCAAGGAAGCTGAATAAACCACAACATCCCAATCTCTTGTTGAATGGCCAAACTATTAATACATTTAAAGAGCATAAACATTTGGGTCTTACTCTATCAGACGACGGTAAGTGGAATCCACACATATCCTGGTACATAAATAAAGCTTGGCAGCGAATTGGTATGTTACGATCCTTTAAATTTATATTAAGTAGATCGGCCCTTGAACGAATATATGTTGCATTAATTCGCCCTCTGCTAGAGTACGCAGATGTAGTATAGAGTAACTGTACGATCGAGTTAAAAAAACAGTTTGAATCTGTACAAGTCGAGGCTGCGCGCATCTTGAGCGGAGCCACAAAGCTATGCAACATTGACAAGCTATATCAGGATCTTAAGTGGGAAACTCTTGACAACAGACGTATTACACATAAATTCGTTATCCTATACAAAATGAAAAACAGCTTAACTCCCAAATATCTTAGTGAGCTAATCCCACAGCAAACTCAAGTTCGCTATAATCTCAGAAACGTGTGTGACATACCATTACTACTATGCCGTACCCTACTATATAGGAATTCATTTCTTCCGTCATCAATCCGAGAATGGAATTCTTTGTCTGAAGCGACTAGAAATGCCCCAACAATATGTCCTTTAAAGCACGCTTGAATAAAATCATATTAAAATCCTCGCCTTTATATAATATCGGGTCGAGACAGGGTCAAATACTCCATACATGCCTTCGCCTATCATGTAGTTCATTAAATTATGACCTTCACCGTAGGTCGATAGTTGACACGCCCAACTGCACATGTGGTGCCATAGAAACAACTAGTCATTTCCTGTTACATTGCAACAAATACGGCAACAATACCTAGAAAACCTCCATTGTCCTCCAGTTGTCGATAACTACTTATTTGGTAACGAACGACTAAGCTTTGAAGAGAACAAACACATATTCACTCGGGTCCAACCATACTTGCTCGCCACAAGACGATTCTCTTGATGTAAATATTTCGCATGTACATGTGTTTATGGCTATAGATGCGTGTGTATGTATATACGCGTGTACATGTGTATGCATGCCTGTGTATGTATGTGTATGTATGCATGTACATATAACCTATTAGATAACACATCGACCACAATTAATGCCTAATTATCCTCACTAGCCACATCTTATACATGTTCCTCATTTCTATTGCTGATAATACATTTATTTATATGTTTACCCCAATCATCTGATTGCCTACCACACCGAACATCAAATTTGACTATTATTTTCTTCATCTAAATTGCTTGGCCTTAAATGATACTCTTTGTGTTGGTGGGACGTTAAGCACCATTACATTCCATTATTGCCTCTATGCTGTGTTTCTGTGCGTGTTGTGCTGTGCGGTGCGGTCCGGGGACGGTCTCAGAACATTCAGTATTTTCTTTTTTCATATATTAATTTCAATGTAAACATTTAATGGAGATCAAGGCACGTTCTCACCCGCCTGTATACGGATAGTAGGAGCCGGGTCCAATTAACCATTCAGCGGTTAGTTAACCTTTCAACGAAGTTATCATATTACCAGTGCTAAACATAAATGGATACGTTGGACACGACTTCACCCTGCAGTCTGGCGGTGCTGAGCTTACATATGTCTTCACTTTCTCTTATAAATACCAATGTTGCGCACCATGATAAAGCGGTCTGCGTTTTAGCTAAGTCCCTTCTGATCGCTACTGTCCATCGTAAGCGACACGCATAAACACCACATGCGCTTCCATCATGGTGTGACACATTCATTTTGATATACGCATTTGTTTTTGGTTTGTTCAAACGATGTTACCATATTCACCAATTTGTTCCTTAGCCATATTGTAAAACGGATCTTCTGCATGTGACGAATTCACATAAGTGTAAAAGCTTGTTTTCTAATCCTGTTCTCAACTGTATGTATATATATCTCACTTGCCATAACTTGAAATAAATATTGTTTAAACTAATTCACACGCGGGACCATCATCATACATGTAGCATTTGTGACGAGGCATTCATATAGAGTAACAACCTCAAGAGTCATATGCTAATTCACACGGGGGATAGTCCTCATATATGCAGCGTTTGTGACAAAACTTTCACAGTTAGTGGCTGTCTCAAGGTACATAATTATGCTAATTCACACGGGGGATCGTCCCCATACATGTCGCGGTTGTGACACAACATTCACAGACAGTGCCAACCTCAAGAGTCACACGGAGGATCGTCCTTAAACATGTAGCGAGTGTGACAAGACATTCACATAGAGTGGCAGTCTCAAGAAACATATACTAATTCGCACTGGGTATCACCCTCATACATGTAGCGTTTACATTCACACATAGTCGCAGCCTCAGGATACATATGCTAATTCACATATGGGATCGTCTTCATACATGCATCGTTTGTGATAAGGCAATCATACATAGTGGCAGCCTCATAAGGCATGTGCTAATTCACACGTCCCATACATATTGCGGTTGTGACAAACAATTCACAGACAGTGTCAACCTCAAGAGACACACGGAGGATCGTTCTGATACATGTATTATTTATGACAAGACATTTACACAGAGTGGCAGTCTCAACCAACATATGTTTATTCACACTGGGTGATCGTCCTCGTACATGTAGTGTTTATGAAAGTCATTCACATGCGGTGTCAACCTCAGACAGTACATGCTAATTCTCACTAGGAATCGTTCACATACATGCAGTGCTTGTGAACGGGCATTCCCAAACAGTGGCAGCCTCTGACATTACATGCTTTTACATACGAGCGATCGTCCTCATAATGCAGTGCTTGTGAACGGGCATTCCCAAACAGTGGCAGCCTCTAACATCACATGCTCTTACATATGAGGGATCGTCCTCATACATGTAGTGTTTGAGACTAACACATTCACACACGGTGGCAGCCTCCACATACTAATTCTCTCGAGGCGCCGTCCACATATATCTTACTGTATCCAACGTCGGTAGTAAGCCTTTGACTTATTAGGCGTATGTTTTATTTTTCTTTAACACTGGTATGTCTTCCTGGACTGCGCACATTGGTTTTGTTTCATTAAAACTATTTGCATGCATGTACATGTACTGTATCACCGGCGTGACGGGACAAACCCTGCAAACAATTGACATAGTCAATTTACTTGGTAACAGTCAGGAGTAAATTTAAGGATATTCTCCTTCCATGCTTTGTTCAGTCTATTCTTGAACGGGTTTATTGTTTCCGCGGTTACTTCATTTTCAGGTAAGTTGTTCCAGTCATTTACTATTCGTTGGCTGAATTAACTTTTTCTTATGTTTAAACGGAATCGCCTGTTGACTATTCTTTGCTGGTGACCCCTTCTTCTTGATTGAAGAATTGGAGTAATATTTTCTTTATCCACATGATCGATATTGTTGATTATTTTGAAAACTTGTATCATGTCGGCTCTTACACTTCGTTATTGAAGTGATGGTAGACTGGTTCCGCAGATATTGATTTAAACATACCTATAGCCTAACTCATTATTTCGAAAATGACGTCGAAAGTTGATAGAAATGGAAAAGTCTGTGCAGAATTCCGTTTATTTTGATATACACCATTACACAGCAAAGTCAATAACGCACGTCTAAGATGACCGCCGGATATGAATATAGTATATTATCCCGTCAATAATGTGCGTATGTGCCGTGAAACAAGGTGCCGTGAAACATTTTTGAGATTCTGTCAATACGACCTAATCACTACGTATGAATATGTGCGGTGGTTATGGTTACGTTATCGCATCTTAAAGCTATGTGTAGGTGTTGACGGGATAAATAGAATAATAGGTTAATGCCGTGAATGGGAAAAATATCTGGCGCGGCACGGAAACGGAAACGAATTCACCTTGACGTACATATATATTATACATATTTAACAGTAAATTATATTATACAAGGAGACACAAATTAATTGTATGGTTTTATTTAGACGATATATAACGTATAACAACTCCAATGCACACAATGCGCCAACAAAATAATCCAATGCGCACTTTAATCATACCTAATTTAAACTTGTCCCATTTTGTACCAGCGAAGTTGTATTAGGTGTGTGCAAATATTCACTTCAATAACCCTTGTTATTGTTTTGCGCTATTTACTTAGTATTTTACTTGACCCACGGACTGATGAGATCTTCACGATTGTTCGTGCATTATTTTCCATATCTAACGTACGTGTTCTCTTCAATGAAGCAATGTTGGTGCTACTGGTGTCATTTGCGTGACCTTTGTGGAAGAAATGGCGTTTATTCACGATGTAAATCGATTATTTATAAGCGCCAACACCATAGTGTATAACATACGAACCTCCAACTTCGAGAGCTGCATATGTTCGAGGCCATTTTTATTTTATCTTTCTATCCACAGGCATTCGGCGTGTTTCGGCTTTCATCGGTATAACTCTATATGTTCATATATTATATAATTATACCGATGAAACACGCCGAATGCCTGTGGTTCTATCGCGAGATTTACGGGTTATGTCAATTGCATTACACTTGTGTGTTCAACCGAAGTCAGATGAAATGTCACGACTGCTAAGTAAGAAAACTGACATTTAAGCAGGACATTACAATTTCCAAATAACAGAATACACCTACATTTTGTGTTTTCACTAATCCTCTTAATCCCCATTAAAATCCGGATTTCGATAGGCAAACTTACACATAAATGAGTCAGATTGAACCATGTCCATTTATCAGCAGATGTATGCAATCTGTGTGTCTTTTTTGTTATTCCCATTCTGGAGGAGTGCCACATGCAGAAGGGTATTGGAATGTCTTACTCTAAAAATTGACATTACCACTTTAAACATTATATTTGGAAACTACTTTACTTTCTGAGACTCACAAGCATAAGGAATTGAGGATTTTAAATAGTCCATTTCCCATTCGGCTGACAGTTTAATAAAGTTTTAAAGTTTCTGTTAGATGCATCAATACAGCAGGTGTGCGTCTTTCTCAACATAAATGTGGAAACTGGTACGGAGATACTCTGACCTTTTTTGGACTTATATGTCCGGGTTTGCAAGGTCTTCGTGTCAATATCAACCGTCAAATATACGATAAATAAATAGATGGATATATGTTGCTTATGGTTGCTACTCAATGTCGATGTCTTGGCACAAACATGCATGGAGTCGATCCCCGCTGTGGATGGCCATATAGAGAATAGTAGGTTAGTGCCGTGAATGGGAAATATATGGCAAGGCTTAGGAAATGGGATGGGCGAGGCTCTGCCGAGCACATCCCGTTTCCGTGCCGCACCAGATATTTTTTCCCATTCACGGCACTAACCAACTATTCTATTTATCCCGTCAACATCTACAAATAGCTTCAAAATGCAATAAAAACAGCCCCAGTCACCGCAATTATTCATACGCAGTGAGTAGGTCGTATTGACAGGATATCAAAAATGTTTCACGGCACATACGCACTGTGTTGACGGGATAAATACTGTTTAGCCTTGTGCTCGGAGTGACTGTTTCAAGACTGAGAGCACATACCTATATGTCTGAGCCCTGTTCTGGGACACTATTGTGGTTATGGAGAGCACCTTTCCTGAGATGGTCACACTCTCCATCGCTCCCTGCTGCGAATAATCTTGTTCTGGTCGAGGTTAATACGCCGGAAAAATGCATTGAGAATGTCACATACAGTAAATGTTAAAACGGTTGATGATTGACGGTGAGTTTGAATGAATGAGCACGTGTCGGTTGAGTACGAAAATCAGAGTGAAAGATTGATCACAAACACTACATGTATAGGGTCGATCCCTAGTGTGAATTATCATGTGTCGTTGAGGAGGTCTCATCCGAAACGCTGCATGATTGTGGACGACCCCTCGAGTGAATTAGTATGTGCCGTTTGCGGCTGCCACCGTGTGTGAATGTGTTGTCTCAAACACTACATGTATGAAGACGACTCCTCGTATGTAAAATCATGTGATGTTTGAGGCTGCCACTGTTTGGGAATGCCTGTCCACAAACACTGCATGTATGGGGACGATCCCTAGTGATAATTAGCATGTACTGTCTGAGGTTGACACCGCATGTGAAAGTCTTTCACAAACACTATATGTATTCGCTGTATGAGGACGATCCCCTGTGTGAATTAGCATTTGTCTCCTGAGGCTGCGACTATGTGTGAATGTCTTGTCACAAACGCTACATGTATGAGGACGATCCTCCGTGTGAATTAGCATATGTGTCGTGAGGTGGCCACTCTGTGTGAATGTCTTGTCACAAACGCTACATGTATGAGGACGATCCGCCGTGTGAATTAGCATATGTGTCGTGAGGTGGCCACTCTGTGTCAATGTCTTGTCACAAACGCTACATGTATGAGGACCGTCCCCCGTGTGAATTCGCATATGTTCCTTTAGACTGCCAATAACTGTGATTTGTTTATCACAAACGCTGCAAATATGAGGAAGATCCCCCGTGTGGATTAGCATATGTATATTGAGGTTGTTACTCTGTGTGAATGCCTCGTCACAAACGCTACATGTACGAGGACGACCCCGCGTGTGAGTTAGCATATGTTTATTGAGATGGCCCCTCTGTGTGAATGTCTTGTCACAAACGCTACATGTATGAGGACGATCCCCCTTGTGAATTGGCATATGTGTCTTGAGGTTGCCACTATGTGTGAATGTCTTGTCACAAACGCTACTTGTATGAGGACGGTCCCCCGTGTGAATTAGCATATGTGTCTTGAGGCTGCCACTCTGTGTGAATGTCTTGTCACAAACGCTACATGTCAGGGATGATACCCCGTGTAGATTAGCATATGTCTCTTGAGGTTGTTACTCTGTGTGAATGCCTCGTCACAAACGCTGCATGTATGAGGACGATCCCGTGTGTTAATTAGCATATGTTTATTCTGGTTACCACTCTGTGTGATTGTTTCGTCATAAACATACATGAGGACGATCCCCCGTGTGAATTAGCATATGAGTTTTGAGGCTACCACTATGTGTGAATGTTTTGTCACAAATGCTGCATATATGATGGCGATCTCCCTTGTGAATTAGCATATGTTTCTTGAGGCTGCCACTCTGTGTGAATGCCTTGTCACAAATGATACATGTATGAGGACGCTCCCCCGTGTGAATTAGCATATGTCTCTTGAAGCTACCACTATGTGTGAATGTCTTGTCACAAACGCTACATATATGAGGACGATGCCCCGTGTGAATTAACATATGTCCATTGAGGTTACCACTGTGGTAGAATACTTTGTGGTAAACTGTACTTGTATGGGGACGATCGCCGGTGTGAATTAGCATATGTTGCTCGAGGTCGTCACTCCGTGCAAATGCCTTGTCACAAACGCTACATGTATGGGGACGATCACCTGTGTGAATTAGCATGTGCCGTTTCAGGCTGCCATAGTCCGTAAATATCTGATTGCAAACACCACATATTTGGGGACGATCCCCGGTGTGAATTAGTATATGTCTCTTGAGGTCGCCACTGCGTGCGAATGTCTTGCTACAAACGCTACATGCTTGGGGACGATCACCTGAGTGAACTAGCATGTGCCGTTTGAGATTGCCGCAGTCCGTAAATGTCTGGTCGCAAACACCACATATATTGGGACGATCACCTATGTGAATTAGCATGTGCTGTTTAAGGCTGCCGCTCTGTGTGAATGTCTTGTCACAAACGCTACATGTATGGGGACGATCCCCGGTGTGAATTACCATATGTTGCTTGAGGTCGTCACTCCGTGCAAATGTCTTGTCACAAACGCTACATGTATGGGGACGATCACCTGTGTGAATTAGCATGTGTCGTTTCAGGCCGCCATAGTCCGTAAATGTCTGATTGCAAACACCACATATTTGGGGACGATCCCCGGTGTGAATTAGCATATGTGTCTTGAGGCTGCCGCTCTGTGTGAATGTCTTGTCACAAACTCTACAAGTATGGGGACGATCCCCGGTGTGAATTAGCATATGTCGCTTGAGGTCGTCACTCCGTACAAATGTCTTGTTACAAACGATGCATGTATGTGGACGATCACCTGTGTGAATTAGCATGTGCCGTTTCAGGCCGCCATAGTCCGTAAATGTCTTATTGCAAACACCACATATTTGGGGACGATCCCCGGTGTGAATTATTATATGTCTTTTGACGTCGCCACTCCGTGCGAATGTCTTGCTACAAACGCTACATGCATGGGGACGATCAGCTGAGTGAACTAGCATGTGCCGTTTGAGATTGCCGCAGTCCGTAAATTGCTGGTCGCAAACACCACATATATTGGGACGTTCACCCGAGTGAACTAGCATGTGCCGTTTGAGATTGCCTAGCATGTGCCGTTTGAGATTGCCGCAGTCCGTAAATGTCTGATAACAAACACCACATATATTGGGACGATCACCTGTGTGAATTAGCATGTGCTGGTTGAGGCTGCCCCTCTTTGTGAATGTCTTGTCACAAACACTACATATATGTCTACCATGATTCCGATCCCAGGTGTCAATGGGCATCTCTGTTGTCTGTGATTGCTTCTTCCTATCTGCCATCAATTATACAATCACATTTGAGATTATCGGTCATCACAGTGCGGTTGTATGCGTGTTTAGCTCCTGTTGTATTCACACATACGGCTTGGACATCGCACTGGTCTGTATTGGTGCTGTTTGCACGTGACCTGAACACATGAGAAAGTGAGAATTATTGACATGTTGTGGCATAGGGCAGTTATTGCAGCACTGGAAACATGGCTCCACAACGTATTATTAACTCGCCCCATGATATGTAGACTAAAGCCATTTCGCTTTAACTTTGTCGTCATATACATTGAATGTTTAAACGCAAACTTGTCATTATAATGACAATCTACGTACCTGTATAGTGCATGGGTGTAAACACGTTATAATATAGTGTTATCAACTACACTAATTACTTCTACGTATACGTCATGCCGGACCCGTAGTACGTGAGCTGAGTGGTGCCCAATGCTGCCGTAGTAAATCACGTGACGCTGACCTGTGAGGCTGTGACGACTGGGGATTTGCTGACCAGTTTAGCTCCTGATCAGATTAAACACTCATGTAACTGGGCGACGATCTATATTGCTTGTTAGAAACGGGACGGTGTTTCATTGATGTGATGGGGAACTGGTCAGATACTGATAAGACTATACTCACGCACATGCTCATTAGGCACTACACTAGTCGCAAAACCCATATACCTCATTTCTCCAGTCACAGCCACATTTATCAGTTATTTTCTTCAACAGTCAAGATGTATGATAATCTCCAAAGACGACTTAGTCATACCGAACTACCAAGGGACCCGGACGTATATACATACCTATATATACATGTACATGCGTTTTTGGGTGATTTTTAATTTTCAGGACCTATTAGCTGCTAACAGCAACTTGGGATTTAAAATTGGTCGCACTAGGCTGTGTGCCCCAACAGTGGCGGACGATATGTTGCTGCTATCGCTGTCGAAGAATGCTCTCCAACACATGATGGACATACGTTACATATTCTCTTGTTCGTGGCGTTTTAAATATATAATCCGACCAAATGGGGTGTTGTGGTTTATAATGAATCGAAACATGCATACACTATTTCGAATATGACATGGTTGCTTGACAATGCCACTATCAATGAGTCAGACCAATATATACATCTCGGTGGCATATGCAATAACTATTCGCGGCTATACGATAGTGTTCAACAATTATGCAATAAGATAAGGAGCACGTACTTTCGTCTAAGTACGTGTGGTTTGGCGAATTAACTTAATCCACTTACATTGAAACGATTGTATGACACTATCGTCTTATGGAAAGCTCTGTTCGATTGCGAGTGCTGGTTTAATCTGCCAATCAGTGAACCAATGTCATTCGAACGGGCACACCGAAGTATGTATTAAATGCATGCAAACTATTAATGCTAGAACGAGAACAGATGTGGCACTTAGCTTACCGAATTATCTTCCGGTAGATGTATTAACCGCTTGCAGGAAAGCTTACCCTTCTGGGGCAGCTATGTAACCTCCAAAGAGACTGTGCTATAAAACAAGTGTAATGTTGAATCTGAGTTCATACATGCTGGAGAATTTCCTAAAATGTAAAACTGGAAGAGGTCTGTCAATACAATAATTCGTGAAGTTAGTGTCAATGACGGGTAGATTAGAACAGCATCGCCCGAATTATCCCGGTTTAGAAATGTGCACACGAAACATGAACGTAACAACATATGTGTGGTTCGGTAATAGATAACTTGCGACTTTTGACGTTGTAAACAACATATGGACAGAGTTGGGGAATGTTTTCAGCAATTTTTGTCTAAAATGGCGATATATTCTTCAGACTGGTATGGAAACAGGAAGCAGCTGTGTGACTTATATATATTCGTTGCAATATCGGATCAAAAGAATGCGCTTAATTAACAGGTATTTTCATTTGTCCGATAAACTGATTGTCCGGATAACCGGTATGAGCCATGTATATATATTTACTAATGCGAATAAAAATATATATTTTCAAAATGTGCATTTGCTTGCCACATCAAATATCAGAAAATAGTATGTATTTAGAGTTTCTTTGCTATATCGATTGTCTAGTAACATAAGGTCGTAACTGCTATGCTAAAGCATAGCACTTACGACCTTATGTTACTAGACCATCGATATGCCGTCTTAAAGACATATTACTGGTGCGAAAACATCGTAGAAAACGGCATTTCGGGGTAGTCCTGAACATCATTATTACATGTAGATACACATTCCAAATTCGATTTTCTCTAACATCGTCTTCAAAGTGTGCTTTCATGCATGAACTGTCTTAAAAGTATGTTATCAACTTCTGTTTGTAAGTTATTGGAACAATACGTAATGTCAGGTACATTTCACGAAACCGGAACAGGTACATATTATCCATTGTTATTGTGTAAGTTTATCTTAGTACCATAGGATACGCCAATAGCTGATGACGGACAGCGGCCAGTAATATAATATTTATTTATTTAGCAATGGTGTATAACGGCCTGTCAGCAGCTAATGTCATTTTAGACCGGTTAGCGGGGTCGATTTCCGAACTTCACCTGCATGGGTGTGTGTGTGAGTGTGGGGAGGGGGTGGGGGGGGGGGTGGGGTGAGTCCCAAACTCAGAACTGAATATTTACATAAAACATATATATAGCCTGATCTGGTACAATGTCTTCACCACAACAGAGTCACTTAGCCCCACTCACGAAAAACAATGTTACATAGTAATAATAGTTGTATCCCCCGGACTCCGTCGGGGGACACTATGGATTTGACAGCGGGCCGCGTCCGCGTCAGCGTCCGCGTCCGCCGCAGACACTTCTTGTCCGGAGCATAACTCGAACACCCTTTGGAATATTTTCATGAAACTTCACACATGCATAGACCACGACCCGAAGGTGTGTCGCGCACATGAATGACAACTCTTGCATAGCTATTTTTTTAGTTATCTCCCTTTTTTGTTTCTCGCACTGATTTCGTGTCCGGAGCATAACTCCATCACCCTTTGGAATATTGTCATGAAACTTCACACATGCATAGACCACGACCCAAAGGTGTGTCGCGCACAATAATGACAACTCTTGCATAGCTAATTTTTGAGTTATCTCCCTTTTTTGTTTCGCGCACTGATTGACCATAACTCGACCACCCTTTGGAATATTTTTATAGAACTTCACACATTCAATTAGACCACGAACCGAAGGTGTGTCGTGCACAAGAATGACAACTCTTGCATAGCTATTTTTTGAGTTATCTCCCTTCTTTGTTTTTGCGCACTGATTTCCTGTCCGGAGCATAACTCGACCACCCTTTGGAATATGTTCATGAAACTACACACATGCATAGACCACGACCCGGAGGTGTGTCGCGCACAAGAATGACAACTCTTGCGTAGCTAATTTTTCAGTTATCTCCCTTTTTTGTTTTGCGCACTCTACAAACTGGACAATAATGCATGAAGACCCGTTTTCTCGTCTGCTCTGTACACCTTTTCTCGTGTGCTCTGTACACCTTACGTGTAGAGAGAACAATGGAGACTGGGAGAACCATTCACCTGTGCATGTACTAGCATGTGCAAATGTCCAGTCTTGACCAATCTTGACCACTCTTGACCACAGGTAATTTATACAGGTAAATTACTACATTGGATATGACATTTCCGTAAACTGTTTTGAAAATATTGTGGCATTATGTGGACTTGTGCAGATATATGTAGATAACTATAGGACTATTAAAACAAAATTCTTGGCTCCAGTAGCAAGCATTATTATTTTTAATTTTCAAACTTTTTTTTCCAATTTTTTGTTCATTTTATTTCTCAAATTCTTTTTAAAATTTTGTCTAGTAGCATAAGGTCGTAAGTACTATATACAGACTATTATCATAAAATAAAAAAATTATTGACTAGTGAGCCATATAATATAATCTGATATTCCATGGCTCACTAGTCAATAATTGTATAATATGTTCGGGCCAGTGAAAATTGCGTTCGGGCCAAGGCTCGAGGTCAAGACGGGACAAGGCGAGGTATTTGATTCCGCGGAATTCTTGTTTACTTATCTCCCTTTGTTGGTTCATGCTCTGATTTCGTATCAAGAGCATAACTCGAACACCCTTTGGAATATTTTTATGCCTCACCACGATAGTGGAGGGGGAATTTAGTGTTACCCTTGTCCGTCCGTCCGTCCGCACACACGAATGGGTACTTGTTGTAAGCGTACGGGGATCTTATTGGGTAGGGTTAGGATAGTGTTGGGTACTCTTGTTGGGTATTTTTATACAGTAAAAACCCAACAAGTATTCATTCGTAGGAACGTGCGTCCCGTCCTCCCGTCCGTCCGTCCGTCCGCCCGTCACAAATCTTTAACACTCGGGTAAATGTCTCATAATTTCTTCATCCTTCGACCGATCTGTTTCATATTGCATATACACATTGCTCAGATGGTTCACTACCGCCCTGTGCCAAATCCACGTTCGTCCTGCCCCCGCCAAGCCCAGGGTCAAGGTTACATACTTGGTGCTTCAAAAACTTTAACGCTCAGGTAAATATCTTATAATTTCTGTTTTCTTTCACGGATCAGCTTCATATTTCATATACGCATTGCTCTAATGGTCCTCTACCGCTCTGTGCCAAATCCACGTTCGTCCTGCCCCCGCCAAGCCCAGGGTCAAGGTCAAATACTTGGTGCTTCAAAAACTTTAACGCTCAGGTAAAAGAAAATTTTGACTTGGAATTTGGCCTCATTTATTATCAAAGCGATATGTGGGACATCCGTGTTCTATGAACACATTTTCTAGTTTATTAAACTTCACATATGCATAGAAGACGACCCAAAGGTGTGTCGCACGTAAGAATGACAACTCTTGCGTCGTTAATTTCTTAGTTATCTCCCTTTGTTGTTTCGTGCACTGATTTCGTGTCCGGAGCATAACTCGAACACCCTTTGGAATATTTTCATGAAACTTCACACATGCATAGACCACGACCCTTAAGGTGTGTCACGCAAGAATGAAAACTCTTGCATCACTAATTTGTTAGTTATCTCCCTTTATTTTTTCCGTCACTGATTTCGTCTCCGGAGCATAACTCGAACACCCTTTTTTCATACTACTAGTGTATCTGGGGAGGAGGATACACATGCGCTTGTCGACAAGCGTCCATTTCTAGTTTATCATTGGTATAACCAGATTCAACTCTCACGTGACAGATAGCTAAAAATGTACCCGAGCACCTAACCAGGGATATCGGAATTCTGGTAAGGATGAACCCCATCATTAAATAAACATTTGCATGCTCACAACGTGCAGCCCGTAGTAAATGAAGTCGAATGAACAACTGCAACACAGAGACCGACACTATTATGAACAGAACAAATAAATAAGTGAACGTCACCAAATAAGACGATGAGCATGCTAAATGAATTACGGCTGTAGTGACGCTAATAGCGTCATAATTCCGACGTTTCATGACGTTACAATTTCGTTCGGCAACACTATACGCGACGTCATATACTTACATTACATGTATCGTCGTTTTGTCGATTTTTTTTCAAAATACTGATACATTTAAAACGCGATGACACAATTACTGAGAAAATGCTGTTATTGTGTAAATAAAATCACAGCAGGTGTCTCAGCTAGAAGTATACAGGAAATTTAAAAGAGAGGTGAGTTTCTGTATCCTTCTAGCTGAGCGCGTCACACGTCACAAAACGCCAGGACAGAAGTGTCTTTTATCACACTGGTTCGGCTTAGCGCCAGGATTGCTGTTGCACAGGACATATTTCGGTTTTGCAGCAACAGATGTCAGAAAAATAGCGAAAAATGACAACACGTGTAATGTAAGTTACTGAAAAACGTATAAGGGAATCCATCAAAAAAGGAGAAAAGTAGGAAATTTATATTAAAACATTTAAACAATTCGAACATTTGTCAACTATTTTACCCTTTTTTTACCATGTTATCGAGGAAAACATTACTTTTTACTATGCATTGCTAATGCAAGGGATCGTTGAATCTGATCAGTTATTAGTTTAGGGTATTTTGTCCCGTCAACGCAGTGCCTATATGCCGTGAAACACGGTGCCGTGAAACATATTTGATATCCTGTCAATACGACCTAGTCACAATTCATACGCATCATTCGTGTTGGTGACTACTTTTGCCAGTAGATCTACTTCTTGAGTTGACTGAATAGTCTGATAAAAATGGAACTGTTTACAGTGTGAGTGTTAAATTAAACAAGAGGGCCATGATGGCCCTATATCGCTCACCTGTGCAATGTCACAAAAATCAAGCAAATACTGGTATGTAAAGTTGACACTACATATACATCAAAATAAGCCCATGACAGGCACACAATGTCAATGCAACAAACTTGAGAAGTCACCAGAGTAGGAGGTGTATCGCGATATGTACAGATATATCTTACATAACTTTGAGAGGCTTGGAGACCACAACAGGATGCTTCCAGCCTACCTTTTATTGCAATTCTTAGATTTTATGTATTATATAACCATATTTCGTAAAAATATTGACCCCTATTGAACCCCCCGGGCCATCCCCATTTTCGACCCAGAGGTCACCATTTTAACAGCTTTGAAAAAGCATTGTACATTGATCATTCCTGTCAAGTTTCGTCGAAATCGGTCTGGTGGTTCGTGAGAAGATTTTTTAAGAATTTATGCTATATTTAGACGGCGGCCATCTTGTATGAACGACGACCGCCATTTTAACAAAACTGAAAAGGCTTTACCAATGAACCTTAACTGCGAAGTTTGGCCACCAATGGCCAAGCGGTTTGTGTGAAGAAAACATTTGAAATTTCTAATAAAATAACGACATTTTGACCTTTCGTGGGCCATCTTGGAGGATGTAATCATCAGATTCGATAAAAGCAGCACCACAGCGATCGCCTCATCAATACCTTTGCTTTTATATATTATAAGACCATATTCCGTCAAAAATGAAATTTGACCCCTATTTGACCCCATTTTGACCCATGGGTCACCATTTTAACAAATTTGAAAAAGCAATGTGAATCGATCATTTCTGCCAAGTTTCGTAGAAATCGGTCTGGTGGTTCGTGAGAATATTTTTTTAAAATTGTGTGCTATTTTAGACGGCCGCCATCTTGGATTAACGATGACCGCCATTTTAACAAAACTGAAAAGGCTTTACCAATGGACCATAACTGCGAAGTTTGCTACCAATGGCCAAGCGGTTTGTATGAAAAAGACGTTTGAAATCTCTAATAAAAGAACGACCTTTTTACCTTAAGGCATCCGTCTTGGGATGACATGACCATCCAATTTCGACAACAAATGTACCAGAGCGATCGTCTCTTTGATACCTTCGATTTGATATAGACATGACCATAATCGGTCAAAAATAAAATTTGACCCAAATTTGACCCCACCGGCCACGCCCATTTTTGACCCCGGGGTCACCATTTTAACAACTTTGAAAGAGCATTGTACATCAATCATTCCTACCAAGTGTCGTCGAAATCCGGCTAGTGGTTCATGAGAAGAAGGTTTTTTAAGAATGTATGCTATTTTTAGACGGCGGCGATCTTGGATTAGCGATGGCCTCCATTTTAACACATCTGAAAAGGCTTCACCCATGGACCATAACTTTTAAGTTTGGCTACCATGGGCCAAGCGGTTCATGTGAAGAAGGATTTTGAAATCTCTAATAAAAGAACGACCTTTTGACCTTTCGGCGGCCATCTTTGATGACATAACCATCCGATTTCGACAAAATGCACCAGAGTGATCGCCTCTTTGATACCTTGATACTTTGAAAGAGCATTGTACATCGATCATTACTACCAAGTTTTGTCGAAATCCGGTTGGCGGTTCTTGAGAAGAAGATTTTTGAAGAATTTGTACACATGTTTTAATGGTTAATTCGGGATGCATGGATTGAGTTGGTCGCCATTCTACATAGGATTAAATCGTAAATCTTGTTTTTTTCATTTCCATGATTCATGAACGATGAACAGCATATAAACAAAATCGTTGTACCATTTATATATAAGATTATTCTGTACATATTTCGATGAATAAAGTTCCTAAAGTCTAAGACAATTATTTATCAATTTACTGTCATGACCGTTGATTAAGGGATTTTATAACCATACTTAATCGAACTATACTGAAAGGATAAAGAAACGCAGGGAAACAAAATACGCAATAATTATTTAAATGCTTGGCCTAAAATTATGAAAACCGGTCAGGCTAGTATCTTGGTCACTGTGCACCCAAACCGGTGCCTAATGTTACTGAACCCTGCAATGCACCGTACCACATAGAGAAAGTGATAAAAAGCCAAAAACACGTGCAGCATGATGATGATAAGTTCGTAAAAACATTTTGTCATACCACTTGATACGCTTGAGGTATACACATCGTTTTCCGCTATTTACACTGAATTTATAGCTCTCACAATCATGGTACGTCTGACGGAAGTTCAGAGGGGTCAGGCTATTGCATTGCTAATGCAAGGTCAAACGCAACAGCAGGTTGCTATGCAGTTCGGTGTGAATGTTTCCACCATAGAACGTCTTGTCCGTCGTCTGAGAGAGACCTAAAGGGTTGCCGACCGACCGAGATCGGTACGCCCGCGCGTAACGTCGCTACGTCAATACAGGGCTATTCGTCTCGCCCACCTACGTAATCGCCACGTTACTGCCACTGAAACCGCTATTAACACGGTAGGCAATCATAATCGCTACATTCACCCAAAAACATGTTAGAAATCGATTGCGCTAGGTTGGTCTGCGAGCACGTCGTCCCTACGTTGGTCTGCCTCTCACTCGTGCACGTCGCGCGCGTCGTATGGCTTGGTTGGCGGCACATGCTCCAAGACGATTTCCAATGAGGCAATGGAGACAAGTCTTTTTCACAGCTGAGTCCCGGTTCACTCTTTTTCGCCCGGACGGTCGACGTCGTGTATACCGACGTCGTGGGGAACGCTTCGCCGACGCTTGCGTTCTTGAGAGGGATAGGTTTGGGGGTGGCTCGGTTATGGTCTAGGGAGGGATATCTCACGGGGTAAAGTCACCGTTGATTGTGGTAGCTTGGAATTTAACCGCCGTCAGATATAGGAATGAAATCCTCCTCCCGGTTGTTCCATTTGTGCAACAGCGTCAACTAATTTTCCAGCATGATAATGCCCGGCCCCATGTAGCCAGAGTTTGTCAAGACTTTCTCGCTGACCATAACATTAACCCACTCGACGTACAGTCCCGATTTGTCCCCAATCGAACATCTGTGGGACGAACTTGACAGGAGGATAAGGGGGTGTCGGAATACCCATTCTAATCTCGACCAACTAAGGACTGCATTGTTGGAAGAGTGGAACAATATCCCAATAAGAAGGATAAATGCACTGATGAATTCCATTCACAAGAGAATCAGGGCTGTGACAGATGCGCGAGGGGGGGGGGGGGCATACTTACACAACAGTTGATTGCACTGTGCGATATTGGGGGATACCGTCAATTGTGATTCAATTACTAATGAATTATCGGTCAAAACCTAATGCAATTTTGGTAATGTATTGACTAAAGATGTTTTTTTAATACTCATATAAAATATTGTATATAACAACAAACACATCACTTTAAATCACCTCAAATGTTTACCCTGCGTTTCTTTATCCTTTCAGTATATATTCTGAGCGCCAATGAGTGTTTGATGCAATTCGGTTCCAACTTATCTGGCTTTTGAAGGGTCAATTAACTAAATTAAGTTGATTTATATGCTGTTTTACAATGTTGGCCGAATAAATAGAACTATCTGGCTCGGTACGGAAACAAGATTGGCTCGGCAGAGCATCGCCCATCAGCTCCTAAGCCTCGCCAGATATTTTTTCCTATTCACGGCACTAACCTACTATTCTCTATTTAGCTACATTGTATGTTTATAATAACTTACTATATTTATTAGATTTTAACACAGTGGCAGATATCATTGGTTTTCACGGCATAAGTTTGAAGCACAAGAGTTGTCAGAAGACAACGGCGCGCGTCTGGTGGTGCTTTAGTTTAACGAATATCAAGAAGCTGTGAAAAAGGAAAAGAAATTAAAACAAATTTCCCCGAATGTGAAATTTGTGAAAGCAGTAGGAGTGTGACCTTGACCAAGGGGTTAGCGGGGGGTCTGATGGTCGTGCATTTGTCACGACATGATAGATAACCATTAGAGGAAGGCATGTCTGAAAGATTAAGACGTGTGGTGAAAGGAAACAAATATTATAGCAAATGTCGCCCAATGTTCAGTTTGTGAAAGCACTAAGACTGTGACGTTGGGGTAGGCGGTGGTCTAAGGGCTTTGGATTTGGCATGTCATGATAGTGAACCATTAGAGGAAGGCATGTCTGAGATATCAAGAAGTGGGGTAAAAGAAAACATAAACTCTAACAAATTTACCCCAACGTACTGTTTATGAAAGCACTAAGACTGTAACCTTGATCTTGGGGTTAGCTGGGGTTTGCGGTTCATGGAATTGTCACAGCATGATAGACACTTATTAGCCAATTTGCCCTGACATTAAAGGTACACATCCACTCAGTAGGCACACAATGTTCTTTATAGCAATTAAATAAGTGTATAATTGTTCAATATGAAAGAAGTTATGCTCTGTTGTTGGTAAGATATTTTTACAAATTTTCCTAAAATTCAAGATAGCTGACCCTAACTCCGAACTGGACCAGGAGCAAAAGTTCGCTTGCCGGTAAAAGTACCAATACATTTACTGAATTATGTACACTAAAACATATTCTAAGAACTCATAACACACATCTGAGTATCTGCACAGCAAGTAGCCTTCTATATTGCAACATTAAGACATTTAAAAACATACTCTCAGACTGCTCAACCACGTCCTTTCATTGACATAGAGAAATGCGACAGAAGTCACACCATTTGCTGTATTACTGAGTCATGCATATATAGGATGTATGTACAACATGCCGTTTCACAGATTTCAAATCATTCCAGATGTGCTATTTTTGTCTGTAAGTATTCAACCGCTCGCTCGTCACTAAATGCAAGGACAGAATGGCTGTTATTATGACCAGCTTTTATAATGGCCAGGTCTCAGCTATGCACATACAGATCATATAAAAGGCAACCAGTATTCGTCCACTCTACGAAGGAATTTGATAAAATATGACGCAGCAAACGCGTCTTCATGAGTTGCATTTGGTGGTCCATGGAGTTCGGCACAGACTTATGTCGTTTTTGCGAAGAATCAATTTCCGTGACGGAAATCGATTCTTCGCAAAAACGACAGAAGTTTGGGCGTAAATACATTGACCACCAAATGCAGCTTAACAAGACGCGTTTGATGCGCCATATTTCATCAACATCCGTTACGTAATAAGGACAATATAAAAGAATACGTACTTTGAATCAGATGGATTCTGGAAGTTTCTGTACTTGATGTTGTTGTTGTTAGTACAACGTGATCATACACCTTGAACTCGGATCGCTATTGTGTGTAGTTTGGTTCGTGTGTACTAGCTGTCACCGTTTGATTTGTGAAAAAGTGTGTAACCACCCTTTTCTCCTATATTCGGTAATCTACAAACGCGAAATGTGTTGTATCACTTCCAAATTACGTCAACCGGATATGTTTTCATTTTTCGACATTTTCTCTGTTTAAAACTTTAAATATAGAGAAATAACACAATTTGGCTATAAATAAACGTTTTAACTACAAGAGCTCGGCGGTTTGCAATTTGACTATAAATAAACGTTTTGACGTCACAAACCGGAAGCTCCGCCATGTTGGAGGCCGCGTGTTATTGCGCAATTTGTCCTAATATCTCGATACACAAAACAAAACACGTCGAAATTTGACCTAAATTCAGTTAGTTAGACGCATAATGGTTGTGAAGTGTTCTATATACGGATGTAGTCATCGTAAAGATCTGGAAAGGACACTGGAATAGTATAGATTGCCTGCAGTAATCACAACTCAAGATGCGGAATACGAGAAACTGAGTTCGGATCGGAGACGTGAATGGCTGCCTAGAATTGGACAAGAATTTGGGCACAAGAATATCCAAAATGTTCGGGTGTATTCGGCGCATTTTGTCAATGTTAAGTCCTTGATATTATAAATAGTCCGATAGTTCTACTTGTCAGCTGGTGAGACCATGTAAGCTGGTGTAATCATTATATTGTGTGTGAACCCCACCCAGATCTCCAGATAAGCTGCGCATTTGCGTGAATACCCAATTAAAATTGCCAAAAACCCAATTGAAGTAGTGAGTATCAAAAAGAAATGGGAACAATTGTGGTACCTTTATCATGCTGCAGAAAACAATAAAGAGACCACAATATAGCATATTTTTTAATTATTTTTCCATGAAAACACATCCATGGAGACAATTCTAATGAAATACCAATGAAATGTTTTCATTTCGAAACAAACTATTCAATAATTGCTGTCTGTTGATGTGTAAACAGTAGAGTGATTTAATTGTACCCAATTAAAATTTTGAAATACCCAATTGCTCCAGAACTGATGGAGTAACAATACTCAATTACTAATTCCTTATCTGGAGCCCTGCGGTCACCCACTGAATTATAATGTTTGACACCCGTACTGTCATTGTACTTAACATGCTTAAGACGTGCGAGATGGTGTATTTTGATGGACCTCAGACAACAAAAAATTGCAGTTTGTGAGGAGTTTCATGA
Source organism: Conchocele bisecta (assembly GCA_029237695.1). Lineage (NCBI taxonomy): Eukaryota > Metazoa > Mollusca > Bivalvia > Lucinida > Thyasiridae > Conchocele > Conchocele bisecta. The sequence goes on from CM055279.1 coordinate 40,359,252, forward strand.
AAAATGTTTACAGATTTTGCGATCTTTTCTGTAAATCATGCCAAAAGTTGATGAAATTCTCAGAGCAAATGCAGAATGTCACCATGTTGTAACCATTTCAATGTTATTTATGAAAGATATTGTACATTTTGTAAATATTTTTCATCAAAGTGCGCACATGTTTGTACATGCAAAATCACATGGCGCATGTCATATGTATACAATTTGTCATAAATTGTCAATATTTCAGTGATATTTCATAAGAGTACACCTTTTCTTTTTTATTTCTCCTCAAAAGTGCATGTAAATGTTGTGACCACTCATCTGAACCGTCTCAGCAGGAATGTTCACACCGTGTATGCTACATATACTTCTGAGAAGAAATAATAAAATTAAGTTATTATATTGTAACTAAATGTGCAAAATTACAATGTGCGACAAGTACACATGTATTTATTTGTTTTTAATATATATCATGTATATGTTTCAGGAAAGAAGGCAGAGTTGTATGACCATCTTAACCCAAACTGGGCACCATCAGTTAATCTGGGCGAGCATCGTCTACATCAAGATATGATCGGCAGCAGGAACAGAAGAGAAGGAAGCCAGCTGAATCCACAACTATTGTTGGACCTGATCACACTGAGACGGGTATGGATATGGGTGACAGCGTTGATGAAGACGGTGTTCAGTCACAGACTGATGTTGATGGTCCACTCATGGAGGCTATGTCGCTGGAGCTGCAAGAACTGCGTACAGAGAATGGGGAGCTGAAGGAAAAAGTGGCCCATTTGGAAACTAAATTCACTGCAAGTTATTTTAAGGGTAGTGACGAGAATGTGAAACATTTAACAGGATCACCATCATTCACAGATCTATCTATATTGTTTAATTTTTTTTTGGAGCCTCATCTGCCATCCAGTCTGGTCATGCCAAAATTCAAGGTAATGATATTGACATTAGTGAAATTGCGACTAAATTTGTCCAATCTCTTTCTTGCGTATGAATTTGACACTACTCAATCAACAATATCTAGACTTTTTACACGGACAATTGACTGTATGTACAAGCGGCTAAAGAAACTCATAAGATGGCCAGAGCGCGAGACATTGAGAAAAACCATGCCAATGGAATTTAGGAAGTACTTCGGCCACATGTGTACAGTGATAATTGATTGCTTTTGAGGTATTTATTGAGAAACCAAGTGGGTTGAAAGCCAGAGTAGAAACCTGGTCTTCATACAAACACCACCACACTGTGAAATTTCTAATTAAAATTACTCCTCATGGCAGTGTGTCCTACATATCGATAGCATGGGGTGATCGTGTGAGTGACAAGTTTGTGACAGAGAACAGTGACTTCCTGTCCAAGTTATTACCTGGGAATTTAGTTTTGGCGGACAGAGGATTTGATGTCAAGGACAGTGTTGGCTCGGTAGCTGCAGAAGTGAAGATTCCAGCGTGGAATCAACGCGTAAACTTGCCCACTCAAGAATACATGTGGAACGGGTTATTGGTTCAGTTCGACAGAAATATACTATATTGAACGGTTGTCTTCCCATTAATTGTCTCATGAACAAGAATAAGTTTGGTAAGACGGTCACTGACAAAATTGTTACCGTTTCGTGTGGACTAGTACATTTGTGTGACTCAATTGTTGTTTTTAACTGAACCAAATTGATCTACACTGGTCCTTGCACTCCTTCGCGTCCTTTTGTAAATACTGGAATCTTCTTTTTCTGATTCACTTATTTCGCCATCAAACATTTACTTTTCTGTTGATTGCAAGGAAATAGCGATTCTGTGATATCGGTCAGCTGCCAGCATGGTACCGGTAAACAGGTTGTCTGTCGGTCGGTACAGTCGACTATACCGACCGACAACCAACCTGTTTATCTGTACCATGCCGGCAGCCGACCGAAATCGCTGAATTGGTATTCCTTGGCCAGGTGTGTGGAATTTCTTCATCAGATTTGCTGTCACCTTTTGAAATTATAATCATATACATATCCCAATTCAAAACCATTTTAATAGAAGCTAAACATGTATACTTTATCATTTATGCCATTTTTTTAAACCAAGTTCAAGGTCATTTCAAGGTCATTGAAATTTATGCTTAACGGAAGACCGGTACTTACTTTTAAATATTTTTTAGGTTTCATGTGCTTAATGGCCAAATGTTCGTCGGCTGCAAAACGTGGAACAGACAGTAGACCAGTAGCATATTTCACCAAAATTGCTAAGCATACTTATCTAGCTAAGTAAACTTTGAGGGAGTATTCATTTATTTTTCCGAAATGCATTATTTCATATATAACTAACGACTGCATATATTTGATGATTAAAAGTATGCAGAATTATTATACTCAATTTATTACATTATCACAGCCAAAATGGCTGTGATAATGTAATAAATTAAGAACATGCATAATGAAATTTAATAAATTTATCCTTAAATTGAAAATTTCTCCCCCAAAGTGTACTTTGCAAGATATGTATACTTAGCAATTTTGGTGAAATCGGCTACAGATCAGAGAGACACAGGTTGAAGGCTACACGGCGACTGACTGACAACCCCCGAGACAGACACTACCACATTCAGCGGCCAGTCAATCACCTATAGCCGGCTGAGCGTATTTGATGGTACATGGGTACAGTGGTACACTTGTCACAACGGTTGAAAAATACTCGCAAATGAAGTACAAATCGCGCACCACAATAAATTTGGCCAGAAATTTCAACACGACTGTATTTGTTTGAATTGTTTTCATGAAAACATGAGGCACAGACACTTTGTTATGTCTTGTTCTATCTCTTGTAACACCACACCATTTCCTGAAAATGATTCCAAAGCGGGGTCATAACCACCTCAAATTTTCGCTACAAATGCCCGAAAAATATCTTAAATTCTGACGCGAAACCGTACCGGCGAGACAGCATAGCATGCGCCATTTTCCAAGATGTCAAAATCAACCGGCGCTATCATTCAGTTTCGTAGAATTATGAAATACACCTAGTCAAGCCTCACAAAGTCAAGAAATATTCATAAACCTATTTTTGTAGACACACTGGTGTAACTTGCAGGGTCGGTAGTGAAGTATATATAAAATCGTCCACCCCTTTTTAAAGCTAGCCGCCCACTGCCCCGTGAGACCATAGTTCAGACAGAGTATTCCTCTCTAAACCGGACACCCGTAAATATTTGTGTTCTCAATTATGGTTGGGTTAGTTTGGAGTTTAATTATGCTAACGGCACATGCCCACTCATTAGGCACAACATGTTCTTTATATCAGAGACATCATCTGAGACATTTTCTGGCAAAATAAACATTCATTCACCATTAACCCACGTATTCATTAGCATTATTATACATTTTATATCAGACGTACATTTCCACACTGATATCAGGCGAAATAACCGCGTTTCATGAAAATGTTAAAGGATAGTACTAGTTATTATCTGTATTTATTTTTTGATGAATGATCATACTTTATAATCTGTCGAAAATAATATTTTTTCAGGTGACGCATTTAATTAGTATAAATAATTAAAAAATATCATGCCTCATTTGCATATGAAAATAGCCTGATATCACCGCGCGTCACTATCAGTAAAATTAAATATGACTAAATGATTATATATGTATAGCGGGCACTTGTAATTTTTAGAACTGGTGGAATAGTGACACAATTATACAGTTATTTAATTCCTATAAAGAACATGTTGTGCCTACTGAGTGGACATTTACCTTTAATGTGTATTCCTGTTATCACATTCATTTCTTGTAGTGCTTATTTGCCTGTTTTAAAGTGGAACATCTCTAAAGCGGACACCATGGGGACCTCACAGGGTGTCCGGTTTAGAGAGATCCCACTGCATTTCTTTACTGGAAAGAGCAATACAGTTATCTACAGTCCGGTGCCAGATACTCTAGATAACTTTGAAACTTGAAACACATGTATAGCAACGAAATATGCATTTCATAAATTGCATGCTATTGTACATATCCTATTCCGATGCCAAACACCAAATACCACACAAGTATGCTGGTCCATACGCTTATAATTGAAATAATGAGAGAGCAGTCTGGTTTAGTGCGGCAAGTGGTATAAACGTATTTTGATGTCGGGTAGTCACTGAATAAAATGTATTGTACATATTAACAGTTTACGTATTTGCGGATGGATCGATGGAGTTGATGACTATAAGATATAAGTCTTTACCCGATCATAATAGGCCGTCGTATGTCTGCGTTCTATAACCCGCTTGGTGAATATTTCGCAGTTTGTTGAAGTATACCACCCTCCGACTTGACTTTTCGCAATCGTGAAAAATCACATTTGTCATTGAAATGCGACTGTGTATGTATAACTGCGGTGGCTGGGATTATTTGTATTGCATTTTAAAGTTGTTTGTCGGTGTTGATAAATAGAATAATAGGTTAGTGCCGTGAATGGGAAAACTATCTGGCGCGGCACGGAAACGGGATGTGCTCGGCAGGGCCTCGCCCATTCCGTTTCCTAAACCTTGTCAGGTATTTGTCTCCCATTCACGGCACTAACCTACTATTCTCTATATATGATGCCAACGTCTAACATAGGGAATAGTAGGTTAGTGCCGTGAATGGAAAACAATATCTGGCAAGGCTCAGGAAACGGGATGGGCGAGGCTCTGCCGAGCCTATCCCGTTTCCGTGCCGCGCCAGATATTTTTTCCCATTCACGGCACTAACCTACTATTCTATTTATCCCGTCAACACCTACAAATAGCTGTAAAGTGCAACAAAAATAACCCCAGCCACCGCACATATTCATACGCAGTGATTAGGACGTATTGACAAGATATCAAAAATGTTTCACGGCACCGTGTTTCACGGCACATAAGCACTGTGATGATGGGATATAATGTAATACAGTTGAATTACATTAAACTCTTCTAATTCGGAAGAATAAATTTGCATGTTTATTACCCACAACCGAATTTCAATGACAAAACATCTACATGAGGAAATTGCATCTCGTATTAAAGATGGCCGCCAGCGGGTATTTTGGAAAACATGGCCGACGATATATAACTTTAACGAACTTCCAATGAAAGTTATAATTGAATGCACGTTTCTAATGGTTACGGAGGAATGAATGGGAACATCTAGAAGTTGTATCTCAAATTAAAAATGGCCGACAGCGGCCGTATTAGATAATGTGGCGGATATTATAACTGTACATTTAAATTACAGTTATGATTCAAATGTCTTCTGATGTATGAACGTTTCTGAGACTCATAGAAGAAAAATATCAAAATATAGAAGTTGTAATTCAATGTAAAGATCGTCCGCCAGTTAGAAAATAAATGTCAACGTTATCATAACTCGCAAATTGTTTGTAGTTTGTACTAGTAAATGCATGTACTGTTTTCTAGTTGTATTGTTGACAATAGATTAATTTCTGGAATGATTTTATCTCACCCACGATAGTGGAAATGAGACATAGAGGTCTCAATTCCGGTGTCCGTGTCGTCAACAATTTGGGACGTAAATTTGGACGTACCAAAATATCTCCTAATCTGTTAGTCGGATCATTACAAAACTTCACCAATAGCTTCCTCACATTGATAGATATCCATGCAATGCCATTGGGGTGACCTTTTCTTTCACCTTGGTGAACTTAACCTTTGTGGGATGTAAATTTTGGGCGCAGCCAAATTTCACATATCTCTTGATACGTTAGTCTGATCATTACCAAATTTCATCCATAACTTTCTCACATTGATGTATATCCACCACTGTCATTTGGGTGACCTTGACATTCACCTTGATGACCTTAACCTTTGCGGGACATAAATTTTTGACGTAGCCAAAGTTGCCATATCTCTTGATCCGTTAGTTGGATCATTACCAACTTGCATCAATAGCTTTCTCAGATGGATGGCTATCCATCAACTGTCATCCAGATGACATGGACTTTCACGTTGATGACAGTAACCTTTGTATGTGAATAAGTTTGTACATACATCCAAATGTTTAATACCTCCCAATCTTTTTGTCGGATCCTTTATCAATCTTCATCAATAGCTTCCTTACAGTGATGGCTATCCATCCAGTGCTTCATTTAGGCGAACTTGACCATGGTGATATTGGCCTTCATGTCCATACTTTTGGACGTATATTTAAACGTTGAATATCTCTTGTCGGATCATCTCCAAACTTAATCAATAGCTTCTTCACATTAATGGATATCTACCAGTGTAATTCGGCTACCCTTGACCTTAGTGACATTCACTTTGGTGTCAACAATTTGGAACATACTTCCAAATGTTGAATATCTCAAATGTCATATCATTACCAAATTTCATAAATAGCTTCATCACATAGATAGCTATCCATCCAGTGTCATTCCGGTGACATTGACCGTTACACTGGTGTCCGTTGTCATATCTGTCAATAGTTTGTATTGCACCAAATTTGATTTGGTTTACTGTCATATTATTTGCTGTATGTGTCAAACACGCGAAGTGGTGAAACTGTACGATGGCTTGTACATACAAAGATAGCGGAGATGGCAACTCATTGCTCCATATAGTATACAAGATAATATTCACATATGCTATATTCATATAGGTATATGTATATAGGTTATTTATAGTGCAACCTGTTATACCTATACATATCACAAGAAGTTATAACTGATGATAACAGCCAGCATACAGAGGCTAAAGTAATGACTTTGGTGTTCATTTAGAATATAACGTAATATAAAAGAAAGGAAGATAGCACAATGGAACATACAACGACTTAATATGCAGTGAGAATGTGATCGTGCTTGATCCGAAAACCGGAAACGATCAATTGTCGGTGCGACACACAGTAGCATTCAATATTGATTGAAAACAAGACTTCATTGTGCAAACTGATCCGGCGAACGTCAAGATAGTTGTTGTGTTTGTACTAAGACATTCACAATGTAAAATGCTTTAAGCTGTTTGAATGTCAGTGCAGAGGGCAGCCCCTATTATTTTAATCAATTGTATTTGTTATTATATATATATATATATATATGGATTCCATTGTTTTTTCTTTTCTTCAAGATGGCATATTTGATTCGAGATACAACTTCCTTATTCTGGTATTCAGTGTTTGATGACCAATGTGTAGTTCTATTATCAAAGAGGACAATCGCATCACATATTCAATTGAAACTTCATTACATATATATAGTGTCTGCAATATTTTACCAATATGGCCACCGGTGGCCATCATGGATTTGAGATACAACTTCTATGTTAGATATCATTCCTACATGACCCGGAGAAACTTGCATAAAAGTGAAGAAATTTAAATCATTAGTTTTATTGAAATTTCCTTATTGCTATTTAACTATTTCCTGGCCAAACTTACTATGATATTGCATTCCAAAGTCATATGCATGTAGTTAATGAATACAACCGTTTATGTCAGTTTAAACTTAAAGCGTGTACATCCTACTTCAACCTCATTTGTTCACAAATACCTTGAATGAGATATTCTTCATAAAGTGCAATCGTAACGAAATAGTTAACTCAACTTCGCCCGCTCCCTAGTGTCAGTTCATTTGCGATATCAGTTTGATAACATTTCACTTCATGAACATTTATTTTTCGAATATAACGGATGGTGTTTATGTTATTATCGCCGAATGAATGGCAATGTCATGTATGCACTGACGAGGCGGTTCCCTTGTCATGCGTGTCATCTGTTGACCCCTAATAAATATACTCCCGACATGCTCATCATTCAGGCGTACGGTTGGAAATGGACGCGCACCCTTGGATTCATCGCAGTAGAATGAATCGTGCATCATAGCCAATTCTGGTGCTAGCGGCAATATGTGTAGCCTTAAAAAGTCTTGATCGCAGGATCTTTCAGTGTTGCGCAGTTCAGCACTCATGAGACGCGACTTCATATCGGGCATTGAGGTGTGCAGGCCGCCCCACATACCGGCCAGGACAAGATTACCGCGATGGTGCCAGTGATCGCGCATAATGTGAAATTGCTTTTCCGATGCCATCCACTCTCCTACAGCCGCTTTTTCCCGCAAAGACAATCGCGAGTCCACGTCCCGGAATATATATCGCCGAACACTGGGGTCAGAGGCGACAAGAAATCGCCATGTAGGTTTGCAGCCTATGGAACTGTTTGTCATGTCGACTAACTGAACATCGCGCTGCCGCAGACCAGTTAATATGTAATCAGGCACAGTGTTATCGTGGTATACACGCATGGACCAGCCTGGATACACGTGTGACGTCAATATTGCGTTTGGGATTGCTCCGTCTATATACCGCGGATTTGAGCCATATAAAGTAAAAGCTATTACGTTTATTTGAGTGTTATCGTACACTTCGTTGATGAAAACGGAGATTTGAGTTTTGCATCTCGTCACGATATTGGTGTGAAGTTCATTGGAAATATATGTACTAAGATGGACGGTTTCATTCCAGTTACAATCACCAGGTGTTAATGTTGTCCGTCGATGCGGCGCGTATATTTGTCTGATCCAAACCGAAGCATCATCGCCGTACTGCGGCGGATAGAAATATCCAAAAATATCCAGGTGCGTTCGGTGTACAAACATTGGTACAACCAACGAGTTGTATTGTCTGGGACAATCAGCAACTACAACTCCGATGTTAGCCGGAACTTTCCTTGATAGCGCTTCTACAGCCGATGTCGCCCATTGTTTTGACTTAAACACGGTACCATCGCCTATATGCATGTAATAGTCTGTATTCTCGCTATGAGCAATATTGGCTAGTGCATGTACTGATTCCGCAAGTGTGTTCGCTGTCACATTAACTAAAATGAAACGAATATTTCTACTTGACAGTAGTACTGACATACTCTCACTCTGGTAGTTCATGCTATTAATTCCAATATATACATTGTACATATACATGTCTTCCACAGTTGCGTGTAACGATTCAATACACGGCGATCGCATAGTAATGATATGTGATGCCAATTCTCCAGTAAGAGGTATCAATATAGCAATGGTAGGGAACGTATCTGGGTCGATGTGTTCATCACTTATAGCTGCGCTGGTGGAAAGTGCTACCTTCTGTTCACGCGTATCGGTACTTACGCCAGGCACATGGTCCCGATGAAACACTGATTTAACTTTCACCCATCGCCAGCCGACCACCATCACAACTGTCAAGATGATCGCCATAAACCAGGGCCGACGTTGACAACGTCTGCAAACGGTCAGCATCCTGACCTGGATGGATGGAAGTATTTACATTTACCTTCACTACGCAGAGACGAAAATTGTCGTTTTTGCCTTCACCAAACCTGTTTGGCAGCACACAAGAATCGTCTCCAGTGGAGACGATTCTCATGCGCTGTCAAAACACGTTTTTATCGGGAAATATTAAAAGTATAATATTTCCAGCAGACGACAATAAATTTAATTCAGCGTAGTAAGGGTTAATGTAGAACTTTTATCAACATGTGCAACGTTCTTGTGATTACCAGAGTTTTGCCTGGTCCACGGAAGCTCTGTAAGGAGAACGAAAGGGTTCCGTAACCTACTTTATTACATGTAGCACGCACTCGATCGTATACCAGTAAATGTGTTCGTTCGAAACTTGCTTGAATCTCAGAGTCGCGGGTCGGTACCCGTGCCCAAACTATCAGACGGCACCCACAAGGCAATCCAGCCTGGGCCCGACCCTTTAATCAACAATATTGAGTGCATGGCACTAGCGAGCACTTTGTGCACAGACAAACGACGGCATCATGTGACTTTATATAATAATATCTGTGTTCTCACCAGTGCAAACTGGATTTCACAAGTCTGCAGTGAGCGGTGCTGTCACAGTATATTTATGCACTCGCTAGCAACCGACTGAACTGTTAATACTTACTTTCTTTTCCCATTGACACACAATGGAACGCAAGCTATCAATATATTTTCTATATTGTCGTCTCAAAAGTTCATACTGGTCAGTGCCGGAACTACGTTTAACCTTGCAGAATAGATCCTTCTGAATCACCACTAATTTGTGTATATGTTGTATACTTTCTGAGGCGGAAATAAATGTGATGTACGTACAATGTATATAATTTAGAACAAGGTTATTTGATTTGTATGTGTATATATGCCACTCATTCCGTCGTGCAACGATATTGCGCTCGCACGGTGCGGAAATCCTGCACATATTCACATACGCACCAAATAGCCTAGTTTCAACATAGTTTATTGTATACCAGTACAACCGGTTTCGGCTACAAATTCACACAACATTAGTTTCAGCCCTTACCCGAATAGTACAACAATACAGCAATTTAACAGCAATGGCGATAAGTATACAGTCAGGTATATGTACATGGGTACATTCAAATGATCATGTGGTATGTGGTAATCATATGGCAGAATGTACGAGAGAATAAACTCTGATAGAAATAGAGAATGGGAGATAGTGAAAGAGGACATTGGGTGAATGAATGAATGAGTATTGTGTCACAATTTATATATAATATAGAAGCTAGTTCGTTCACAAGCAGTTAATTTCAGTGTTCAGTATTACCAGGCGGTAGGGGATGATGTTGTAAAATGGTGTGATGGGGTTTGCGTCACAGGCATCCACAAATGATGTTACTCAACTGTTACGCCAAGATATGATATGTGCCTGCGGTCAATTAGACTTAAGCCCGGATGAAATATACAAAGTATTTATCAATGTCAAATTATCAGTTTATGTACACAACCCCACGCTATACACACCTATAATACAAGCAATGTACTCATACATACCACATTCACACCATACATTCCAAGACATACATGTATAATATAAATAACAGTTTCGTTTACATGGTTATATTCGCAAGTCTATGACTTCTGGGTATAATATCTCTTGATATGCTGTAGAATTGTAGAATTGTAGAAATAACGAAAGTGTTTCTTCACACTCTCATTACACATGTAAAAGTCCTGTTCATATTCATTCAATGTTCACCACCCTGTCAATCTTCACCAGAATAACCCCTTAGTTCTCGGACTATGAACCAAATTCCATGTCGAATTTGTTTCATGTAAATATACAGTATCGGCTCCCATACTAAGAAATAACGTTCATGTCAACTTGGTGTCACAATATAGGTCCCTTCGGCTGCTGTACTAACTATCAAGTTTCATATCAAATTTGAAGCATAGATCCTGGACTAATAATCAAATTCCATGTCGAATTTGTTATCATGTACAGTACCACACTGTTATGTCATCAATGGGTAATTCGTTGTTCCATCTTTAATCATACGACTAAACTGTAGTCTCTCTGCTAAATAATTCCTGGCTCATCTGGAGCGCGATCTCTGCATGCATGTGCATACTCGAACATATACTGCTCCCCAACTTCGGTATCGTCACGGGCCCCGCTATCGCTCCGGTTCGACTCTACCATCTACTACACCAAGACTCCGACATGGACCGACCCTGTGTGCTGAGACAGACAACATACACTACTAAGTATGTTGTCGCTACCCAACAATTCACAAATTCCATACACGATAGACATTTCAACTAGTCTACAATCTACAATAATTATCTTACCTGACAATTCTCAGCTTGTAAAATCCAATATCAAATCTTCCTTTCCCCACACACATACAAACACAACCTATCTATTCAAATGCATGTTGCCAACTCACCACAATACATATACCAGCATCAATTCACACAATAGCTCACGAACCTGCATTCAAACACAATACATAATCTTCACATCTTCGCCTGGACACTACATGCCCATTGTTATGCTACCCAGTACCATACATCTACCTGAGCCTATTGTCATCTGACCTCTGATCAATAGCCCCTTGTAATTTTATGCAACATGTCCCTTCCTACTGTCTAAAGACCCTCTCATATTTATTTACACCTAACTGTACTAAAATACCATATATGTATACTTGCCCTACAATAACCAAGCTCTGTATCTATGATTTCTGTGACAATACTCCCCCCTAAGGACAAAAAGAGTATCACTCTTTTTTGACAAACACCTCAGAAATCTACACTCGTGGTTACTTTCATTTCCTACCACTATCCAACCATACGCTGTTTCCACCCTACTGAGATAGTCTGCCCCGACATTCTGCGTTCTCTTGATCGCTTCTATTGTGAACCGAAATGGTTGAAGCAAGAGAGACCACCTCATAAATCTGCTATTGGCCAATTTAGCTGTTTTCATGTACCGCAAAGGTTGGTGATCAGTCTGTAGAGTGAATTCCTTTCCATACAGATATTTCTGAAATTTCAGTGTCCCCCACACAACGGTCAAGCGCTCTCTCTCTCTACCACCGCAAAGTTTCGTTCACTTACTTTCAGTTTTCGACTGGCGTATGCAACTGGGTGAAGCAACTGATCATTGACTTTACCTGGTTGGAGAAGAACTGCTCCCACTCCTACATCAGATGTGTCAGTCTGCAGTACGAACCTTGCTGTCAAGTCAACCCCTTGTAGCACCGGCTCCTTCGCTATGGCTGTCTTTAACCTTTGAAATGCCTCGTCGTGCATTCCTTCCCATACTACCTTATTGGGTTCACTTTTCTTTGTGAGGTCTGTTAGCGGAACCACGATCGCTGCAAAGTCTGGTATAAATTTGCGGTAGAATCCAGTAAGTCCTAGAAATGCACGTACCTGCCGCTTTGTGCTTGGTTTTGGAGCATTTACTATAGCCTGAACCTTCTCTGGTACCATGCATACTCCATCTCGTCCGACCTTGTGGCCTAAACACTCAATCTCACCTGCACCAATGATGCACTTTGTTGGTCTGGCAGTCAACTTGTGATTTCGTAACCTAGTGAATACCTGTCTCAATGTGTCCATGTATGCATGCCACGTACTCGAAAATATCATAATGTCATCAATGAAGTTGTCTACGTCGTCTATGTTGTCTAGCAGCTTCCTCATCATCCTCACGAACACTGCTGGAGCTGTTACTAGACCAAAACACATGACTGTAAACTGATACAAACCTTTCGGCGTTGTAAAAGCAGTCTTCTCTTTGGAGTCGTTCTCGAGTGGTATCTGCCAGTAACCTTTCGATAAATCAATCTTGGTGAAATACCGTTTACCTGCTTTACCCATTTTTGAGAATATGTTTTCTAGGTCTGGCATCGGCTCGGAGTCAAAGACGGTTATTCTGTTCAATGCTCTTAAATCTACACATGTGCGAATTCCCCCATCTTTCTTCTTCACTAAAATCAATGGCGATGCATATGGCGATTCTGACCTTTCAATGACACCTAACTTTTCCATCTGTTCTACTTCCGATAGTATCTGCTCTCTGACATGGTATGGATATCCCCTCGAACTGCGAACTGGCTCATTTGTATTTACCTTTATCTCCATCTTGGCTAAATATGTTCTCCCTGGTCGATCTGTCAGTACATCATGAAACTCCTTTATTAGTTCTCTTACCTGATTCTGCTGACCTATACTCAGATCATCAGCAATCGTAACATCATGGTATGACTCCTGCTCACTTAAAGGACAAAGTAATGTACTTATTTCTTCCTGATCTGTTTCCTCTTCTGCACCTCTATTCGACTGTTCCTTATTTCCTGACTCCTCAATGACATCCACAAATACTGCTGCCCATGCTTGATCTTCCGTCTTGTCCTGACTTGCTTTACTTACTGTTACCTCCTCCCATTGGTCTGTTCTGTCTTTGGTTACCTCCTGGTCTGTCTTCTTTAGTGCTACCCTCTCATCTCCTGCTACTCTCCCATATGTTACTTTTCTGTACTGGTTTATCTCCATCACTAATGCCGCTCCTTCAGGTTCTCCTAGGTTTATGTCTCTCTGGTGATATACCTTCAACATATTTGCATGTAACGTTTTGTTCCTCCCCTTCATCTTTATGCTGTAATTCACCTCATTGATTACCTGTTCTACCGGGTAAGGTCCTTGCCATCTCATGAGTAGTTTGTTGTTGTTGGTGGGAAACAATACCAGCACCGTCTGTCCTACCTTGAACTTTGTGTCTTTAGCCTTGCTGTCGAAGTACTTCTTGTAGTGTTTCGCGGCATCGCGTAGATTGTTCTGAGCTAACTGACAAGTGTTTTCCAGTCGCTGCTTTAAGTCTACAACATACTGATATGTCGTCTTCAGCTAACTATCCTCTACCGGCTTTGACCATAACTCCTTCAACACTGACATGGGCCCTCGAACAGTTTTCCCATATAACAGCTCGAACGGGGAAAACCCACTACTCTCCTGCGGTACCTCTCTGTACGCAAACAACACTGCTCCGAGATATTTGTCCCAATCCTTTGGTCTCTCCGCACTCATCTTACGCAGCATACAGTTCATCGTTCCATTAAATTTCTCTACTAATCCGTTACACTGAGGGTGATACGGTGTGGTTTTTAGTGAACGGATAGACAACAGCCTACTTACCTGCTTCATCATGTCTCCGGTGAATTGAGACCCTCTGTCCGATAGTACCTCATCTGGAACACCGACATGGCTAAACATGTCAACCATTGCCTCGGCAACCCGTTCTGTGTCTATATGTGGTAATGCTACTGCTTCTGGGTACCTTGTGGCGTAGTCGATCATCGTCAAAATGTATCGGTTTCCCTTCTCTGATGCCGGATATATAGGGCCAACTGTATCCACTGCTACCCTTTTAAACGGTGTGTCCATGAGTGGCATCCTACCTAGCTTCGCCTTACTTACCCTTCCTTTGGGCATAGTGCGCTGACATATATCACACGATCTGCAAAACCTAGAAATGTCACCTTTGCATCCTGGCCATTAAAACTCTGACAAAAGCCTGTCTGTTGTTTTGCGAGTTCCCAAATGCTCTGCCATCGTAGTTCCATGTCCTAATTGCATCACACCTGCTCTGAGAACCTTGGGCACTACCAACTGATAGTGTTTCCGCCTGTCTGTTCCCTGAAATTCTTCGTACAATGTGCCTTCTCTATAAACCCACCTGGTTTCTCCCGACCTTGTCTGTTTCACTGTAGAGTTCTTCACATGTTCTCTGCAACTTGCTAATGTATCATCCTTACCTTGTAACAGTCTAACTTCTTCTTGACTTTTATCAATACCTACTTCTCCTTAGCAACCTGTCCTCCGGTTACCACTGCCTGGGCTACTGCATCTGTCTTTGGATTTACTGTGACTCTTTCTTTAACACCTGGGACATCTCCTACGATCAGGTCACAGAGAGGGTTGTCCAAAACCCAAGCCTCAACCTCACCTTCCAGAAAGGGTGTATCTATACAAATCCTTGCTACTGGAACAATGATCTTTTGTCAATTGATCATGCGACACTCCACCTGCCTGTCTAACATCTGATCGCGGTATACCAGGTCTCTCCTTACCACAATACCATTGCATCCGGAATCTGATAATACTTCCACTATCTTACCATTCACCCATCCTGCGTGAATAACTAACCCTCCTATTGTGTGTCCACTAGCTATGCCTCCAAGCACGCCATGTCCTAGATCACATACACCCATCACTCCTCCTCGACCACGATCATAGCCCCCCACCTCGATTAATCCCATTACCTCTACCACGACCTCGTGGTGGTCTGTCACCCCTTCCACGACCTCGGAACGATTCGTTGCCTCGATTCCATTCATATCCATATGTTTGGTAGTTGTCACTTACCTCTTGCCCCACAGCTGCTGCACCCTTGTTTGGACGTCTATTATTTGGACAGTCCCTAGCTATGTGCCCCATTTTCCCACAGGCAAAGCAAAGTATATCACCTGAACGACCTGAATTGTGCCTATTTGTGGCCTGAGCTGTGTGATTTCCATGGTTCGTACTTACCTTTGTATAATCTGGTCCCTTTGAACCCCTTGATACTACCATGAATGCACCACCCCTGTTCTCCGCATACAAGTCCGCCTGTCGAGTCATGTCACCTACATTCTCAAACACTCTCTCCTTAAGAAAGGTTGCTAGATCTTTTCCACACATTTGGAGAAATTGATCTCTTAGCAGAAAATCCTGCAATTTATCAAATGTGTGACCTACCTTTCCCAAGTCCAACCACTTTGTATGGTAATTCTTTAATCTCTCCCCAAACTGCTCAAATGTTTCACCTCGCTCCGGCTTACTCTCTCTTACCTTCTTCCGCAACCCTTCTACTGTAATCTCAAGCCGTTTGAGAAGTGCTGTCGATAATGTCTCATACACAAGGGAAGTCTCAGGTGGAAGTCTATAGTAAACCTCCAGTGCTTTTCCTGTTAACAAAGAGCTAAGCTGAATACCCCATGTATCTCGATGCCAATTATGTAACTCCGCATAACGCTCGAATCGGTAAAAATACGCATCAACACTATCTTTTGTTTCATCAAAACACGGAAGTTTGTGACCTTTAATCCTTCTGTGATCAGGTACTGCACTACTCGCACCATCTACCAACCCTTTTTCAACTTTAACCATTTCCACTGCCTGCTTCGACTGTAATTCCTGCATTCTATACTCATAGTCAAACTTTTCTTTAGCCAATTCTACCTCTAGTCTGTTTTTTTTCTAGCTGCCTATCTCTCTCCTTTTCTTCAGCCATCCCATCTAGCTTCTGTAACTCTAACTTATCTCTATCTTCTTGCCATTCTACTTCTAATCTTTCTTTCTCTATTTCTCTAGCTTCTAACCGTTCCTGTCTTTCTCTAGCTTGCTCGTCCTTAATAAAAGCATGCAACTGATTACCTTCTAAACCTATTTCCTTCCCTGCCTCTGTCAAGTCTTTAAGTGTTGACATGGTTTACTCGGATTCGACTATCCCTATTCTACTCAGTATCACTATTAACAAATATAATGTATAGTATCCAGCTATTTTCATCCAGAGACAAAAATCTATGTGTAACCGGCTTTTTGAAATAGCATTATGCACTTATCAAACCGACAAACCCCACTTCTGACACCATTGTTACGCCAAGATATGATATGTGCCTGCGGTCAATTAGACTTCAGCCCGGATGAAATATACAATGTAGTTATCAATGTCAAATTATCAGTTTATGTACACAACCCCACGCTATACACACCTATAATACAAGCAATGTACTCATACATACCACATTCACACCATACATTCCAAGACATACATGTATAATATAAATTACAGTTTCGTTTACATGGTTATATTCGCAAGTCTATGACTTCTGGCTATAATATCTCTTGATATGCTGTCTGTACTTAAATCACCACCTAAAGTTCAACAAGTAGTTTCACGTCACAAATATTGCACCAATCTTGAGTTCACTGTAGTATGTCTAATAGTCATCAGTAATGTTATCAACAATTAATACAATTAATTAGCACACACGAAGAAAATTGTTCAGACAAAATAATTGTAGAAATAACTAAACTGTTTCTTCACACTCTCATTACACATGTAAAAGTCCTGTTCATATTCATTCAATGTTCACCACCCTGTCAATCTTCACCAGCATAACCCCTCAGTTCTCGGACTATGAACCAAATTCCATGTCGAATTTGTTTCATGTAAATATACAGTATCGGCTCCCATACTAAGAAATAACGTTCATGTCAACTTGGTGTCACAATATAGGTCCCTTCGGCTGCTGTACTAACTATCAAATTTCATATCAAATTTGAAGAATAGATCCTGGATTAATAATCAAATTCCATGTCGAATTTGTTATCAGGTACAGTACCACACTGTTATGTCATCAATGGGTAATTCGTTGTTCCATCTTTAATCATACGACTAAACTGTAGTCTCTCTGCTAAATAATTCCTGGCTCATCTGGAGCACGATCTCTGCATGCATGTGTATACTCGAACATATACTGCTCCCCAACTTCGGTATCGTCACGGGCCCCGCTATCGCTCCGGTTCGACTCTACCATCTACTACACCAAGACTCCGACATGGACCGACCCTGGGTGCTGAAACAGACAACATTCACATGTTGTCGCTACCCAACAATTCACAAATTCCATACACAATAGACATTTCACTAGTCTACAAACTACAATAAGTATCTTACCTGACAATTCTCAGCTTGTAAAATCCAATATCAAATCTTCCATTCCCCACACACATACAAACACAACCTATCTATTCAAATGCATGTTGCCAACTCACCACAATACATGTACCAGCAACAATTCACACAATAGCTCACGAACCTGCATTCAAACACAATACATAATCTTCACACCTTCGCCTGGACACTACATGCCCATTGTTATGCTACCCAGTACCATACATCTACCTGAGCCTATTGTCATCTGACCTCTGATCAATAGCCCCTTGTAAGTTTATGCAACATGTCCCTTCCTACTTTCTAATGACCCTCTCATATTTATTTACACATAACTGTACTAAAATACCATATATGTATACTTGCCCTACAATAACCAAGTTCTGTATCTATGATTTCTGTGACATCAACTCGTTTCGTAGTTTTAATATACTTGTTCAGTAGAAACTCCGAATACCGGACCCTCTAAATACCGGAATCTTCCGAAACCGGACAATTTGCATAGTCCCGATTTAATTCCTTCTTTATTCAATGTACTAAAAATCTTTGAATACCGGGTCCTCTGAATTCCGGAAACCGGACGATTTTCAAATAAAAAAGAAGACATTTCAGCATAATTTTACCTCTGAATACCGGACGGCTCAGAATTGCTAAAATCACCAAGCGCCCACGGCAGGTGATACATTTCACACAATGGTCGTGTTGGATTTCCTGTCAGACAGGTGTGAAAAGAGAGACGTTACGTATTTAACACGGTTCACAAGTCAAGTCACATGGTCGGGGCTGTTTATTTTCAAAAGGATCTTACGCCGTTTATTTTGTACTGGTTTTGTACTGGTTGCGTAGTGCGCACTCATTGCAAGTTTGTGTCTTACAACCTACAAATATTTCCGAGCATGTGATCGACGCGTGATGTTGGAAAACCGACCAATGACAACAATTGTTTCTCCCGACTTTCGTCAAAACAAAGATGGATACTCGATATTTACATTTACAAATCGGGCCGTGTTTGGTCTTGAATTAAATAGCGAAAAACATGCCGCTATTTTCAATTGAAGACTTAAATCGTTTGATGCGGCTGTAATTGACGACGGCATGTATATGTAAGGTAATTATGAGGTCAAATAATCATTGAAAATTGCCGAATAGTCTTCGCTAATTGGAGTACATGTTTAGTGACAAATCAATTTACACACCGTATTATCGGCACATTAGCCACGCAGACTGATCAGGTGACCAGCGTAGGCCCAGTAGAGTCAGCGTATTTTTCATAGTGAAAAACCGGAAACCTCTCTAAACCGGACTTTTTGTCCGGTCCGGAGGCTGTCCGGTATTCGGAGTTTCTACTGTACCGCTTTAAAAATAACATTCTTGCACTGGTTGTTTTATTCGGGTATTCCATACAAAAGCATATTCGCGTTTAGAGGACACAATTGCGTAACATTAGACGTTGCGCATTATAATCAAAGAAATAGACGTGCTCTGCATCGTCTACTACTATAAGGTTCGACAATGTCCAGCCATGGGTAAACGTTTGCTGTGGCATGAGGGAACTGTTTGAACATCAAACCGTCACAACATGCTTTTCAGACTACTCCATTTATGAAAAGGGTGTGTTTTTGTTGTAAATAATATGCACTTGCAGATCCTGATGAGACGGGTAGTTACGAGCCGGCTCATTTCGATCTGCATTATTTGCATAAATCGCTAACAGCGGGCTTTCGAGTTCAAATTGTTAATAAATGTGTTAAGGCATTGTTCATATTCCCAATTATGGATACTAGAGAGCAAAGACAGTGTCCAGAAGCGTATAAATATTTTGAAATTTACAATACAATACAATAATTCCAACACAAAGATATTTACACTATTCCCTAACATTTGATTGTCCCGTAGCAAGTCTCTGTCCAAAATTTATATCCCAGTAAACTCCCACGCCGAAGTACTTTCTGTAACCGTGAGGCGCAGTTAAAATAATTCTTAAGAAAACGAAAAATAAACACATTTTCTTGATGAATTTATTTGAAATGCTGGAATTATAAGGAATGACCTTTTTTTGGAATGTATCGGGGATATAAACTTGGAAAAGTCGCGGGAATACTGGACGAGGCCTTCCGGCCTTCGTCCAGTATTCCCGCGAATTTTCCAAGTTTACACCCAGATAAATTCCACAAAAAGGTCATTCATTCCTATAATATTATTGTATTGTATTCACTCAGTCTATTCATATGACAACATGAGGTATATAGTTTCAACAAATGTGAACAAGACTTTTGGAAATAGTGTGTACTTGAATCATGGGTACTGCATACAGTGCCCACAGTGCACCATGACGAGACAGAACGCATGTTACCGTTGTTCCGATCCGTGTAGATCCCTGTCAGAGTGTACTTTTGTGCAATCCGACAGGGATTTAGACTGCCCAATTAGATACATCAATGTTTACATTGTTAGTAACATTAAGCAATCGAATACACAACAAATTAATGGCATTTAACCTGAAATAACTGGACTATTATCTCTAACAGGTAGACTATTTATTGTTACATGACTGCCGTTGTTTGACACCGCTCACAACCGTGTTCATACGTACAGCGCGTGCTGTTTGACAATGGCTGTAGACAATGCTCATTTCGGGGCCAAGCCAGCACCTACGCAATCCATGTGTATCGTGACGTTACTAGAACGCGCCATTACGTGATCAGACCAGTTAACAACGGTCTCACTGAACTTTTGAAATTGGCGCTGCTGCATCACGCAACGTGTACTGCTGCCCCGGAGTATGCATGTGTAAATCAGCTGTTTGAATTGAGCAGATTATCAAAGTACAGAAAGTAATAAATATATATGCTTAAATTGCATGATATTTCCGACGGAAATGTAACAATAACGTTCGACCATGTGCAGCCGTGGGTAAACGTTTGCTGCCATGGCACTCGGGAACTGTTTGAACTCGCGGCCTGCGGCCTTGGGATTCAAACGTTTCCCTTTTGCCACGGCATACCTTTACCCATGTCTGGACATTGTCAAACCTTATATTTCAATGGGGCTGGGTATCAGCCAATACAATTGTAGTTTTGCGAATGAAGATTAGAATCATTAATGTCCACTTACCACAGCCGTCCTTTAGGTATATCTATCTATTATTTTGCAATTTACGTTTGTTAATTTCCACACTATGCTCAGTTGATGTACAGAGCAGATTTCAATCTGTATGTCTGAATGAATTGCTCCTCTACTGCTCGATTATATTATAGTTAGTATCGCATGTGGTCGCCACCAGCTGTGACTTAGGTATCACGGGACGGTTGAAAATAGCCAAAATTGACTGCTTGTCTGAGGGCGGCGGAGGACTTATACAAATCACCGACTCTCACAATCAGTTAAGGAAGCTCTTGCGACAAATATTGAAAATTACTCGCAAATGAAGTAAAAATCGCGCGCCACAATACAAATGCAGTAACCGCATCAGATGTGTTTAATTATTTGTTTACAAAGTTACCCCACCCACCTATTTTTGGCCAGAAATTTCAACACGACTGAATATGTTGGAATTGTTTTCATGAAAACATGAGGAACAGAGACTTTGTTATGCCTTGTTCTATCACTTGTAACACCACACCATTTCCTGAAAATGATTCCAAAGCGGGGTAACAACCACCTCAAATTTTCGCTACGAATGCCCTAAAAATACCTTAAGTTCTGACGCGAAACCGTACCGGCGAGACGGCATAGCATGCGCCATTTTCCAAGAAGTCAAAATCAACGGAACTAACATTCAGTTTCGTAGAATTATGAAATATTCATAAACCTATTTTGCTAGACACACTGGTGTAACTTGCAGGGTCGGTAGTGAAGTATATAGAAAATCGTCCACACCCCCCCCCCTTTTTAAAGCTAGCCGCCCACTGTCCCGTGAGACCTTATGTTGTACTGCATCTCCTTATTAAATTAAACACTGGGATAGAAGCGTCCTAGTGTCATGTTCAAATATTGTTAGCTCCTAATTAGGAGATACTGACTCATGATTAGGAGATACTAAGTCGTAATTAGGAGATAGTAACTCCTAATTAGGAGGTATTAGTCGGTGTCATAATGTGAACCTGTTGAAAATGTTGCTATAGTCTTCGGAAATATGTTTTTATGAGTATGTGACATAGTTCAAAAACAAATTGGTATCATTATTTCGGTCACACGATTGTGGCGACCATCTTCAGTTTCAAAACGGCCGCCATTCAAGACCAATTAAAATTCAAAATGGCCATCATAACAATATATTTTGTATTATTTTCAATTGAATACAATCAATTTCGTTGGTAAAATGGATTATTATCTATAGAATAATGCAGCAAATGAAGTATTTAATTGAACCTGTTAATTTGATGTAATGAAATAATATTGTTGTTTATATATATAATTGTTTCAAAATCGCCACCGTTTCAATACAAAAGTTTTATCAGCAAGAGAATAACAACGGTTTGGACTACAACTATGGGTGGTTATGTATAATATTGGTTGAAAAAATATATTAGCCACATTTGTATGAAATAACAATTATGTCTGTCATTTTAAAGTTCAAAAGGACCGCCATATTTAGCACTACTTTGACGTGTTCCAACTGGGTATCTGCATTTTAAATAAACAATATCATTATATATGAGCACAGGCAGAAAATGATGGAATATATGTGTTTGACTATGCAATATTGACATTGATATGATATTTAACCATGGCAGCCAGGTCTCTCCACATGGCATATCATATGGCATAGTCGTATAGCCTTCACACCTGGTACAAGGACATTTATGTTCGTGTGACGACCAGACTGTTGGTCAACACTAGTGCACATTTATTTCTATATATGCCCTCTAAATGAATTTAATTGTAAATGACAGTCTTATGTAGCCTATACTTTCATTTAAAGCACTGGCATTCGGCCCCTACTAACTCATAGTTGATGAAATGTATAATGCACAGGGCATTGTATACACAAATATAACGTTTTTTCTTAATATTCTGATTTAATTTCAGGCTGGTATACCTTCTCACATCAAATCACATTTACAAAATCTAGAATAATGATTGTCACAAAAATCTTCATTACTTTTTATTCTCCATAACTCCTTTCAATCGTGTGTAACGGCCTATTAACATATGTTGTCGTTTTATGCCGGTTTAACGGGATTGAATCCCATATTTCACATGTACGGATTGATGTGTGTGTATTCGTGTGAAACATTTCCAATTGCATCATGGCTTTACTGTTAGTTGTGTGGGTGATTGGTTAGGAGCACACTTTTTATAATAGGTTCATCCTTACCGGAATCCCAAAATCAATCGTTGGCACTCAGATATATGTTTTGGCTTTCTGATATCTGAGAGTTAAACCTGGTTATGCCCATTATAACTAAACTAATTATTATCCTATTACTTTTATGGAATGGGACTATGTGACTCTGTTGTGGGGAGGGTCAGACACAGTATTAGGTTATACTAATTTCAGGGCTGAATATTTACTTTTTAGGTAAGGGATTCGCCTATTACCCCACCCCCTACCCCCACATCCGTGCAGAATCATAAGTACATGCATATTTACTACCTATATCCCAAACATTACATCCATACGTAATCATTAGGCATATGTACGTAATTGTATGACTCACTTTAGTCGAATGTTATACAGAGCTGTCACAATTTTAGCGCCTGCTCTGTCGATGGCATCAAATGTTTTGGACATACATTGGGACATTGCATTTATGCAACTTCTGATATGTTAGCCATGGATCTGGCTATGCACCCCTTGAGACACTACTCTTCTCTATGACCACCTTTATTTTACAGCGGTTGCTCATTTGTTTTCGTATTCAAGCTTGCCATGTGTTCCAGAAGGTGACGATGTATACACATTCTTCATGGAGAACCTGCAAATTCATACTGGTGCTGTGTATATTACACACATGCTAATTGAGACAAATCCATGCTTGCACATCTTTTATTACGGTGAATATTCATGATCAGAACAACTGGTACTGTTGATGACCTGGCCAAATGTCCACTCTGGCAAGGGGTATTTGACATACATGTACTAACATAAATATATATAGACGAGCAGACGTGTGTATACAATTGCTATGCTTTCTTTATATTTAGTCATGCTGATATGTATGCGATCTGCCAATCAGAGATATCCCAATGCATTACTGGACTGCATGTGTTTGCATATATGCAGACATGATTGACGATCATGTAGGACTTATTGATTGGTCCTTCATGTGTTCATGAAAACATGATCCCAATGAGCAAGCCACATATTGTTGGAGGTCATACGACATCGCGTGAGTGACGATTATTGTATAGTACATTCATTGTTAAAGGTACATGGCCGCTCAGTAGGCACATATGTTCTTAATAGGGATTAAATAATTGTATAAGTGTGTCACTCACTATTCCACCAGTTCTAAAAATTACAAGTGCCCGCTATACAAATATACTCATTTGGAAATATTTATGTTAATGATAGTGACGCGCGGTGGTATCAGGCTATTTTCGTATGCAAATGAAGCATGATATATTCTAATTATTTATTCTAATTAATTGAGTCTCCTGAATAAATAACATTAACGACAGTTTATAAAGTATGATCATTGCACATCAAAAAATACGTACAGAGAATAAATAACATTAACGTTTTAAAATTATGGAAACACGGTTATTGTCCCTGATATCAATGTGTAAATTTACGTCGGATATTATAACATATAACAATGCCAATCAATACGTGGGGTAATGGTGAAAGAATGTTTATTTTGCCAGACAATATCTCAGATGATGTCTCTGATATAAAGAACATTGTGTGCCTACTTAGTGGGCATGTACCTTTAAATGGCCATTGCTATTGTGTTCTCATGATCGAATATCCAACTTTAAAGGTACATGCCCACTCAGTAGGCACAAAATCTTCTTTATAATAATTAAATACGTGTATAATTCTGTCACTATTCCATCAGTTCTAAAAATAACGAGTGCCCGCTATACAGATATAATGATTTTGTAATATTTATTTTACTGATAGTGGCGGTGGTATCAGGCTATTTTCATATGCAAATGAGGCATGACATTTTTTAATTATTTATACTAAAGAAATGCGTCACCTGAAAAAATAATATTTTCGACAGATTTTAAAGTATGATCATTGCACATCATAAATTAATACAGAGATTAAATAGTAGTGTCCGTTAACATTTTAAGCAAACACGGTTATCGCCCCTGATATCATGTGTACATTTACGTCTGATATAACATGTATAATAATGCCAATCAGTACGTGGGATAATGGCGCATGAATGTTTATTTTGCCAGGGAAATGTCTCAGAAATGATGGTCGTACATTAGAATAGAGATAACCGTAGTGAAATTTGTAATTTTGGGAGATACTCAGTGTATTTGCGGTTGGAAACTTCACGTCTCCGACTGCCGCGTCGCCGTAAATCGAAGTTTCCAACCGTAAATTCACCGAGTATCTCCCCAAATTACACTTTTCAACACAGTTATCGCCTAAGTAACGGTTATCGCCCCTGATATCAGTGTGAAAATTTAATGTAAAATGTATAATGATGCCAATCAATACGTGGGGTAATGGTTAATGAATGGTTTTTTTTGCCCGAAAATTTCTTAGATGAGCATTTAACGCTGAACATTTTGTCAACTTTTGACTTCATAAATGAAAACTATTTTAAGATTTGTAAACGTAGTTAACATGTTTAATGAAATTACGCAGATGTCCGAAGGTACACAATCACATGGCGTGTCACATATAACATGCGAGGCGGCGCCGGTAGTCTCTATTTGTTGGTGTAACGTTACTTTCAGTATGCAAAAGTTGAAAAAATGTTCACAGAGTACACACAGAATATAATTAAGTCCTCATTTACATTGAAATATTGTCAACTTTTGACGCAATTTACGGAAAATATTGTAAGTTACAGATAACATCAATTTGTACATTGTTACTAACATTAAAGGTACATGCCCGCGCAGTAAGAACAAACTGTTCTTTATAGGAATTAAATAAGTGTATAATTGTGTCACTATTCCACCGGTTCTAAAATTTACGAGTGGCCGATATACAGATCAAATAATTTAGTAATATATATTTTACTGATAGTGACGCGCGGTGGTATCAGGCTGTTTTCATATGCAAACGAGGCATGATACTTGTTAATGATTAATGATAATTAAATGCGTCACATGAAAATATAATATTGTCGACAGATTATAAAGTATGATCATTGCACATCAAACTGTACCTTTAAGCAATCGAAAACTCAACAAATGACATTTAACCTGAAATAACTTGAATAGTATCGCTAATAGGTTGAATATTTAATGTTACATGACTGCCATTGTTTGACACCGTTCACATTCGTGTTCAAATGTACAGCGCGTGCTGTTTGACCATGGCTGTAGACAATGCTCATTTCGGGGCCAATCCAGCACCTAAGCAATGCATGTGTATCGTGACGTTACTAGAACGCGCCATTACGTCACCAGACCAGTCAACAGCGGTCGCACTGAACTTTTGAATGAAGCAGGTTATCAAAGTACCGAAATTACTGCATATTTACACAAATTACACGATACATCCGAAGGAAATGTAACAATAACGTTCCACCATGTCCAGTCGTGGGTAAACGTTTGCCGTGGCACTCGGGAACTGTTTCAACCCGCGGCCTACGACCTTGGGTTTCAAACAGTTCCCTCTTGCCACGCTAAAAGTTTACCCAGGGCTTAACATTGTTGAAGCTTATATTTAAATGGGACTGGATATCAGCCAATAAAATTGTAGTTTTTCGAATGAAAATTATAATCATTAATGTAATGTCCACTTACCACAGCCGTCCGTTAGGTATATCTATCTATTGTTTTGCAATTTACGTTTGTTAATTTCCAGGCTATGCTCAGTTGCTGTACAAAGCAAATATCAATCTCTATGTCTGAATGAATTGCAGCTCTACTGATAATCTCGCTCGATATATACTAAACTTCAAAAGAAAGTTCCACAGACTGCAATATAATCTCAATTTGTGAAAAAGCACAGCATTCCTCCTAATTAATCAAATCATTTAGTCTGACAATTCATTAATTGAAATTAAGTAAATAAAAACGAAAGAAAAATGTTGTAAGTGTGTACACAATGACGACGACGTCAACACACCCTTCATTATGAAAGTCACATAATTTATTATGTCAACTGCAGTTAGTCTCGCGTGTAGCCGCCACCAGCTTCGACTTATGCTTTACTGCACCTCCTTCTCAAATTATCTCCATTGTAATAACGTAAAGGTGTATATTTTCGAGCTCTCCGTTATTATGTGATATAGTAAATTAATAATAAATAATCATTATTATTTATTATTACATGTATTCTGAATGGAGAGTGTAGTGAATTTTGGATAAACATATCAATAGCCTATTTCACCAACATTGCGAAGTATACTTTTCTAGCAAAGTATACTTTGAGGGAGAAATTTTCAATTTTAGGATAAATTTATTAATTTTTATTAGACTGAATTTATTAAATTATCACAGCAATTTTGGCTATGATAATGAAATAAATTCAGTATAATAATTCTGCATATTTTTAATCATCAAATATATGCATTAGTTAGTTCTATATGAAATAATGCATTTCAAGAAAAATAAATGATTGCTCCCTCAAAGTATACTTTGCTAGAAAAGTATGCTTTGCATGTTGGTGAAATAGGCTACAGGAATTAATGTGCAGACGTGGCATGTGAATATTACTGTATCTTCTTGCTGTGAAAATGGTGAAATATCATTTTTTTAAGACAAACAATAGAAGATAAATGTACTGATGAAGGCCGCCATTGCTGTTTATGTACATTATTGGAAAATTGACCGTTAATACCTATTGTAATAATTAATTGTACTTGATTATCATTGCCCTGCTAAATAGACATTTGAAATCCCCACTGACTGCTGGCAAAAAAAACTACGGAAAGCCATTAATGGCATATACAAACAAAGCTCTGTCCAAAATAAAAATCTACGGAATACCATACGGTACATTACACTACAAAATGCACGAGATACAGGACAACCAAACACCGAGCGGCCAAACGGAGAAACGGAAACCAAGTGAACATTCCAGTACTAGCGAATTAGACAATAGTACGGTGGATGCAAATGGTAGTCAACCAAGTGCTACATCAAAGAAAAAATCGAAAAACTCAGCGAAACCAGTAGCCGATTTCATCAACATTGCAAAGTATACTTTCCTAGCAAAGTATACTTTGAGGGAGAAATTTTCAATTTTAGAATAAATTTATTAATTTTTATTATATTGAATTTATTACATTATCACAGCCAATTTTGGCTGTGATAATGTAATAAATTCAGTATAATAATTCTGCATAGTTTTAATCATCAAATATATGCAATCGTTAGTTCTGACTGAAATAATGCATTTCGGAAAAATCAATGATTGCTCCCTCAAAGTATACTTTGCTAGTAAAGTATACTTTGCAATGTTGATGAAATAGGCTACAGAGCCGACGATAGACGAATATTTTAGTGGCTTTACAGATGAGCAGCGTCGCGAGAAAACCTGTCTTCGGGAAATGTTAATCAATATGACATTTTGTTACTATGACAATGGTACTTGTATGATGAATTGAACACTTTTTATTTGATCATGATATCAGCAATATTCATTAATATATACTAGTGTATACAACACCATTGTGCATGTCGTTTGAGCAAAAGAGACGTCACGTAAAAGCGACGTCCAGCTACGTAAAATGACGTTACAGTATCTACCGTTACAAGTATACGCCAACATTTACAACAGTTTGCAAGTTGACATAAACGAACTAGAAGCATGTTCGGCATTAAATAATGAATGTTAAGACGGATCAGCTTGAGTCTTTTGGTAACACATGAATGTGCAAAGCGACAAAGTTAAACCAGCACGTTCATGTACCAGCAAGTATGAACGTGCGCGCGTTCAACATTAAATTACATTAAAACTAGAGCTCAGGCAATGGCGCACCATCGTAATATACCCACGTTTACGAAATGCGAAATTGAAAGGGGGAGATAATCCATGACCGGGGGTTGAATCAAAAATATAAATCCACTGCGTATCTACACACCATAAGGAAGGCACACACCAAACTTCAAGTCCCTAAACATAACGATTAAAAAGTTACGTATTACAAGAAACGTGACGGACGTACAGACGGACGGGCACCCATGACGAAAACAATATACCCATTTAGTTTTTAAAAAAGTGGGTATAAACAACCGTTTGCTCTGAAAGGCAGTGTTCATGTCTGATGACAGACACTCTTACTTCCATGCGTTACTCACTATGTACTGTTCACAGTCACTCGAATAGCGTGAGAGCAAAAGGCTACATCGCGTACATCCAATTTGTACTATATCGCAGTCTCTCAATCGCCTAGTGGGAGACCACCTTCAAGGGTCGCGCGTGGATGTCTGTCACATGGACAAAATGGCTATGGTAACATATTTGAGACATTTTTTACCACAGCTTGTGATCCGCTTGTCCTACCACCGACTTGTGTTTGTTTTGGGAGTGTTACGGTAGCAGTTTGTCTTTTGGAGATTCAACTCAAAATGCGAAGGTCCCAAAGTACGAAGCAATGAGAGAGGGGGGGGGGGGGTATGTAAAATAATAACAATACCTCAAGTCAAGAGATCCTTGGTAATCGTCGATCAGTACTAGAAGAACCATATCAATTGCTAGTGCGCACAGTCTAATTGTATTAGTGTCACAACTTGACAATATGTTCACTCACAGTCCATGGCACTAATGTTCCCAACATGTTGCCTTGAAATATAATCCCACAGTTACTGTATCTAGTTCTTGTTTTTTGTAGTATTGCATGTAGTATTGTGTCACGACTTGACAGATTTTCACTCACGGTCCATGATACTAATTATGTCCTCAACATGTTGCCTTGAAATATCATCCTACCGTATATATTCCTTACATTAACGTGGCACACATGTTAGCGTTCATTCAGATTGAAGCTTTTCATATTCAGACAACAGAAACGTTGAATGTCATCGACATCGTCCCGCTTACAGCTGTAATTGGACCACATGCTGACAAAACTGGACGTTACACTATCTGCAATAAATGTACGATCGGCGGCCCATATCCTGTCCGCGATCGAGAAAGGATTACCCAGTGACTGAATGGCAGACATCGTATGTTCTGATCAGACGGCGCATATGCACAGATGAAACTGATCTGTGGCTATACTAGTCGTAACATCCATGGCTTTGTTTTTTTGCAGGAGATATTTATTTCTTAAAATCGGTAGAGGTTGAGCTAAATTTCAATTTTATACATTATATTAGAAATAAAGAATTGAGCAATAGACTGAAAATTGGCGTCGAGTTAACCAGATCTGGAACAAGTAGCTTGCGGGAAACCTGGCCCAGGCTACATAGGTCTACAAATATGCTGCCGACCATATGTATGTAAATAATAAATGTAGTTTACACAGAGCTTTCACCTGTAAATGGTGGTCGATATCAGTTAACGTGCACAGTTATATATACACTGTGTCCAAGAAAATATTATGTCAAAAAAACGGAACATAAAAAACACATGTCAATAACAGACAAACATTTTTATATCTTATATCAACAGCAAAGTAATAAAATAAAGTTATCTTACCGCCATTATTGTTAATAAAAACATATATAAGATGTGCCCGTTTCGTTAGTACGGTAGTTTAACATTTATTTAATACATTCTCAGACAGGACCCAGGACAGATCGAAGACTGTTTAGTTTTTTTTCACACACATACGCCCGATCACAGATATATTTGGGAATGTATCTTACACTGAACTAAAGTTCAAATGCAATTTAAACACATTTATACCGCTCATATTGGTAAAACGTCGATAATTGGAAATGTCGGCGGAAATTACGTCAGATAAGTTCATATCTTGTGACGTCGTCAGACTCCCTAAGAGAGCGTATCACGCGACGCGGCTCAGATGATAAACACAATAAGAGTGAAATGAAAGAAATTAAGCAACAGTTAAAGGAGCTGAATTCGAAAATATGACCAGAAGCTAGAAATGTGGTCAGAAAAGATGACGCTTCGATCAGGGGCCTGCTTCGGGAAATGATGAGTGAAATGAAACAAGACCTATTATACTCCGCAGTGAATAGGTTGGAACTGTTAGAAAGTAGGTTATACGACAGAGATAAGAAACATGATGAATTAAGAACCGAAGTAACACGCCTGGAGAAAGAGGTCACTGCGCAAAGGAACGACAATGAAACCCAAAGGAAGCAAATAGACATAAATAAAAACAAAATGACGAAAATTAAAATTGACACTGAACAGTATAGTCGTATTAATGATATACGCATACATGGAATCGTCAGTGACAACGCGTTTGAAACAGCGGATGAAACAACGATCGCGGTTATACAACCATTGAACGACACAATGGGCCTAACTCTGCGTAAGGAAGACATCGACATGGCACACCGCATGAAGAAATTTGTCGGTGGAAGTCAGGAGGCGATAGTTAGACAACAATCGCGACTAGTTAAAGAAAAGATTATCCGGAACAGACGCTCACTTTGAGGAACAAGGATATATATTAATGAAGACTTAACACAACTAAACCAACAGGTGTTTATGTCCGTGAAGCGCAAAATGCCGGATGAAGTGAGTTGTGTCTTCATGAGAAATGGTACCATAAAATAAGTTACGAAAACGAATGAACTGAAAACGGTACAATATCAAAACTACACACATTGGCTAGATATCCCGTGACCGACGCAAGGTACACAAGAACCCGACACCAGACGAAAGAAAAACAATAGAGACAGACTGTGGTTGTACTACGCTCCCAGCATATATGAAAACATACATTTTAATGTATTTCAAATTACATACACACAACTATTAGATACATAACACGTACGTAATAGTAAAAACTGAACATCATTATTTCTGTAGTACAAGTCTGCCAGCTGTAATATATGACACGATAGGACCAATCCTGAACCGTTTTAGGTCAAAGCCGTGTACGCACTGCAGCTGTGTAAAAACGAACTACATGTAGTTGGTAAGAAGAAACGGCGTCACAAATATCCGAAGACAATGATAACCTTTACTGAGCAAGTTAGTTTCTGTTCTTAATTGTATTAAACCAACTAACTATGTTACAAGTATCGACTAAATAGTATACAACACGTACAGTGATATATACACTTACAGTGGAGTCAGCGTGTAAGTGCACACACCAGCGAATACGACAGGTTGGAACCAACATGTCGTGTTCGTTCGTGTGTGCACTTACACGCTGACCCCACTGTATATACACTTACTAAGCTGTAATAACCATATCTGTATTACATGTTTGCTTTTATTTCGTGTTTTTTGTTCATACTTTCGAAAAAGCAAACATCTGTAAACTATTTATATTTGTATTATGCGCGTGTATGATTAGTTCTTTATACTATATCAAAGACATGTAAGCTTACGTAAACACAACATTTATTATATACCTACCCATGAAATACATAGTTATACGATGTAAATAAAAGTCATATGTTCTCATCGATGAAATAAACATCTTCCAGTGAAAATACGACTACTTCCGCTATATATATTCATAACGCGCACCTGCAGTGCCGGACTGCAAATAGGCTGAAAATAGACATGCATTACCGTATACAGTCTAAAGAACTGCTAATTTCCATGGAGCGGTATATAATAAATAGAATATTCATATTGTTGCGACGAATATGACATACATGTTCATCTCGTGGTGTGAAATGTCCATAACGGCACTCGTGAAATATGAAAATTCCACACCACTCGATGAACATATATGTCATATTCGTTGCAAAAATATGAATATCCTCTATATATTGATGCAGACTTAGCAGGAAAACGTTCTACACACATACTCCTGGCCTTTACATAGCAATGGTATTATTCTATATGCCAAAGGCCAAGACTATGAGAAACACACTAAATATAAGTGGGTCTGCAATGCCGGTTACACAGCGTTATGTTCACCAGGTAATACGTCTGCATTGAGAAATTGACCAAATATACTATTAACGTTACACATATATAGTGTATACAATCGGAGTGAGCTCTAACCTGCCTGTACATCCGTGCAGTCTGATCTGGGTCCACACTGCTTGTCACTCTATCTTTTGCTAACCAGATAATGCCGTCTGTATCGTAAAATTGGCCAAATATACACTGCTGACCTTCTATCATGCGCACAATCAGAATAGACTTCGGCCAGCCTGTACATCCGTGAAGTCTGATCTGGGTCAACACTGCTTGTCACTATGTCGCATGGTCACCAGGTAATACCCTGAGTATCACGAATATTCCAAATATATAGTGCTAATTATATATCATGTATGCAATCAGAATAGACCCCGACCAGACTGTACATCGGTGCAGTTTGATCTGCGTCCACACTGCTTGTCACTCTGTCCTTTGTTCACCAGGTGATACCGTCTGTATCGCGTAATTAGACAAATGTATACTGCAGATAATATATAACGTATACAATCAGAACGGACTCCCACCAGCCTCTACATCCGTGCAGTCTGATCTGAATCCACACTGCTTGTCACTTTGTCTTTTGTTCCCCAGGTAATGCCGTCTGTATCGTGATTATATACATGTATCATGTATACAATATGAATAGACCCCGACCAGCCTGTACATCCGTGCATCTGGATCCACACTGCTTGTAACTCTGTCTATTGGTCACCAAATAATACCATCAGTATCACGAATTTTTCAATTCTATACTGCTAATTATATATCATGTATACAATCAGAACGGACTCCCACCATCCTGTACATCCGTGCAGTTTGATCTGGGTCCACACTGCTTGTCATTCTGTTGTTTATTCACCAGGTAATACCATCATGAATATAAATCAGTTATGCAATCCGAATAGACCCCGACCAGCTTGTACATCCTTGCAGTTTAATCTGGGTCCACACTGCTTGACAATCTGTCTTTTGGTCACCAGGTAATACCATCAGTATCACGGATTTTCAAAATCTATACTGCTGATTATATATCATGTATACAATCAGAATAGACCCCGACCAGCCTGTACATCCGTGCAGTCTAATTTGGATCCGCACTGCTTGTCAATCATCTGTCCTTTGTTCACCAGATAATACCGTTTGTATCGCGTAATTAGACAAATATATACTGCATATTATATATAACGTATACAACCGGAATGGACTCCGACCAGCCTGTACATCCATGAAGTCTGATCTGGATCCACACTGCTTGTCACTCTGTCTATTGTTCACCAGGTAATGCCGTCTGTATTGTGAATATATATCATGTATACAATTAGAATAGACCCGACCAGCCTGTACATCCGTGCAGTCTGATTTGGATCCACACTGCTTGTCACTCTGTCTTTTGGTAACCAGGTAATACCATCAGTATCACGCATTTTCCAAATCTATACAGCTGATTATATATCATGTATGCAATCAGAATAGACCCCGATCAGCCTGTACATCAGTGCAGTCTGATCTGGATCCACACTGCTTGTCACTGTGTCTTTTGGTCAACAGGTAATACCATCAGTATCACGAATTTTCCAAATATATGCTGCTAATTAAATATAATGTATACAATCAGAATAGACCCCGACCAGCCTGTACATCCGTGCAGTTTGATCTGGGCCCACACTGACTGTCACTCTGTATTTTGTTCACCAGATAATACCGTCTGTATCGTGAATATATATCATGTATGCAATCAGAATATACCCAGACCAGCCTGTACATCCGTGCAATTTGATCTGGGTCCACACCAGCCTGTACATCTGTGCAGTCTGATCTGTGTCCACACTGCTTGTTACTTTGTATTTTGTTCACCAGGTAATACCGTCTGTATCGGGAATATATATCATGTATGCAATCAGAATATACCCAGACCAGCCTGTACATCCGTGCAATTTG
The DNA here is from genome assembly GCA_029237695.1 of Conchocele bisecta. NCBI lineage: Eukaryota > Metazoa > Mollusca > Bivalvia > Lucinida > Thyasiridae > Conchocele > Conchocele bisecta. The sequence continues at coordinate 40,394,308 of CM055279.1, forward strand.
ATCTGGGTCCACACCAGCCTGTACATCTGTGCAGTCTGATCTGTGTCCACACTGCTTGTTAATTTGTATTTTGTTCAACAGGTAATACCGTCTGTATCGGGAATATATATCATGTATGCAATCAGAATATACCCAGACCATTGTTATTTCTCCTATACATAAATGATATTGTTATGGACATAAGCTCCAATATACGCCTCTTCGCTGATGACACCAGCTTATACCTTATTGTAGACACTCCCGAAACTGCTACTAGGACCATTAATTCCGATCTTAAAACTATTACCAATTGGTCTAATAAATGGCTTGTAACATTTAACCCTAAGAAGACAGAATCACTACTTATATCACGGAAACGTAACAGACCAGCACATTCCCCAATATTGATGAATAATGTTAATGTTTCAGAAGTTGAAAGCCACAAACACCTAGGTATATACTTTAACAATGAAGGAACATGGCATCAACATATGAATATATAACAGGGAAAGCATGGCGTAGAATATACATTATGAGAAAACTAAAATACATTCTAGATAGAAAATGTCTCGAAATAATTTACCTTTCCTTTATTAGACCTCTGTTAGAATATGCTGATATCGTATGGGATAATTGTACTCAATATGAGAAAGATGGATTGGAAACAATCCAAATTGAAGCTGCCCGTATAGCTACAGGTGCAACTCGGCTAATTTCAATAGATTCATTATATGCTGAAATCTGCTGGGAAACATTAGAAAATAGACGACATTCACATAAACTGTCGCTTTTTTACAAAATGAAAAACGGCATTTCACCTAATTACCTTGTAGATATCCTTCCGCCTCAAACAGACACTACTCGTTACAATTTAAGAAATGCTGACAACCTACAGACCATACGATCCAGAACAACTCTCTTTTATAACTCATTTCTTCCCTCTTCAGTCCGAGACTGGAACTCTATGTCAGAAAACACACGGAATGCTCCTTCACTTAGTTGTTTTAAAACCAAAATTAAAAAAATCACAGACAAGGTTCCAAGTTATTATTACAGTGGTCAACGGCATATGCAAGTAATACATACACGACTCCGGACAAAATGCAGTGCTCTTAACTATGACCTTCATTGCAAAAATATTGTTGAATCACCAAATTGTATCTGTGGTCAAGTTGAAGATGCCACACACTACTTTTTCTCCTGTCCAAGATATGCACTACATAGAAACCAACTAATAGATGATATACAAGCTTATTGTCAACCGACCCTCCATACTATACTCTATGGTAATATACAACTGGACGATCCTACTAACGAAACAATATTTACAGCTGTAAGAATGTACATAGAGAATACAAGTCGCTTTCAAATGGTACGGTGGAACCTCTGTCAGCCGGACACCTTGTAAATGGCTGTGTGGTTAATTCTGGTGGGTTTTATTTTTATTTTTATTTTTATCTATCTCTCATGGTACAGTCTGTTCGTGATTGCAAGGCATGAAAGAGGTGTAGGAGTGATCATATGACTGATTTACAGTGGAACTTCCCTATGCCGGACGCCCTGGGGACATCCCAGGATGTCCGGTTTGGAGGGGTTCCAATGTGTCTGCTTTTGAACATCATCACGACAACCAAGACTTAATGTGGGCGTGGGTGGCTTGGTGTGCGAACATATTTTGTTTTCTCGAACTGCCGCAGTGGAATTTTTTTTTTTCTCTCTCTATTTTTGTTTTATAATAACGAACTAAAATAGTTGTCTTTTCTTTTTTTGTTAAAATTGTTTAATGCATGTATATTTACATATTGTCATCTATAATACATCTACCGGGTATCGCAGGAAGCAGAAACTATGAGCATAAAGCAAAAATAAAATCTCAATTTTATGCTAATGGCAGTATTAATTATGTTTGTTATGTCCTGGTTCTTGCAGCCTGTGTTACACGTCAGGGAGAGGATTTATATAAGCTTGCTTTCAATCCAATCCCATTTGTATAATTCTGTATTTACTATGATTGATGCATTACTTGTAAATAATATACAAATAAAATATGTTTAAACTAAACTAGAATATACCCAGACCAGCCTGTACATCCGTGCAATTTGATCTGGGTCCACACCAGCCTGTGCATCTGTGCAGTCTGATCTGGGTCCACACTGCTTGTTACTCTGTATTTTGTTCACCAGGTAATACCGTCTGTATCGAGAATATATATCATGTATACAATCAGAATAGACCCTGACCAGCCTGTACATCCGTGAAGTCTGATCTGGATCCACACTGCCTGTCATTCTATCTTTTTGTCACCAAGTAATACCACTCTGTCATTTGATCACCAGGTAATGCCGTCTGTATCGCGAATATTTATCATGCATACAATCAGAATAGACCCTGACCAGCCTGTACGTCCGTGCAGTTTGATCTGGGTACACACTGCTTTTCACTATGTCATTTGTTCACCAGGTAATACCGCTTGTATTGTGAAGATATGTCATGTATACAATCAGAATAGACCCCGACCAGCCACTACATCCGTGCAGTCTGATCTGGATCCGCACTGCTTGTCACTCTGTGTTTTGGTCACAAGGTAATACCATCAGTATCACGAATTTTCCAAATCTATTCAGCTGATTATATATCATGTATACAATCAGAATAGACCCCGACCAGCCTGTAAATCCGTGCAGTCTGATCTGGATCCACACTGCTTGTCACACACAGTTTTTTGGTCAACAGGTAATACCATCAGTATCACGAATTTTCCAAATCGATACTGCTAATTAAATATCACGTATACAATCAGAATAGACCCCGACCAGCCTGTCCATCCGTGCAGTTTGATCTGGGTCCACACTGCCTGTCAATCTGTCCTTTGTTCACCAGGTAATACCGTCTGTATCGTGTTATTAGAAAATATAGACTGCAGATTATATATAATATATACAATCAGTATGGACTCCGGCCAATCTGTACATCCGTGCAGTTTGATCTGGGTCCACACTGCTTGTTACTCTGTATTTTGTTCACCAGGTAATACCGTCTGTAACGTGAATATATATCATGTATGCAATAAGAATAGACGCCGACCAGCCTGTACATCTGTGCAGTTTCATCTGGGTCCACACTGCGTGTCACTCTGTCCTTTGTTCACCAGGTAATACCGTCTGTATCGTGTTATTAGAAAATATATACTGCAGATTATATATAATATATACAATCAGTATGGACTCCGGCCAATCTGTACATCCGTGCAGTTTGATCTGGGTCCACACTGCGTGTTACTCTGTCTTTTGTTCACCAGGTGATACCGTCTGTATCGTGAATATATATTATGTATAATATGTATAGACCCCGGCCAGCCTGTACATCTGTGCAGTCTGATCTGGGTCCACACTACTTGTTACTCTGCAATTTGTTCACCAGGTAATACCGTCTGTATCGTGAATATAATTATATCATGCATACAATCAGAATAGACTCCGACCAGACTGTACATCCGTGCATTTTGATCTGGGTCCACACTGCTTGTCACTCTGTCTTTTGTACACCAGGTAATACCGTCTGTATCGTGAATATATAGTACATGTATGTA